>QLTV01003520.1:153168-166920 GCA_003457575.1 Thermophis baileyi
TTACTAAAATCCATTTCTGCAGCTGCTACAATGCTAGACAATTCCTTGTAGATTTCCTGATGGCTTTTAGGATTGTCTGCAAATATTGTAGAATTTTCTAAATGCATTTTTAGATTTGGAAAGTATTTCAGCTGCCCACTTTCAAGGTCTCTTTCAAATACCTGCAGTTTTCTCTCAAATGTTTTGATATCACAAAACATCCTTTCTGCTGTTTTCCCAAAACCTTGTAGTTGTTTGTTCAGTACATTGAAGTGTACTGTAAAATCTGTAAAAAACATGAGGTTGGTAACCCAGGCCATATCAGTGAGCTGTGGATATTCCTGCCCTTTTTCATTCATAAACAGCCTAATTTCATCCAAGCAGGCTACAAATCTCTCCAGGACTCATCCTCTGCTCAGCCACCGGACATTATTGTACACAAGTAAACAATTATACTGTGCCTGAACCTCCTCAAGTAGTGCTTTAAACTGTCGATAAGTCAGAGCATGAGCCATGATGAAATTCACCATTTTTGTGACATCTTTGAGGACATCTTCAAATTTTTTGCTGCTTTCCCTGGCACAAAGAGCTTCTTGATGTATAATGAGCCGAGGTGGCGCAGTGGTTAGAGTGCAGCACTGCAGGCTACTTCAGCTGACTGCTAGCTGCAGTTCGGCGGTTCAAATCTCACCGGCTCAAGGTTGACTCAGCCTTCCATCCTTCTGAGGTGGGTAAAATGAGGACCCAGATTGTTGGGGGCAATATGCTAACTCTGTAAACCACTTAGAGAGGGCTGTAAAGCACTATGAAGCGGTATATAAGTCTAAGTGCTATTGCTATAATACAATGGAAATGAATGACTTTATGCTTATAAGTTAAAGACATACATTTTCTTAAATTTAAATCATTTATTAACTTTTATTTAATACTTTTCAAAGATTTTATAATTCTTTTAAACAGGTATCTCTCTCTCTTCTCTCTCTGTTTCCCTCCCCCCCTCTCTCTGTGTCTGTCTCTTTCCCTTCCCCTCTCTCTCCTCTCTCTTCCACCTCTCTTCCGTGTGCTTCCCTCGCAGGTCAGACCGGCTGGGGGAAACGCACGGGAAGAGCTCCGGTGCCGTGATCTCCCACGCACATCGGTCCACCCGTCGCTGGTATCACCCCTCTGCCAGTTCTCCCTCCCCCACCCACCCGCCGGCCCATGTCCTTCGGCCTTACCTTAGCAGCGGTGAGCAGAAGTACGCTGCTAGATTCTGCTAGTAGTGGCTGGGCGGGGTGGGCAGGCAGGCGGGGTGAGCATCGGGCAGGCTAAGTGAGTGGGACCGGTTCGGGGGCTTGGCCAGCCAGAGGTCACTACCGGTTCGGGGAACCACGCCAAATTTCTGCTAACGGTTCTATAGAACCGGACCGAACCAGCAGCAACCCACCTCTGCTTTCATTACACAAAGTACATAATGCTTTCTCACTGCGTTCAATCACTCCAAATGACTCTGTCCAGGCCTCTTGGAATGATCTTCCACTATCTGCTTTTGCTTTTTTTGCTGCACTCATTTTTGGGTATTCAAGACTTGGAGTCTACAAAACCACAATTTTTTTTAAAAAAATGAGGCATCCAATACAAATCTATCCCTGTACCAAAAATAGCTAACACTATTAGTTAACACTAAAGAAATCCCCTGAATCAACCAATCTACAGCAGTGATTCTCAGCTGGGGGTTCCTTTTGAATTTGCTGACCACTAGCGAGTGGGAGAAAGCAATTTCACAGAAGAGGAGATGGAGAGGGCTGTGGGATGAATTCACACCAACTCCCAGACCCCCTTGGGATCAACCAGGACACCTGCAGCCCTCCCCTGCCTCCTCAGGCGTTGGAGCGTGTGGGGGGGGGATGCTTTTCAAGGAGCCACAAGGGGGTCTGAGAGCTGGTTTCTGTCCCACAAGTAAGATTTGGTCCAGAACCAATCCCAACATGAAGGTCTTTTATTTGCTCCTTGTACTCCTTGTTTTTGCATTTTTACCAGGTAAGAAATTAAATTTCTGATTATGTAAATATAGCTCATAACTCACCTTTCTAGACAGCTATTATCGTGTCTAAAAGCAAGATACTCTTCTCCATCTTTTGTCTGGAGTACCATTTAATCCAGAGCCTTTTAATTCCAGAAAACAGGCTCTGAATAATGTGGTACTGCAGATAAAAATTGGAGAAGAGAATCTAGCTTTTAGACATGATAATAGCTGTTTAGAAAGGTGAGTTATGAGCTATTTTTACATCAACAGAAATTTAATTTCTTACCTGGTAAAAATGCAAAGACAAGGAGTACAAGTTTGAGCAGAGTCCTGTTTGAGCAGGGGGTTGGACTAGAAGACCTCCAAGGTCCCTTCCAGCTCTATTCTGATTTTGATTCTGATCTTTTTCCTTTTCTTTTCTTTCTTTTCTTTCTTTTCCCAACCCTTAAAAGTTAACTTAAAGCAACTGCTCAATAACCAACTTATTCTAGGAATGAGTTCCAGTGGGAGAAAAGCTGCAGTCTTTAGGAGAGAAACAAAGTTGGCATATTGCATGAAGCCATTTTTTATTGACTAAACCTCAGCTGGTTATGCAAAAAATAAGCTAATTGTATTATGGTTTCATGCAATGTGGAAAGCCAATAAATGCATTCATATGTTGCTCAAAGTCATGACTAAGGGAGGGCATAAATGAGGAATATGTTTTGTTTTCAATTCAGAACCTTTTTATTATTTCGGGTTTTAGACTGTTGTAAGGAATATCCTTCTGGGTTCAGTTCCAAGTGGGGAAAAAGACACTGGATTCATGGAAGTTGCTTGGAAAGAAGGTTTAATGGTGGACAGGAGCACATGGCATGGGCTCCTGAACAGAAAAGGTGGATCACATGCTTCCAGATGTTGGGAGAGGAGAGAAGGGAGGAAAAGATGCTGAGTCTCTTGGTTTTATGACCTCTGTTGGGCCCCACCTCTTAGTTTCCTGTTCCTGTACAGAAATGTATCCCATTGGCTGTCAGACTCCCATGGGGCAACTCTGTAGGCTGTCCTGAATACCAAGCTAGCTTGAGTGCTGGCTGATGCAATCTTCCCAGGTGCCATGAGGCGGAGGGCTAATCCTATCTTTGTTATGTAGAATAGACTGCCCATTGACAAAGGTGGGGGGAGGAGGGAGCTGGGCCATTCCGTGATGGCCCATTGACGAAGGGAAAAGGTGGGGGGGATGAGTGAGCTGGGCCATTCCTTGATGGCCCATTGACAAAGGTGGGGGCTACTAAGAGTGAGTCCGTTTCCTTTCTAAAAGCATGTTTCTCAATTTCTCTAGGGATATTCTATATAATATTCTGCCTTTTTAATATTTCCTAGGATATTTCATTTTTCCAGGAGAGGGGTGGGTGCTAACTTCCTACAAGACAAAACCTGATGGGAGGGATTTTACAGAGCAAATAGGGCAAGGCTTGTTTGCCCTGCTCCCCTTAGTCTTCCCAACACCTTTCTTTCCCTGTCTCCTCTCAGCCAACTCTGCTACCACTTCAAATACAACAACATGACATAGTACAGTAGCCTATTGTCTCATTCACTTACTGTATTTTTTGGACTATAAGACGCACCGGTGTATAAGACGCACCAGGATTTCAAAGAGGTAAGTAAGAAAAAAAGTTTTAGTCCTCCCCAGCCCCCAGGAGCACTCTGCAGGCCTCCCAAACCCTCTGAGTGCCCTGTTTTTTGCAAAAAATGGCCCGTTTTTTGCCCGTTTTTCACAAAAACGGGGGCGTTTTTGCCTTCCACCAGCCCCCAGGAGCACTCTGCAGGCCTCCCAAACCCTCTGCGCACCCTGTTTTTGGGGGCGGGGCTTTGGGAGGCCAAAAATGGCTGTATTCGGTGTATAAGACACACCAACATTTCCACCCTCTTTTAGGGGGGAAAAAGGTGGATCTTATACTCCGAAAAATACGGTACCTGCCTACCTCTGCCTCAGTTGCCACAGCAAAGTTCTTTAACCACAATGTTCTCCGCAGTAAGGAACAGGCTTCCAAAATGGCACATTCCACTATCCTCTCCCTATCCTGATCTTCCCAGCACTTTGCTTTCCCTCCCTCTCTCCTCTCAGCTGCCATCACTGTTGATGTCCTTAGTTTTGTTTGATTCCTCCCAATACTTTCAGTCCATATCTATAGCAAAACAGCCCTACTTCACCTTGTGCACAGAACAAAATATCCAGATCACACATTTCTGTTCAAGAAGGATTCCCCCACTCCAAACCAACTGTCCCATGCATCAAATTGTGCACAAAATGTTCTGCACATCCCTAATCTGAAGCACTTTTGTTGATGCCTACAGTATATGAACTTGTTCATACCTAACTGTATGCTATAAAGCATGTTTTACAACCTCAGTGGCTGCCATCACACAGCATGCTAAATTAAACAAACCCATAGCAAAAAGGGTGGACCAGACTGGGAGAAAAACTGAAGAAGACAGGGAGCAAGTATGACCTCAAAATCAAAATCATATTTCAAAGCTGAAGGGTAGGAGTAGGACTCAAAAGTGAGAAGTAATGATGTCATAAGGAGTCGTGTCAAAGTGGAAGAAGGCTCCATCTTTGATAATGAGAGAAGCTATTTTAACAATGCAGTTAAATTTGGAAAGGAGCTAACTATGGATGGATAGGGGATACCATACCAGAAGTGGGTTCCTACCGGTTTGGACCGGCTCTATAGAACCGTTAGTAATGTGGCGGCCTGGGTCGCTGGAACCGGCAGCGACCCAGGCCTGCCACGCCCCTGAGCCGGTTCTCTTGGCGGTGCCATAGGCGCCGCCATCTTGTTTTTTGCTTCTGCGCATGCGCAGAAGCTTTTTTAAAGTACTGCACATGCGCGCCGCGCAACGTGCGCGTGCCCACGCGGCGCATCCCTGAGCGAACCGGCAGTACCTGAATCCGGAACCCACCCCTGTACCATACTTCAAAGTATGTTATCAAACAGCATAATTAGGGCACATCATTCCATTCATTCTGCATTTTTCAAACAAAACAGAGGATGTAAATAGAAAACATTCTGTATTTGGATATATATTTAAACTTCATCATCCAGCAATATCTGTATAAAATGAAGAGAGTGACTTTATCTAAGTTATGATGCAATTCTGGAGGAAGAATTGGCACTTATACCAGGGATTTTTCTGTTAATTTCTTTGATGAAATACTGTTATAATCAGAATAGAACAGCACCCCTGAAAAATTGGAAAGAGAAGGAACTTTTAGGAAGATTCACCAACTTATATCAAGGAGAAAATAGAGCAACAATTCAGCTACAAAGGGCTTTACATTCTTAAAAATGGTTGTAGATCCCAAAGAGCTTTGGTTTATATCTATCAATATTTACTGTATTAGAAATTAAAACTGAGAAAATTTAAAATTTCACTTTGTGGACCCCCTGAAAGGGACTTGGGGACCTCCCAGAGGTCCCCAGACCACAATTTTGGAATTGCTGATGTAGAGAAACACTATAATTTATCAATGTTTTTAAAAGATTAAAAAGGAAAAGGGATTATATTCAAGAAGAATGTAATCAGGTCTTACCAGAACCTGAAGTGTTTGCCTACCTTTTGCCATAATTCCATGTTTCTATTTTCCTTGTTGGTAAAGTACCTGTGAATGGTTCAATTCCAAAGTCCAAACAGATTTTTTAAAAAGTGAATTTACAATGCAAGGTATGGAAAAGTTCCAGATTTAGTTGAACTTAACTAGCCATAGTTGTTAGGCCTAATTACATAATCGTGCAATGTAAACTAAAGATGCTAGGCTGATTTTTAGGGGAGATAAATAACAAGAAGTTGGCATAACTGCAGAGCAGGCTCCCGTACTGTGACAACATTCACGTAAAATAACCCTGAAGCAAAACTTGGATTGACAATTACACTCCTACTTACTTCTGCTGCAAAGAATTTTAATACTTTCCCATTTGAGGGGTCCTTGGTGCTCTCTGAGATTGCTTGTTTTCTTGCAGATGTTTCATTACCCAAACTAGGTAACATCATCAGTGCTAGTAAGGAGTGCTGTTTGCTATCAGTTTCTATTCTAGTGGCTTGCCTGTCAGTGTTGGTGGGGGTGGTCTTAGAGATTCTTTAATTGGGCTGTTTGCTGTTGACTTCTTTGGCAGTTTCTTGATTGGGGTATTGTTTACTTGATTGTTGGTCTGATGTTGACCTTGGAGTTAATCTATGCTGATCTGAGTACTGATTGCTGGTGGAGAGGTGCTTGGGTCTTTATGATCCTTTTTGGACCGGGTGATTGTCTGTTTTGCATAGTCTATAGATGTTGTTAATGTCTATGTGTCTATTGATGGCTGATTTGTCAGAGTGCCAGGCTTCTAGAAATTCTTTGGCGTTTTTGG
Organism: Thermophis baileyi; assembly: GCA_003457575.1. Classification (NCBI taxonomy): domain Eukaryota; kingdom Metazoa; phylum Chordata; class Lepidosauria; order Squamata; family Dipsadidae; genus Thermophis; species Thermophis baileyi. Next base: position 159,541 of record QLTV01003520.1, read on the forward strand.
ACTTGGCTTGGTTTAGGATGGTCACATTTTCCCAGTTGAAACTATGGTTAAATCTGTCTATATGTTGTGAAATTAAAGAATTTTCATCATGTCTTCTGACTGCTAGTTGATGTTCATGGATGCGTTCTGCCACTCTTCTGCCTGTTTGTCCTATATAGTGGTTGTTGCAGTCCTTACATTGTATGTTGTAGATGACTCCTGGGTTTTTTTTCTGGGGTTGTTGGGTCTTTTGTTCTGCTTAGGATGTTTTGAAGGGCTTTAGTTTAGTTGGCTTGTGTGCTATGTTGATTCCATGTGGTTGTAGTAGTAGTCTGTTGGTGGTTTCTGAGATATTCTTGATGTATGGCAGTGTAATTCTTTGGGGCATAGAAGCATGGGAGAATGCCCCGAAATACACAAACCTGGCATACCCCTCTGTTCAACCGTATCACTACCAGGGACCCCTACAAACAACATTGCAAAAGAATTAACAAAAAAGCTTGGGCACCTCACAAGAGGAAGCCAACACTCCATTAACTCTCCACTACAGTGTCTTCAAACAATCAGGGATGTGACTATAGATGAGGACGAAATCATGGTCTCATTTGATGTCAGAGCCCTGTTCACGTCTATAGATCCAGAACTAGCCAAAGAATCCATGACCACATTGCTTCACAGCACACCTGACTTAACTGAATACACGAAGATCGAAACACCCAGGATTATGGATCTCATAAACCTCTTTTTAACTACATACTTCCAATTTGATGGACATATTTACTAACAAATTAAAGGGACACCTATGGGATCACCGCTTTCAGGACTTATAGCAGAGGTCGTCATGCAAGTCTAAAAGCCATTAACAACATCTATAGACTATGCGAAAGAGACTATCACCCAGCCCAAAAAGGAACAAAAAGACCCAAACACCTCTCCACCAGCAATCAGTTCCCAGATCATCATAGATTAATTCCAAGGTTAACATCAGACCAACAATCAAGTAAACAATACCCCAATCAAGAAACTGCCAAAGAAGTCAACAGCAAACAGCCCAATCAAAGAATCTCTAAGACCACCCCCATCAACACTGACAGGCAAGCCACTAGAATATAAACTGACAGCAAACAGCACTCCTTACTAGCACTGATGATGTTACCTAGTTTGGGTAATGAAACGTCTACAAGAAAACAAGAGAGCACCAAGGGCCCCTCATGTCAACCCTGAGCTACAAAAATTCTCCTTTATTAGTACTTTCCCATTTCCTTAATAATTTCCTAGGATGAGATCTTGCAGAGCTGGGAGGCTACATAAGAATGTATTTATTATTGCCTGGATTGCTTCCAGAGCTAAAAGTTGAAGAAAAAAAAATATTTTTCTTGTTTCAGATAGACCAGTGATGGCGAACCTTTTTTTCCTCGGGTGCCGAAAGCGTGCGCGCGCGTGCTATCGCACACACCCATAATTCAATGCCCCCCCACGCACCCCACCCCCCTGCACATGCACGCATGAGGTCCTCCAGAGGCAGGAAACGGCCTGTTTCCCGACTTCCAGTAGGCCCGGTAGGCCCGTTTTTTTCCCTCCCCAGGCTTCAGAGGCTTCCCTGGAGCCTGGGGAGGGTGAACACGTCCTCCCCCCCCCGGAGGCCCTCTGGAGGCTGAAAATGCCCGCCCAGAGCCTCCGCGCGAGCCGAAAATCAGCTGGCCGGTGCGCACATGTGTGCTGGAGCTGAGCTAGGGCAACGGCTCGCGTGCCGGCAGATATGGCTCCATGTGCCACCTGTGGCACGCATGCCATAGGTTCGCCATCACAGAGATAGACCATGGAGGCTCTATCAAATATTGCCAAACTTTACCTTCCCCCCCCCCTTTTCACCCTTATAAGATGCTATGCTAAGGGATTAAGATTAAACCCAGTAAACTTGTTCTCATGACCCATTTAGGATTTTAATGGTAAAACACACAGGTAAAGAATAGAAGTCACACACCTTTAATTTTTTCATTTTTCACGGACCAGCATTGAGCCAACAATGCTGGAATGCTTTTGTGCAGGGTAGATGATATGCAAATCATTCTTGGGGGTAAGCAATAGGGTAGCTGGGAAGACAAAAGGTAGGCCTCCCCTCCCTCACAGCAAAGTCTTTTAGAGAATCAACCACCTTTTCCTAACTGTAGCAGCTGTAGCAAAGGAAATTTATATGACACATTTCTAAACTCAGGACTTTATTCTGAAAAGGGTTTAAAGTCCAGCTCATTTACTATTTAGCACACCTCTTTAACAATACCTTGTCACCTCTTTTGCAGTAGCAAGGAGTTCCAAATTCACATGCTTTATTAGATCTTAAATTGCATTAAACAGAAAATGTCTAACTTTATATCCTTGATCCTTTGGCTAGAACTAAAATGCAAAGAGAAAGAAATGATTCAGATCCTGACACACAAAGCACCACATCAAACACAGCACAAACCCTCCTTCCACCTCCTCCCCATATCCTATTCATGTACAACCATCACTCATCAACTTTCTTATAAACAAAGCATATACTCTAAAGATCAAGCATAATATTCCCTCAAGCAGTTTGTCAAGGTTCTGACTAATGAACCCAACCAATTCAGCACTCCGAAACATACAGCTTTCTCAAAGAACTGTTTTATTGAGTACATCATTTCGGCACAGCTGAAAACAAAACCAGCTCTAACTATTTCCCGCGGTTTCAGTATAATTAAAGAATAGATAACTCCTTCCCTCATTGTCGCAGGTCACATTGTCCAATTAGGTCAGGGGTGTGAAACTCAGGGCCTGCAGGCAAGATCAGGCCCATGGAGCCACCCTGGAAACAGCGAAGCACTGGCCTGCAGTGCCTTGGCCCAGCCCAGGCCGACCGCGCGCTGATCTACAACCTGGCGGCGGCCATCCGGGCCAGAATATGGTCAGCCTTAGATCTGCGAGGCCAGCCTGGAGCCAGCGAGGGGCCGTCCCCACCCCGCCCCCTAGGCACGGGCACAGGAGGCGTCGAGCACGTGTGGGGCCTGGCGTCACTGGGGACCGTCTTGTCCCACAGGCTGACTGTGTTCTGAGTGCTTCCCTTTCACCCAGGATGCCAGCGCTCACCGCCTCCTGTGCGCACGCCCAGGGGGCAGGGCTGAGGCAGCGGGGTGGTCTCTCGCTGGCTCCAGGGCAGCTGCACAGGTCAGATCTAAGGCTGACCGCGTTCAGGCCTAGATAGCCACCACAAGTTGTAGATCAGTGCCCAGTTGGCTTGGGCTGGGCCGAGGTGACGCAGGCCGGTCCTTCGCTGTTTCCAGGGTGGCCCCATGGGCCAGGGGGAGAGATTGGCAGTGCCAGAGGGAGTGACTTCTACGACCTGCGAAATTGCTTTGTTGGGGAATGTGACTGGTGACACACCTTGGGGGGAGGGGACAACAGGGTCAGAGGCAAGGCGCAAACTGGGTGAAGTCAGAGTTGGCTTCACTTAGTTCGTGCCGACATGGCGCTCCTAATAAACAACTGGATTTTTCTTGCTAAATGGCTTGGGGCTCCTGCTTTTATTAGGGCATCGGTCGGAACCTTGACATCAAGCCAATTCTCCAAAAACTAACCAAAAATGACCAGGATTCCTGAGCCCTGGACTCTCCACTTGCTCTCTGATACCTGGGATGCATGGAGAGAAACTCAAGCCACCATGGCAGAGGGCGGAATCTCCGAAGAAAGCCTGCTCCTGGCAACCCAGAAGGAGGCAGGTCTTACTCCCTGCCAGGGAACTCCAGGAACCAGCAGCCCAATCGGAACCCAAGTGCAGCCATCTCTGACTATGGAAACTGAGACGTCCGGGATGCCCGCCTCAGCGACCAAAGCAGAAAGGGATGAGTATTGGTGGGAAAAAGTCCCTGAAGCGGCCGAGGTCGAATTCCCCTACCCTAGCTCCCATCGTCTGGGCGACCCATAAGCGAGCTAGAAAGATTGAAGTGGATGAAGGAGTGGGAAGAGGTCAGAACCCCAAAATCCCTACTTGGGACCCAAGGTGAATCCTTGGAGCAATTGAGGAATTCAACCGAACCACCCTTCGAGATGAGGGGCAGTTGTGCCTCCCAAAAGAAAGGGGGAAAGAGATGGGGGGTGCAACCAAACTCCCTGAAGGGAGGAGAAGCCCGATCCAACCCACTAAGCTCCAATTAGCCAGCCCTAAGCTTAAGCTGGACCTAACCATGGAGCAACCCCGGGACGCCCACGCGCACCCACCTGCCCAAAAATGGAGAGGCAGACGAGAACGCACCCCCCTTCTCCACCCGCCAGAAGGAAACTGAGCCCGAGGCTGCCACCAGTGGCTCCCCTGCACCACAAGCAAACCGCCCAGGCGGGGCGAACCCCCGCTCCACGAGCTAGACCCAATGGAGACCGCCAAGCGCACCAGGCGCAGGCAGATGGGGCCCAACAACATCGCCCACACAGGAAACTCCCCTTAGAGCCCCACCAGAACAACTGGCGGCCACCTCTGAACAAACCACAGAGGCTGAACGGATCCCTGGAGAATACCAGGACCTCACTGAAGTGTTCAGTGAAACCAAGTGCGATGTCCTACCCCCCCCACCACGCAACAGATTGTGCCATCAAAATCATCCCCGGTGCCAAGCTTCCCAAACCCAACCTGTACGCCATGGCGCCCTGGGAAATGCAAGAAATGTGCGAATACATAGTCAAAAACCTAGCAAGGGGGTTCATTGAGCCGGCCAAGCCACGAGTCGCAGCCCCAGTCCTATTTAAGGAGAAAAAAGATGGAACTATGAGATTATGCATAGATTTCAGGGGGATCAACGGCATGTGTGTGCACAACCTATATCCCCTCCCTCTTATGAAGGACATGCTGTCCCACTTAGCCAAAGGCAAGGTCTTCACTAAACTAGACCACAGAGAAACATATTACCGAGTCCGAATCAGGGAGGGAGACAAATGGAAAAAAGCCTTCAACTGCCCCCTAGGAAGCTTTCAATTCAAAGTAATGCCTTTTGGGCTGCAGGGGGCACTGGCGGTGTTTATGCAGTTAATAAACAAAGTGCTGCATGAGCACCTCTATAAGGGGGTCCTCGTCTACCTGAACGACATCCTCATCTTTACTGAGACCATAGAGGACCACGTACCCCTAGTCCGCCAGGTGCTTGAAAAGCTTTTGGCAGCAAACTTATACGTCAAGCTGTCAACATGCGAATTTCATCGCTCGTGGCTAGACTATCTGGGCTATCGAGTGTCAAACGAAGGGATAGAGATTGACCCAGCCAAAGTACAAGCCGTCCTAGAGTGGCAGCCCCCTCGCACCCGCAGACAGCTACAAAGTTTCCTGGGATTCGCAAACTTTTACAGGCAATTCATCCCCTCCTTTGCAAAAATTGCCAAACCCATGACAGACCTCCTAAAAACAGGGAGCCCAGGGACGAAGCCCTGCCCAGGGCAACCCCTACAGTGGGATCTAACTTGCCAAAAAGCATTTGAAACACTAAAGAGGCTTTTCGCAAAAGAACCCGTACTGAAACATCCCGACCCCGAACAACCCTTCGTCATCCAAGCGGATGCCAGCGACGTGGCAGTCAAAACATACCCAAGGGAACCCTCCTCTTCAGTCAGTTTAACTGATTGGCTGTCAACACTAAAAGCGGCATGGGAAAACGTCAAGAAAGCACTAGCTAAAGCAGCACAGACCTATAAGCAACAGGCAGACAAACACCGAGCCCCACAACGGCCGTTCCATTTGGGGGAGAAGGTTTACCTCTCCACTAAATACTTAAGGTTGAAACTCCCCAGCAAGAAGCTGGGACCTAAATTCATGGGGCCATTCCCCATAGTAAAGATTATCAACCCGGTCACGGTGCAATTGAAACTGCCCCGACTCCTGGGGAAAATACATCCGGTATTCCACAGCAGCCTCTTAAAACGTGTGGTTGGGTTGACCCTGAGACCACCACCCCATGAGCCCCTGGATCCAGTGGTAATAGGGGGCCAAACCCATTACGAGGTGCAACACATCCTTGACTCTAGGTGGCACAGGGGGAAACTCCAATACTTAATCAAGTGGAGGGGCTACCCTCTATCAGAGGCATCCTGGGTAAAGAGCAGAAACATCCAAGCTGACTGCCTCATAGCTAAATTCCATGAAGACAACCCAACAAAGCCTGTGGGGGGGGGTCGCACGCCTAAAATCTATACCTGTACTCAAACTGTTTTTGCTTTGAACAGGTCGCCTTCAGGAAGTGAGGGAAGCCGAATGTCAACTTGCGAAGCATTCCTGACCTGCTCTCGAGTTGCCATAGGAAGGCAGATGGGGAATCGAGCCTCGCAGCTGCATCGAGGAACTTGCACTTCAGTCAAAACAAAGCACATTCCAGCCGGCAAATGTCAAGGCCATCTCCATGGAGATCCATAGTGGCCAGAGGGAGTGACTTCTACGATCCGCAAAATTGCTTAATTAGGGAATATGACTGGTGACACACCTTGTGTGATGACCCAGGGCATGGCACAGAGATAACACAAACAGCTGGCAGTTCAAATGGGCCCCTTTATTGCTCCAAATCTCCCCAAACGCTCCCACGTTTCTGGCAAGTCCCACAGAAGAGTGAGAACAAACCCCCACACAAACCTCACACAGCCTCTGGCTGAAATTAGTCCAGCCCAGAGCTGTCTGCACCAAGGCTGCATGGCAAGAAATCCCAAATGTATTTGGCAAAACAAGAGCAAAGCAAGGAGTTCAGGGAGCAAAAGAGTCAGCAGCCAAGAAGGCTGGCCGTGGCTTTCCAACGGGGGGTGGTCCCAGTGAAAGGGAAGCCTTGTGAACTGCGAGGCCAGGCCAATGAGTGGGGCATGGAGGCTCTGGTGCGGGTGCAGCACTGTTCTATTCTACATCCTGGTGGTGGAACGTGGTCAGCCTTAGATCTGACTTGAGAGGCCACCCTGCGACCACCACCCTGCTGCCTGGGCGTGCTCACAGGAGGCAGCGAGCCCCACAGGCTAACTGCATTCTGAGTGCCTCCCTTTTATCCAGTACGCCAGCGCTCACTGCTTCTTGTGTGCACACCAGGGGTGAAATGCTCCCGGTTCGGACCGGTTCGTGCGTACCAGTAGCGGCTGGCGCCGGTGGTTCGCTGTACCGGTAGTGATGGCTGGCTGGCCACGCCCCCAAACCGGTCTGGTCCCCGTGCCCCGCCGCCCCATGTCCACACAATTGCCCGGTCGCCCGGTCGACCGGTCGCCCAGTCGCCGCTTTTCCCGCTCGCCGCTTTTCCTTTTTTTTTTTTTTGAATAATTTCAAGATTGAGGCAGCTGGGAAAAATAAGGAAGTGCAGCAGGCATCTCTAAGGAAGAAAATGAGAGAACACTTCACATCAAAATTGCTCTTCTTTTGCATTTTTTTCGTTTTTC
>QLTV01003522.1:25372-43438 GCA_003457575.1 Thermophis baileyi
GACGATTTACAATCCATACCCGGTCGCCAAACATCCTTAGATCTCTTCACTTTTGGAGAAGATTTATGAGGGGCAATGTGGGATGTTTCACTTCAATGGATAACAGAAGATGGTCAGAGAAATGTATGTTTATCCGCTTCCCAGAGCAGTTGATAAAGAAAACATTTTCACACTTGTGTATTGGCTAGAATCTCCATTCTGGCTAATGGGAGGGGTCTTTTCTGCTTTAACTCTACCTGCGTTGCCTAAGGGTATTCAGACGTTGCTTTGAATGGACTGCTTTCACTTCTGCTTAATAAAAGATCCTTTTGAACTACATTGGCTCAGAAGTTCTCGCTTTCTTAAGTTAGACGGAGAGGCGTTCCTTACAATCAGTATAAAACAAGCTATTAGCATTTTCCCTCTAACATCTGTAAAACTTAAGTAAACAAACTATAAAAATGTTTCCCTAAATATAAGTAATCTATTAATATTGTATTTCAGGACTATCACATGTTCCAGACAAACTCTGTACTCATCATCACTGGGACATGGATATACTGCAGCAGCCTTGGCCCACTGTAGATCCTAAATATTTTCAACTGCCAGACATAGTAGAAGTGTCAGTACTGGTGAGTAAATGTATTTTTACTTCAAGAGTGACCAACAAGATATGTGTAATATACTTGAATACTCACCACCTCAAATTAACTGGGGAAGTATGTGGATATATATTGGACCAAAAGACCCCTTATTTTCAGGGGATGTCTTATTTTGTGGCTGCCTGCCACAAAAATCCATTGCCTTAAATAACTATTTATTGTTTTCTGGCCACTGCATATTATTTTTTTAAGTTGCATTAATATGAAAATGTATCTCCCTGCAGTAATAGGTTTGTGAAAGTATCTAAATGCAAATTCAAAATGCAAAACATTTTTGAAGAGTATTTCTTATTTTGATGATTTTAGGAGCTGTTTGGGGACATCACGTAGAAGGTCAACAGCACATAATGTAAAGCAAGTTGTAGAGAGAAAACTGTAATAATGAGTGAGCTTATCCTTTACATATACTTTCTTACCCAAATAGAGATAGAATATATTTTTATGTACACCTGTGCAATCTGTACTTAATCTTTTGTCCCTCCAGAACAATGCATGTTTTAGTCATTCATTCATGTCTGCTTACAAGAAATATGTCAAATGTGATGGAGATAAGTAAACACTCAAACATGTAGAAACATAGACCTACCCTTTATATTTATATACCTTCTACAGAAGGAAATTATAGTTTCAAGAACAGGTAATCCCCGGGTTACAAGCGTTCCCATAACGAATGTTCGAAGATACGCGATAATCCCCCCCTAGAGTTTGTGAACAAATCCCAAAATTATGAATATTATAATACCAACGGCAGTTGTTCACCCTTACGAATGACTGCAGAGGCTCTGCAATATTCACCCCATATATTTCTCCCCTCCCCGGCCGGGTCTTCACAGGCACTTTGCCTGTAGAGACTCACTTACCTTGCAAAGATCTCCTCTCTGTCATGGTTTCTTTGCCTGCATTCGCAGAGAACAGAGGCCTAACGTACTGCAAGATCAGTAACGAGACATCTTGTGTAATCTTGTGCTTTAGGCCTCTATTCTCTGTGAATTGAGGCCTGGATGTTGCAAACAGAGGTAAGGCTTCGGTCCTTCAGGCCTTCCCTCTGTTTGCCATTTTCTTGCCGAAGCCTGCAGGGAGATTGCGTTCCTGTAGCCTTCAGTAGGCCGCATGCAGCCTTTCGGGGCTGCTTTCTCACCCCAGATCAGCTTGACAAGTCCTCCAGCGTGAGGAAACAGCCCCGAAAAGTCACATGCAGCCTTGCAGGGCTGATTTCTTGCCTCACATCAGCTTGATGAGGCCTCCGGCGCTGAGAAAACAGCCCCGAAAAGCCGTGCGCAGCCTTGCGGGGCTTCTTTCTTGCCCCAGTTCAGTTTGACGAGTCCTCCGGTGCCGATAAAGCAGCCCCGAAAGGCCACATGCAGCCTTTTGGGGCTGCTTTCTCACCCCAGATCAGTTTGACGAGTCCTCTGGTGCCGAGAAAATAGCCCTGAACAGGCCGCCGAAAAGTACCGGAGGTCGCGGAAAAAGCTGCTGCTGTCGCCACCATGTTCTTCGCGCACTCGCATCCCATTGACTTGCAAGTCCAAGCGGCGATGGCAGCAGCTTTTTCCGCAATCTCTGTTGCCAGCTGCTTTCCAGTGGCAGCGGCTGGCTGGGGGCCACCGAAAGCTCCAGTCAGCTTGCCTTCCGGAGTCTGGACCAGCCGCCGCGGAAGATAAGCAGCCTGAACAAAGAGGCGGTGGTGGGTGAGGAAGCGGGGCTAGGGCTGGGGCCACTAAAGGAGGGGAAATGGGGGCGACTGGCGAAGGGAAGGCGGGGTGGTGAGCGGGTGGCGGCTCCGGGGCCTCAGGGAATGGCGTGGCCCTGGGGACCCCCGACCCCCGACCCAGGGCGAGCGGGCGGCATGCTTACTTACCTTTGGTGAGCTGAGCAGAGCGGACGAGGTGTGGAGGTGACTGGCGAGGCGTGTAGATGGGCCGCATGGTGAAGTGAAGGCCTATATAGGGCTCAGATGGGCGGGGCGAGCGAGCGAGTGAGCATCAGGTGGGTAGGCGGGGTGAGCAACCGGCGTCTGGGCAGGCAGGGCGAGCGAGCGGTGACCGGGGAACCAGTTCGGGGGCGTGGCCAGCCGGCCATCGCTACCGGTTCGGCGACCTTGGCCAAATTTCCACCACTGGTTCGCGTGAACCGGCTGAATACCGCCTCTGCTTCAAACCAGTAAACTGCTAAGAAATCTTGTTTTTCCTTATCTGGCTCTTGTCTAGTTATTAGACCTAGTATTTTCATTGAAATTGGAACACAGACATATGTTAGCTTTTTGAAGGGACTTCAGGAGTTTCCCAGAGGAAATTGGGATTTCAGGAATTTTCCAGTGGTAGGCAGTTCAGTCTGGTGCTTGGTGGACTACTGGCAACAGGAGATAAGTCAGGTGCTGGACTCTACATTGTGTGCAAAATTATTAGGCAAGTTGTATTTTGAAGGATTAATTTTATTATTGAACAACTACAGTGCTCTCGGTCAATCCAACCAATACAAACCAATCCAATCCAAAATGTTAATGAACCTCAAACCTGAATATTTAAGAAAGTAAAAGTGAGGTTTTGGCTTTCTTAGGAAATATCTATGTGCGCACAATTACTGGGCAACTATTAGTGTGCAGAATTATTATACAACTAAATGAAAAATGAAAATTTGCCCATCTCACTTGTTTACTTGCATCTGTTAAAGTAATAAACGAACAACTCAAAATGTACCAATAAGCATTTCTAACATTAAAAAAAATATCAGTGACCAATATAGACATCCTTTTTTCAGTAACAATCATAAGCCTTCCATTCATGGAGTCTGTCAGTTTCTTGATCTGTTGATGATCAACTTTTTGTGCAGCAGCAATCACAGCCTCCCAGACTGTTTTTTTCTGAGTGTCAATCCTCACTGGCATTTGGTTTACTGAGACCCTCCAGAGAATGAAATGGTAGAAATGAAAGAAAGAAAAAAGCAAAGTCATCAAAAAGCACAGATATTTGAGCCTATACTATGTTGATGTGGGAGGCAAAGTATCAACTGTCTGACTACTGAACCCAAAACAAGGAAACACTCTCGGGAGCTTTGAATTCCCAAAAGTAAAACTTTATTGGCTACACTATATTGGTACTGAAGAAACAAAACCAGCTCTGGTTTTCCCATGCAAATGCTTGCCTAGTTAAACAATAGCTTCCCCTTCTCCTCATCCCTGGGTGATCATGTTGTCCAATTATGAGATGTCCGTTTGTTATGGTAACATCTCTTTCTCCAACACCTGCAGTGGTGACCTTGATGGTTTCCATGCTCTCACAATCTCCACATACATTCTCAGCGTTCCATTTCTCCCTCCCCCCAGTTCATTGGCAACTTGAAAAGCATTGTGGTTTGAAAGAAGCAAACATGCTGGGCCCCTGAAGGAAAAGGGCACCTGGAAAATTATTAAACATAGATTAATTACTGTTGTTTATATGGTCTTAACCTTCACTAATCTCTTTGGTCGCTGAGGATTACTAACTTTTCTTCTCTAACATTGGTGGCACCTACCCACTCAGCACAGCTGAGGAATATCCTTTCCACTGCACTAAGTATTGTAATTTCTTCTTAAACTACCTTGAGTCCAGTATATTCTTCATCTCATAATGTTTTTCTTCACCCACCAACATGGGAGGTGGTGGCTTCCTCTCGACTGGCCTTAGCTTGGAACTTTGGAAGAGCTTCAATAAGCTACAGTGGGTGGGAGTCACTGGGTGGACTCATCCATTACCTTAGGTAATTGTAATTCCACTGTAACTGGGTTTATAATTTGAACTATTGGGAACGGACCTATGTACTTGGGACCCAGTTTCTTACAAGGTTGGTTCAGCTTCAAGTATTTAGTAGACAGGTATACTTTCTCCCCAATCCTGAACTCCTTCTGGGAGCTCTTTTCCGATCTGCCTGTTTCTTTTGTGACTCCCTGGTTTTATTCAGGGCTTTCTGCACAGTTCCCCAAGCAGCTTTCAGGGTATCAATCCATTCAGCTAACATTACTGAGGGAGGGGGTTCCCTTGGAAATTCTGAAAGTGGTACAAAGTCAACTCCCATGGTCACTTTAAAGGAGGTAAATCCAGTGCTTCTATGCACCGAGTTATTATAAGTCACTTCTGTGAAAGGTAGGAGCTCCATCCAGTTGGTTTGCTGATAGTTTACATAGCAACATAGGTATTGCACCACTATTGTGTTAGTTCGTTCTGCCACCCCATTGGTGCTCAAATGGAACCCCAAACTAAGTCCCTGAACTGACCCTATTTGCTTTATGAACTCCCGCCAGAACTTTGCTGTAAACTGCACCCTCCGGTCTGAAATGATGCTCCTTGGGACTCCATGCAGCCGTTAGACGTGCTGCATGAACATTTTGGCCAGAAGGGAAGCTTCAGACACATGATGAAGTGTGCTTGCTTTGAAAACAAATCAACCACAGTCCAAATTACAGTGCCCCCATTACTCTCAGGCAATTTCATTATAAAATCCATGGTGATTTCCTCCCATTGCCTGCTGGGGTTGGCCACCGGCTATAGCAACCAGGAGTCTTCCCTGGCAATCGCTTCATGGACACACACACCAGGCAGCTGGTTACATAGTTGTCTGTGTCTTTCTTCATCTTAGAACACCAGAACTGTCTTTTTGCCAAGTGAAGGGTCATTACAAACCCAAAGTGACCAGTCAGCTTTATGTCGTGGCTTCTTTGTGAATCTGGGTCCTCTGGCTGGCTGGAACATACAGTTTGTCTCCCTTCCACACCAGGTCCTCCCTCGTCAGATCAGTTTTGTGGTCTTTGAGCCATTCATCTTCCTTCAGGGCTTTTCCAAAGCCGCTTGGCATTCCATAGTCCAATTGAGTGGCTGGCTTGGTTTGGGTTTCACCCCCCTCTGCCTGTTTTTAATAGTTAAGTGATAGGCAGGGCTATATGTACGAATTAGGGGATAAATTGGCGGTAGAACTTGGCGAAGTCCAAGAAACTGCAGTTGCTTCCTAGTCCGGGGGTGGGGGGTGCTTCCCAGTCTAGGATGGCTTTCACATTTCCGGGATCCATCTCCACCCCCTCACTGGACACACGATATCCCAAGTAGTCTAAACTGGTTTTGTGGAAGTCGCACTTGGATAGTTTAGCATAGAGCTTGGGTTTCAATAGTTTGCTTAGCACTTCCCGCACTAACTTTGTGTGGTCTTCCATTGTTGCAGAATGAATGAGGATGTCGTTCAGATACACCAAAAACCCCTTATACAGGTGCTCATGCAGTACTTCATTGATTAGTTATGTGAAAACCGTGAGTGCTCCCTGCAGTCTGAAAGGCATTACCTGGGATTGGAAACACCCTAAGGGACAATTGAAAGAGGTTTTCCACTCGTCGCCCTCTTTTATTCTCACTTAGTAATACACTTCTCTCAAGTGCAGCTTGGTGAACACCCTTCCCTTGGCCAGGTATCCCAGCATGTCCTTCATAAGGGGGAGAGGTACATGTTTTCCACACAGACACCATTGATCCCCCAAAAATCTATGCATAATCTCAAAGACCCATCTTCCTTTTCTTTGAAGAGTACCAGAGCTACCATCCTAGATTTCACCAGTTGGATGAAGCCCCTAGCTAGGTTTTCATCCTTGAAGTTCCTGAGCTCCTCCATCTCTCTTGGGATTATTGAGTACATCTTTGGTTTGGGTAATTTTGCCCCTGGCAGTATTTCAATGGCACAGTTAGTGGGGTGATAATGAGGGAGTACATCTGATTCCAGTTTGCTGAATGCTTCAGCTAGATCTTGGTATTTCTTTGGGATGGCCTGTCCCCCTTGGCCAATTTCAGCTAATGCATGGATGGGCTCTATCTTTCCCTTCCCCAGCAATGGTGTTTCACTACCTTTGCACATCCCCCACACACACACACCAGTTGCAATCTGCCCGCTATACTCCTCCAGTACCAATTGTTGTCCTTCTAGTCAGCAGCTGGATTCCATTTCTTCAGCCTCGCCAACCCCAATATCATGGTCTCTGCCAGTTTTGGGGATACTATGAAGTGGATAGTTTCCTCGTTGGCTCCCTGCTTTCAGGGTTACTGGCTAAGTTAGACACATGACAGGTAATCCCCCAGTAAGGGAACCATCAACTTGCTCAAACTGCATAGGTTGCCTCAATTTCTTAAGTTTCAGTCCCATCTTTTCCACAGTTCATAGGCTAACCAAGCAGCGGGTGCAACCTGGGTCTACCAGGGCTGCTCCTGAGTGGGTCACTAGCATTTCCACCTGGGCAGTCAAAGGGGCAATGGTTCCACTTACGATCGGATCATCCTCCCCTTTCCTATCACTTTCGTAGAAAACTAGGTTGGGCTTGCTGGGGTTTGGAGTTCCCTCCCCCTCGCTGGAGGGGGAAGAAACCTTCACGACCTGTTGCACCGCCCATATCTTCTCCTTTCCCTTCCTCAGTGCCTTCTTGGCGTTTGGCTGGCATGCACCCCTCGGTGTTGACATGGCTGTGTGGCTGGGCAATTGGCTGCTCAATGACTTTCTTTCCCACATTGGAAACAGGTGCCGTGGGCTCTCCTTTGGGGTAGCAGGAGGTCTCTTACGTATTGGCAGACATCTCTCTTGGCTTAGTCAGAGATGACCCTCATGTGCCACATGCTGCCAGTACTCCAACAGGTCTAGATCCACTATGGTTGCTACCTGGTACCATGCCCCGAGGTCATCTGGAATCCCTTGGGGCAGGCAGTTTTGATACAGCTCCTTGTTTAGCCGTCTCGGAAGTGGTAGACCAGCAAGCATTCTGGCCACCCTGTCAGCTTCCCAGCCAAGCTGCAGAACTCCCGAATGTATTCGGTTACTGACCTACTCCCCTGTCTTATGGCACGGATCCCAGATTCCATTTGGGGGGCTTGCACAGGGTCTCCAAACCTATTCTGACCTAGGCTTCCTGATAAATCATAAAACACAAACATAGTCCCAAAAACCTATTTTTTTTTATTTCAACGGCTTTAAATTATGTTCATTCACAGCCGTAATAAGTCCCAAACAATGTTAATTAGTCTGACAGAAGTCTGCTATAGTCTTTCGGAAGAAGGCTGATAAGCACCAACCTTTATCTCTCTTGACACGCTGTCAAAGACCTAATTGGCAAGTAGCTTTGCAAGGCCAAACAGAGCACAGAGTCAGAACTGAGCTGCTGAGTTACACCGACCAAAATTGAACCAAGTTGCTTCCTGCACCGAGCACATCTGTTTGCTCCACTTTTATATCCTATGGGAGGGGCCAATCATCTCCAAGCCTTACTCCCGAGTAGCCCTTTTCCTCCGTAACTGTTCTTGCCTTCTGGCAGCTCTGCGCATGTGCGCATTGTGAACAGGCTCCCCCTGTTCCTCTGCCTCACTCATGTAAGCCTCTGGAGTCAGCACAGATCTCCCAGATGGCCTGGGCTGGATCTCTGCCTCTGACACCGAGCCTTCGCCAGACTCCAGGACTGGCCCATGCTCCTCCCCAGCCTCCTCGCTGTCCAACTCTGCTGCCAGCTCTGCAGGCCGCTGGCAGACCACAACACTATCCCTCACCACAAGGCCCTCACCCTGGGTCTGCCAATCCGGATGCGGCCGAGATGGGAATTGGTCATGGAAGGCTTTTACCAAAACAGGAGCATGTACAGAGGTCGCATCCTCCCAGGTGAAATCCTCTGGCCCATACCCCTTCCACTCAATGAGTTACTGGAACCGGCCTTTCAGCCACCGGGAATCCCGAATGCTGGCGACCTCATACTCGGGCGGTCCATCTCCATCACGTGGCGCTGGTTGGGGACAGTCAGGTTAGTGGAGTGGACAGGCTGGCTGTTCTGGAATGAGGAGGGATCTATAGAAGACCAGATGGACACACATCGAGTGTGGCAATGTCAGGCGGTAGGCGACTGGGTTGATGACCGCTTCAACAGGGAACGGGTCAAGGTACCGATGATATAGGTTCCTGACTGGCCGGTCTGACGGAAGGTGCCTGGTGGACAAACAAACCCTATCCCACAGCCAACAGTGGTGTCGCCTGCCGAGAGCTGTCTGCGACGCGTTTATAGTTCTCCTTGGCCTTCTCCAGATACCGCCGCACCAATTGATGGACAGCCTGCAACTCGGACAGAAAGTCATTCGCTGCTGGAACCGGTGAGTCGAGTTGCGTGAGGGGAAAGAACCGAGGATAATACCCCACATTGGCCAATAAAGGGGTCATTTGTGTGGAGGTGTGCTGTGAGTTGTTAAGTGCGAACTCTGCTACTGCCAAATACTCCAACCAATTGTCTTGTTGCTGGTTCACGAAACAGCGCAGGTATTGCTCCAGGATCCCGATGACTTTCTCAGTCCCGCCATTGGTTTCCGGATGATGCACCGACAACAGGCAGATTTTCACATCTAAGGCTGTCATCAGCCCTTTCCAAAACTGGGATGTAAATTGGGCCCCTGTGTCCAAAACAGGGGCCCTATCAGGTATGAGCGGCCCCACCGGAACATCTCGGTACCTCAAGAGTTCCTCTGTAAACATCCAGGGAGAAGCGGGCCCTACCTCTCCCTTCCATTGCTCCACGTACTGTATGCGTCCTGCCGCTGCGCTTCCCGTATCTCAGCCTGTAAGTCCACTGGTTCCTGAACCGCGGAGAACAACTCTACAGGCAGAACTGTCCGGGGCGGAAGTGGGTCTTCAATGTGGGAATACTCGGGTTTCCGCGAGAGCACATCCACCCTTTGGTTGCGACCACTGGGGATGTAGGTGATGCAGAAATTGAACCTGAAAAAAAAGAAGGACCACCAGATCTGGCGTTGGTTCAATTTCCGAGCGGTCTGCAGGAACTCCAGATTTTTGTGGTCCGTCTGGACTTCAATTTGATGTCGGGCCCCCTCCAGGTGATGTCTCCAGGCCTCAAATGCCGTCTTAATGGCCAGTAGCTCCTTCTCCCAGATGATATAGTTGCGCTTGGAAGAGTTGAGCTTCCGTGAATAATAGGTGCAAGGGAAGAGGGTACCACCAGACGCGTGAGCCTGGAGTAACACCACTCCAACAGCAACATCCGACGCATCCACTTCCACCACAAATGGACAGTGGGGGTCAGGATGTTTCAAGATGGGCTCCTTCATGAACGCCTGCTTCAAGGCCTGGAATGCCTGCTACTCAGGGGTACTCCACCGGAACGGGACTTTTTTCTGCAGGAGCCGAGTGAGGGGCGCGGTCAGGGAAGCAAAGCCAGGGATAAAGGTCCAATAGTAGTTGGCGAACCCGAGGAATCACTGGACATCCTTCACTCGCCGGGGAGGTTGCCAACTACACAAAGACTCGACCTTGCTTGACTTCATCGCTATGCCATCGGGAGAGATGCGATGCCCCAGGAACTCGATGGTGGACTGGTAAAACTGGCACTTTTCCAGTTTTGCATACAGATAGTTCTCCTGAAGCCATTGCAGGACCAGGCGGAGGTGATGTTGGTGACTCTCCCGGGAGGCCAAGTAAATCAAAATGTCGAACAAATAGACCACGACAAACTGGTCCAAGAGATCCCAGAAGATGTCATTCATAAAATGTTGGAAGACGGCGGGAGCATTGGTCTACCCAAACGGCATGATCGTGTATTCAAAATCTCCGTACCTGGTGCCGAACGCTGTCTTCCATTCATCCCCGGCCTGGACCCGAACAAGATTGTAAGCTCCGTGCAGGTCCAGCTAGGTGAACATGGTAGCCTCCAGGAGCCATTCTAGCAGTTTGGGAATCAGGGGCAGAGGATACCAGTTGCACACTGTGATGGCGTTTAATTTACGGTAGTCGCAACAAAGCCGCAAATCTCCGGTCTTCTTTTTCATGACCGGAGCGGACAGTGGCGATGACAAGGGCTGGATAAAACCCCGAGCCAGGTTTTTGTCTACAAAGTCCCGTAACGCGGCCAATTCAGGGTCCGACATCAAATACAAACGCCCCACTGGAAGCGGCGCTTCCGGAATTAAATCAATGGGGCAGTCATACGGCTGGTGTGGGGGCAATTGGTCCGCCTCCTGTTCGCTGGAGACATCCGCAAAGTCCGATAGGTCGGAAGGCAACGACACCTCGGATGGACCCAGCAACTGGCTTGCACAGACTTGGCAGTTATGGTCCACACATTGCAGGCTCGGGAATGAGATGAAGTTCTGGGACCAAAGGATGTGTGGATCATGAGTCCGGAGCCAAGCCAAGCCCAAGACCATAGGGAAATGCAGGCTGGAAGTAATATAGAACTGAATGGCCTCCTCATGAGAACCGATGGTCAGGCGCACGGGTTGCGTGGCAACCTTAATAGGCCCAGACAGAAGCACCCGACCATCAATGGTCTCCACAAGCATAGGAGGATCCACCGGACACAGAGGGACGGCAAATTTGGTGACAAACGCCTCGTCCATAAAGTTTGTTGTGGCTCTGGAGTCCACCAAGGCATGAGCCGGAATCCCCTGTAAGCTACTGCAAAGACTTGTGCCACCAGAATCAAATGCCAGGGGGGTCTGGGATCCACGTCCGCTGGGCGTGACCCGGTGTTGGTGCACACCCGACCCAGGGTCTCCCCTAGATCAGACTCAGGGCGTTTCCTGACAGGGTTTTCTGTGGTTATGGGGCAGGCCCAGGGGCTGACGCCCCTCGTCACTTCTTGGGGCAAGAGGCAGCCATGTGTCCAGGTTCCCCGCAATACAAACACAACCCCCCCCGAGCGCCGTCTGTCTTTTTCAGTCACTGACAGGTGGGATCTGGCTGTGCCTATTTCCATGGGCTCCTCTCGTGGAACCAAGGTCTCATGCACGACTGGTACCACCCGGGTCTCCTGGGAGGCCCGGTGACTGGTCCTTCTCTGCAACCTCGCATCGATCCTGAGGCACAGATGAACCAGCGCATTGAGAGTCAGAGGAATATCCACACGAACCAACTCGTCCTGTACCTCCTCCAACAACCCATCCTGGAACGCGTCCATGAGGGCAGCCTCATTCTAGGCCGAATCCTGGCTAAGGAGCCGGAACTCACTGATGTATACCTGCAGGGGTTGCTGGCCCTGCTTCAAGGTCTTCAGACGTCGAGCAGCTGTCTGCGTTCATTCACAGCCGTAATAAGTCCCAAACATTGTTAATTAGTCTGACAGAAGTCTGCCACAGTCTTTTGGAAGAAGATTGATAAGCACCAATCTTTATCTCTCTTGACATGCTGCCAAAGTTGGCAAGTAGCTTTGCAAGGCCAAACAGAGCAAGGAGTCAGAACTGAGCTGCAGAGTTACACCAGCCAGAATTGAACCAAGTTGCTTCTTGCAACGAGCACATCCGTTTGCTCCACTTTTATATCCTATGGGAGGGGCCAATCATCTCCAAGCCTTACTCCCGAGTAGCCCTTTTCCTCCGTAACTGTTCTTGCCTTCGGGCAGCTCTGCGCATGTGCGCATTGTGAACAGGCTCCCCCTGTTCCTCTGCCTCACTCATGTAAGCCTCTGGAGACTGGAGTCAGCACAGACCTCCCAGATGACCCGGGCTGGGTCTCTGCCTTTGACACCGAGCCTTCTCCAGACTTCAGGACTGGCCCATGTTCCTCCCCAGCCTCCTCGTTGTCCGACTCTGCTGCCAGCTCCGCAGGCCGTTGGCAGACCACAACAAAACCTGGCTTGAAGCTCCTCCAAGAAGGTATCCACATTCCCCAACTCCACCGCCCCTTCGTTGTGGAGGTACATCACCCAATCTGCCTTGTCTTCTAGATTCGAAGTGATGGTGTTCACTTGGGCAACTTCATCCGGGTACATTGCTCCGTATCACTCCAAATAGTTCCAGACCTGGTTCAGGAAGTAGGCTAGCCTCTCCGGCCACCTGTCAAACATGGCTTTCAGAGGTGGGGCTCCCGGTCATCCCGAACCAGCAAGTAGCCCGGTGGCAGCCCCACTGCCTGTGGGACTGCTTGAGCCTGGGCTCCTGCCACTGCAGGGATCCCCTGGGCTTGTCCCGCGGCCGTGGGAGGGATTGCAGCCACCCCTGGGGTAACTGCAACTCCTTGAGCCATACTCCCCAGTTTGGATGGAGACGGGGATGGGGTCACCGACACTTGGCTCATCCCAAGCCCTGCTCCTGGGACTGATGGTTTCATAGATGCTGCTCCCCGTATCTCCATTCTGGCAAATCTTTTGTGCAGTTGCTCCACAGAAGGGCTACGGCATTCTGTTAAGAATTTCCACTCCCCTGATTCTTCCCATTCTACAGCCCTCCGGGCCTTCCATTTACTCCCTCGAATCATGGCTACTCTGGGTGGGACCAAGGGGAACTCCACTTCAGCTGCCTTCCCCACTCCTCTCGGCCATCGTGTCTTCAGGTCAAGGCAAATGGATCCAGCCATGACTCCTTCCTCACGCACCGGTGGCTGTTCCGTCTTCTCCGCTCTTGGGTCACCACCATCTGCATCAGTGGTGGGGTACAAATAATTTAACAACCGGTTCTCTGCCCTAATGACTGGCTGGGTAGGCGTCATGTGACTGGGTGGACGTGGCCAACTTGACATCACTCATCACATCCAGCCCCACCTCCAGGCCACTCGCCTGAAAGGCAGAGGTGGGATTCAGCTGGTTCGGGCTAATCCCACCACTGGCTGGCCCCGCCCCCACCCATTTTTCGGCTTGTTTTGAAGTCCACAAGTCTTAAAGTTACCAAGGTTGGATACCCCTGAGCTAGATTTTCTGATAGATCAGTGTTTTTCAAATTTGGCAACATTTAAGATATGTAGACTTCAACTTCCAGAGTGCTGTCCGGGCAATTCTGGAAGTCCACACATTTTAGGATTGCATGTTTGAAAAACCCTGTCAAAAAATTAAGATCCTTTTTAGGGATCTGTGCTTTGGTCTCCTTAAAAAAAAAAACATATTACAGATATGTGTAATATGATATCTATGAAGGAAGCATATCTATGAAGGAAGACTCTAATAGAAACATGCTTTATGCATAAACATATAGAAAGGCATCTAAGGATCACTAATCTCCCCATCTTCATGGACCATAATTTATGAGAAGTTCACAATGATCTCAGCAGAAGTTTTCCTCAGCTCTGCTTTGCCTGAATATGCTCTGTCATTGAGCTGTGATCATTCTGGCCCTAAAAATAGACACAAAGTTCTCTCAATCACAAGAATTGTCTTCCATTCTCTTTATTTATAGTATGGGACTCTAAAAATAGAAACAAAGTTCTCCCAATCATAAAACTGTCCTCCTCCATCTATTTATATTCTGGAATAGTAGGATAATGAGGAAAAGCTGAGCAGGAGAGATACATGGACAGACATTATTATTGATCTGATGTATCCTAGAACTGTTATCACTGGAAAAAAGGGACTTTTACACTGATACTTAAGATTCCTTCCCTACCCCACCCCATTACTGATGTACTGATATGAGGAAAAGGTCCAAGTGAGTGGAAGGATTTTTGACTCTCTTTCAAGCTTATTTTCTCAGAATTGGTACTAAAACTGGACGTAAAGTTTATTAGTACAGAAATTGTAATTGGAGCAAAGAAGGAAGCAGGGGACTTTAGGAAGACAACATTATGGCAATTCAAGTTTTTGATGAAGTTTTCTTGTTTTCCTTATTTTCATATCTTGGCTTTAAACCAACCCAAAGACATTACATTTGTTCAACATAATCTATATATGGGGTATGGGAATTTATATCAATTTTTTTCACAAAGTTTTGCTATAGTCCAGGTATTACTGTGCTTAGTAGTGTAATTTTATACTATTTCATATGGTTATGTAATAATCCAAATTCAGAAGGGGGAATATGCTTTGGGGTGAAGGCTCACTTTGTGTTTGCCAGCAAATGTTTAAAAGATTTGTGCAGCGGGGCAGGAAAAAGCACAATGGATGGGAGGTATTGAGAGGTCTGAAGTGTGTGCTCACACAAGCTACAAATTCCTCTTCCACTTTCAAATCCAGATTGTTGTACAGCTTCAAGAGAGGTAATTGAAGATTTGAAATCTTCATTTTTGGCCTGTTTTTGGGGTCTTTTGGGGGCCATTTCAGGCCATTTTTGGCCGTTTTTTTTTTTAGCCATTTTCAGCTGTGTTTCGGCCCATTTTTCGGCCATTTTCAGGCCATTTTTCTTGGCCATTTTGGATGTTCAGTAGTAGTAAATAAATAGAGAGGGAAATTGTAACTTGTTGAGGCCCTTGACTCAATTTCCCTCTCTATTTATTTACTACTATTGAACATCCAAAACAGCCGAAAACAGCCCAGAAAACGGCTCAAAAAACGACCTGAAAATGGCCCGAAAAACGGCCAGGAGCTGGGCCAGCCAGTTCGCTGAACTGGGCAGAATTTAACAACCGGTTCGCCCAAACTGATTCAAACTGGCTGAATCCCACCTCTGATCTGCATCCTGAATTCCGCTTTGGTGGCTGCCAGTGCCTCCTGAGGAGGCAGCAATCCAGGCTTTGTGTGGCTTCAGTTTTTCACTCTGTTACGGACATTTTTAGGTTACATCTCTATCTGAGGCATCCATGTAGGCTGCGTTAGGGAGAGCTGGTTTAATGTCAACTGTCTGACAAGTGAATCCAAAACAAGGAAACACTCTCGGGAGCTTTGAATTCTCAAAAGTAAAACTTTATTGGATACAGCATATTGCTACTGAAGAAACAAAACCAGCTCTGGTTTTCGCACGCAAATGCTTGCCTACCCTGTTTGCCCCAAAATAAGACATCCCCTGATAATAAGCCCAATCGGGCTTTTGAGTGCATGGCAGTAAGGCCAAGCGCTTATTTCAGGGTTCAAAAAAATATAAGACAGGGTCTTATTTTCAGGGAAACACAGTAGTTAAACAATAGCTTCCCCTTCTCCCCACCCCTGGGTGATCACATTGTCCAATTATGAAATGTCAGTTTGTTATGGGAAGAATCCATCTCTTTCTCCAGCACCTGCTGTGGTGACCTTAATGGTTTCCATGCTCTCACAATCTCCACATACATTCTCAGCATTCCATTTCCCCCTTCCTCCCTCCCAATTCATTGACAAGTTGAAAAGCATTATGATTTGAAAAAAGCAAAGCAGTTCAATCTTGACACAAAGTATCCGGCAACAGACTTATCCAGTAGCTGTGTTTAGGGCATTTCACTCCTTTTTAGAGAGGCATCATCATTGGGTGCAGTGAACAGTTTGTACAGCACTTTGCTAACAAAGTCACTCAGATTTGCTACAGTCACTTCATGTGAGAAATCTCAGAGCATTGGCTTGTGAACAGCAAGGAAGTGCTTAGATGTGCCCTAGATTATCTTCTGCTATATGTATAGACTTCCTGTTCTGAGGATGGAGTTACCATGCATCTGTGAAATTGTCAGCATCATCTTACAGCTTTGAAAGAGCTGTGATGCAGCCATTGTTGAAGGGACTATCTCTTAATACATTAGATAATTATCATATAGCGTCCAGCATTTTCTTTTGAGGGAAGATTGTTTTGATATTTGAAGTAGATTAGTGAAGAACTGTTGGGAGAGACTTTCCTCCCTCACTATAACGGACTAAAATAATCAACGAAGGAGTCGAACCACTGCACTATTGGTTATTTCAATCTGTTATAGTGAGGGAAAAGAGATTGTTCCAGTAGTTCTTCACTTATAGGATGCCATTGGGGTTGTTCCTCAATCCCCTATTAATTTTGCCAGCTGGGAAGATTTCAAATGGCAATCACATGACCATGCTTCAAGCATTAAGTGTAAGCTTGTTGCCAAATGCCCAAATCATAATCACATGATTCAGCGCCAGTTATAAATACCATTCATTTAGTACTGTTGCAATGATGAATAGTTGTTGAATGGGTAAGTGAGGACTACCTTTACACAGAGTGTTTGGCACCAGTGTTATTCCTGGATGGGCAGCAAATGAAATACTGGGAGTGGTAATATTTGAAGTAGTATAGGTCTCCATTTTATGAGTGGGCAATGGGATCTTTTACCAAATTTCCATTTTTGGCAGCATACACAAGGTTATACATAATAAGTACTTCTTTCTTCACACGTGACAAATAGGAAAATCCAAATACTGATTTTAATAAGGTTCCAAAAGGGAATTGGTATTCTAAGCTACAACTCACTATTTGTCTCAATATCCCAGGCTAATGATATGCTGCTTTCCTAGACAATTGTAATTTGGTTTGGGTTGGCATAACATACTCCATTATTTCCATTTGATGTTGGTTCTATCCCTGCTCATTTTTAGCCAAAAGTTTAGCCAACTCACTGGAAATGATATAATAAAGGTTGCCACAAATTTTGGATTTTGTGCAGTAGACATAATGAAAGACACAGCTTAACTGACTGTAATTCCAGACTTTATTACAAGGTTATGTTGGCTACAGTAGGCCTTTTTCAAAAAGTAATTTTATAGTATGAAATGAGATTAAAATACTCTGGAAATAACTATACAAACTCATTTTACAAAAGACCATTTATTATCTTTCATTTTGTAAGATAAAAAATAAAATAGGCAGACTGTTGGAATATTCATGAGCAGGAAGAGTCATGTGGTAACTCAGTCAGCCAATGTGAGTAAAATGCAAAAGGAATTAAGCCAGGAGCTGGATGTGTTTTCCAGTCTCGGGTCTGTCTCTGTATCTCTCTGTGTGAAGACTTCATTATGTTATGTTGCTGTAAAGAAGAATGTATGGTACTGTAAATATTTTGATATGATTATAAAGAAGTTATTTGATTCAGCAAAATGCAGTCAACTGTGAGAGCTTCTGATTTATTTTTCTACAACAGAGGAAAAAAAATTCTCTAATAGGTTAGGGGCCCAGAGCTCACTAAGGACTGCATTGTAATTTAAAGCTGGAAGAAATTGCCTGTGTTTTAAAAAGTATTTAAAAAAAGGCAGAATTAGCAGAATGGCTGCAATGGAATTTAAGGAAAGCTTTGTGCCTCGTTTGGGCCAGAAGAATTATATTGTGTGGGCTGCAAAAATGGAATGTTTGTTGAAAGCTAAAGAACTGTGGTATATTGTAGAAAATCCACCACAAGTGTTTGCAGCTGCTGATCAGAAAAGTCATGATCGTGCAATGGCTTATCTCATCTTGAATTTAGATGATGAACAATTTCTAAATGTTGCGAATTTAAAGACTGCAAAGGAGATTTGGTTGAAATTGAGAGCTGTGCACGTGAATGTTTCTGCTTGTAATATCGTGCAATTGTCAAGAAAACTTTACAGGGCCTGTTTTCATCCAGGCGAATCTGTGGAACAGCATTTAAATAAAATGAAAAGTTTCTTTTTGTCATGATCGTGCAATGGCTTATCTCATCTTGAATTTAGATGATGAACAATTTCTAAATGTTGCGAATTTAAAGACTGCAAAGGAGATTTGGTTGAAATTGAGAGCTGTGCACGTGAATGTTTCTGCTTGTAATATCGTGCAATTGTCAAGAAAACTTTACAGGGCCTGTTTGCAACCAGGTG
>QLTV01003522.1:73996-95683 GCA_003457575.1 Thermophis baileyi
CAGCAGTCAATCTTTTTCCCTCCAGAATGGAGGACCTGACTGAAGCCTATGTGCTTCAGTCTTAGAATGTAATACCCCTCCCCTCTTAGTTGGGCTAACCCAACGTGTGACGTAGTCACGCAGATAGGCGGGGCGTTTAGTTGGTCTTTCAGACCTGTGCAGCTCAGTCGGAGCTGGGTAAGCGGTCAGGTTGGTCGAGCTTCTGTTGTTCCCGGTCTCGACCAATGGAAGCTTCTGGATTTCAGGCCGGGGCGTGGCTGGAGCTTTGAGGACCGGTTCGCTCGGAGCTTGCCCCCTGGCATGAGCATCACCAGGTAAGTCTTCCGGACTTGGTCGGATTGAGATTTCTCTGTTAGGAGTGAGCGGTGGCTCTTTTTGGTTAGGCGTTTGCACAGAAGCTAGTTCTGGTAGCCTAAGAGTGGACTGGCTGAGTCGGCCTCGGAGTTGGTCAATGTGCCGCCTCCAGCTTCTACCGTCCTCGAGCTCTAATCGGTAAGAGCGAGGGCCGGTGATCTCTGTAACCGTGGCAGGAACCCAGAGAGGACCCCCAGCGTAGTTGTGGGCGTATACTTGATCCCCTACGCTAAAGTGTTGAAGCTGACTATGGGAGTCTACTGGGGCCTCGGCAGAGTAGTTAGGGTGCAACTGATCTAGGTGAGACCGTAGTCGGCGACCCATCAGAAGTTCGGATGGACTTCTGCCAGTGGTGGCACTAGGCGTGATATGCTGCAGTAATAAAAATTTATCGATCCGTGTTTGCCAATTGCCTGGGCCCATGCGTGAAAGGGCTTCTTTTGCAGATCTCACCATTCTCTCCGCCTGGCCATTGCTCGACGGATGGAAGGGCGAGCAAAGGGTGTGCCTGATCCCCTGCTCTGCTAAATAGGTTTCAAAATGTAAGGCTGTGAATTGGGGCCCGTTGTCCGAAACCAGGACATCGGGCAGGCCCTGCGTGAAGAAAAGTCTCCGTAGCACCTTGATGACCGCCTCTGCCGTGGTGGTGGTCATGAGGGCTATTTCTAACCACTTCGAATACGCGTCCACGACTATGAGGAAAGTTTGCCCGTGAGTAGGGCCAGCAAAGTCAATGTGCACCCTGAACCAGGGTGCCTTTGGCTGTTCCCACTCGTGTGCAGGCGCCTCTGGGAGAGCTGGTCTGGATTCCTGACAAGGCGAGCAGGTGGCCACCCATTCTGTAATGTCCCGGTGCATGTTAGGCCACCAAACATAGCTCGTGGCCAAGGCCTTCATCCAGACAATTCCCGGATGGCCCACATGCAATGCTTCCAATACTGCAATACGCAGTTTCTGTGGAACCACCACTCGCTCCCCCCAGAGAAGGCAACCCCGCAATACTGACAGTTCGTTTTGTTTCGTAGCAAACATTTTAAATACAGTCCCAACAGACCCCCTCAGCCACCCCCTCAACACCCAGTTTAAGACCTGGGAAACAACTTTGTCCTTGGTGGAGTGGCGTGCAACCTCAAGTGAGGTTATCGGCCCAGAGTCCAGGCAGTCAATCAGGAGAACCGGGGTCTCCGGTGTGGGGTCTTCCAGAAGCATTGGCAAGGGGCAGCGGCTGAGGGAATCAGCATGCCCCAAAGATCGTCCCAGCCAGTGGAGAAGCTGGTAGCTGTAAGCGGCCAGGAAAATGGCCCAGAGAGACATTCTGGGTGAGAGGGACCCAGGCGTGGGGCGGTCGCCAGCAAGGAGGCCCAACAATGGCTTGTGGTCAGTGATCAAGTCAAATTGCTGCCCATACAAATAGTCATGAAAACGTTTGACTCCGGCCACCGCAGCCAGCGCTTCTCTGTCCAGCTGACTGTAATTGCACTCCACGGTGGACAGAGTCCTGGAATAAAAGGTGATGGGAGCCTCAGTGCCGTTGGGAAGGCGATGGCTGAGAACAGTCCCCACGCCAAAGGGTGATGCGTCGCAAGTCAGTACAAGTGGCAATGTCTGATTGTATTGGATCAGCAGGCTGTCAACAGAGAGTAAGCGTTTGACAGCTGCGAAGGCGGCAGCCTCAGGTCGGCCCCAGGTCCATTTCGCCTTTTTTGCAAGCAGTCTATGGAGTGGCTTGGCCACCGTAGCCTTCCAGGCTGTCACTAAAAACGTCATTGAACTCCTTTAGCAGATCTTCCGTGTCAGTATCAGTGACGGAGTTGATTCTGGTTACCCCCATGCTGAGGGCCTCGAACCACTCCAAGCCAAGCAGGCTTGGAAGGGAGCCGCTGACCACCGTCAGGGTGAGAGGGCCGTTGAATGCCTTGAACTGCACCCGGAAGGTGCCGCAGCCGATGACTGGGATGCAGTTGCCCTGGTAGTCAGTCAGTCTCAGCTCCTGGCGTCTCAGCTGCTGTCTCTGGATTCCCGGAATCGCTTGTTGGAGGGTGGCCCAGGAAACAATGGTGAGAGATGACCCAGTGTCAATCTCCATGGGGCACGGTGAGCCTTCGAGCAGGACGGTGACCCGTAGCTTCTTCCGGTGTGGTGTGGATGCCTGCCGGATAGTTGTTTGACAGGCATCGGTGGCATCGGCCCAGTCGGTCCTCCGTCGTGGCGGCCAACCCCCGCGTTGAGGTTGCTTCGGGTAGCTGGGCTTGCTAGGTGCACGCTGCGATGTCTGCGGAGAGGGCAGCTTGGCACGGCAGACTCTGGCTAAGTGACCGCGATGGTCACATTGTTGACAGATGGCCTCGCAGTAACGGCAATCGGTGTGGAGATGGTGCCCTCTGCAGCTGGCACAAGGTGGACAGTGGTCATCAGGTACGTTTGCTGCTTCCCGCCGTTTGAATTGGAGGCGGCAAACTTCCTCGTCGCTGTCAGGTGAGTAGTCTCGTGCTGAAGTCTCGCAATGCACGCTGACATTCTTTCGCGCGTTTCTTGGGCTGCTTAGCTGTTGTAGCACCTCACTTGACCTAGTGGATGCTCCGGACGCCCGGGCCTCGTCTAGGGCGATCTGGAGCGTGAGAGTTGTCAGCGAAAGCAGCCTCTGCTGTAGAGTAATGTGCCAAATTCCACAGATCACTCGATCGAGCAGCAGCTCGTCCAGATCTTGGAACTCGCAGTGGGCAGCTGCTTTCCAGAGCGCGGTGACATATTCGTTGATGGTCTCTCCCTCCTTTTGATTTCTTAAATTAAATTCGTGCCGCCGCACATATTTGGAGGGTTTAGGCGCGTAATGCGTTTTCAGCATGCTCTGAAGAGCGGACCAGGTGACCGTCTGGACTGGCGTTGGTTCCACTAGTGCCTGGGCAGTGTCGAAGACATCTGTCCCACAGTAGCTCAGGAATAGAGCTCTTTTGCGGCTGTCCGACAGCCCGAGGAGGTCGTTCACCTCCATAAAGCGTTCAAAGCGAGTCATGTAGGTGTCCCAGTGCTCTCGTGCTTGGTTGAAATGACTCGGCGGGGCGTGCGTCATCATGTTGGCTGAGTTGGCGCTTTAGAAAGGCCGTTTGTCAAAGACTTGATGCCCCGGGCTGGATTGCGTGGTAGTCAGCTCTTTTCTGGCTTATCTGTCTTCCGATCCCATCCTCGTCGCCAGTGTTAGATTGGGTGAATGGAAGAGGCAGACAAAGTGACTTCAAACAACAGCTCTTTATTAGTCAAGTGCTAACAATCCAGCAAAAGCCCTGTCTGACAGCCAGCCCTTTTATAGGGAGCTGTCAGACAGGCTAACCAATCAGCAGGCAGTATTTTCCCTCCAGAATGGAGTACCTGACTGAAGCCTATGTGCTTCAGTCTGAGAATGTAACATAATCAGAACCTAAAATTTCCTAAAAACAATTTAAAAAAAATTAAAAAGCATTTCCTAAAAACAACAAAATGTCCTGAAAAAAATTAACAATAAAATATCCTTAAAAAAAAACATTAAAAGCATAAAGAAAAAAAACCCAGCCACTTACCATCAGGCAAAATCAGCTGCTCTCCGATGAGATGGATGTAGGCAGCAGGCAACCAGATGCTCTGGAGTCCGGCTGAAGGTAAGCTGGACTGGAGGAACACAGGGACAACCCAGTCAGCTAGTCCTGCCTGGCATGGAGCCGAGGTGGCTTAGCCAGCCAGGCGAGGCCGGGGACTGGGGGGGCAGCAAGAAAGGCCTCAGCTGAGTGCCACCGGGCTTCGCAGTCTACGCGAGCCCAGGGAATGGTGGCAAGGAAGGCCTCAGCCAGTCCCCTGGCTCACATAGACCGCGAAGCCCGGCGGCGCTCTCAGTAGTTTCTTCCCACCCCCACGCACCCCACGAAGTCACCCTCCGAGTGCCGCTGGGCTTCTCGGTGTACACGAGCCAGGGGAATGGCAGCAAGGAAGGCCTCAGCCAGTCCCCAGGCTCACGTAAACCGCGAAGCCGGCAGCACTCTTGGTAGTTTCTTCCCACCCCCGCGCACCCCGTGAAGTTGCCCTCTGAGCACCGCTGGGCTTCACAGTCTACATGAGCCCGGGGAATGGCAGCAAGGAAGGCCTCAGCCAGTCCCCAGGCTCATGTAGACCGCGAAGCCCGGCAGCGCTCTTGGTAGTTTCTTCCCACCCCCGTGCACCCTGTGAAGTTGCCCTCTGAGCATCGCCGGGCTTCACGGTCTATGTGAGCCCGGGGAATGGCAGCAAGGAAGGTCTCAGCCAGTCCCTGGGCTCGCGTAGACCGTGAAGCCCAGCGCCACTCTCGGTAGTTTCTTCCTGTCCCCCCATGCCCTGTGAAGTCTCCCTCTGAGCGCCACTGGGCTTCGCAGTCTACACAAGCCTGGGGAATGGTGGCAAGGAAGGCCTCAGCCAATCTCCGGGCTCGCGTAGACTGCGAAGCCCGGCGGTGCTCTTGGTAGTTTCTTCCAGCCCACCTACCGTCCACACCCCGCGAAGTCGCAGCCATAGGCTTACTTACCTTTAGGCAGCCGCAGGAGGAGGCAGCAGTAACGCAAGTAAGCTGGGAAGTCAGGAAGTGACGACGCAAGGGTGAGGCCAGACCACGTGGTAACCGCAGTATATATAGGGCTCTCAGAGGCAGGGTGATCAGCGAGCCAGCGAGTCAGTGAGCGGCGGGCAGGTAGGCAGGCAGGGCAACCATGGTGTGGACGGGTGGGGCGAGCGAGTGGCTACTGGGCACATGGGGAGAGTAAAAGGACCAGCACAGGGGGGAGCAAACGAAACCGGCCCGGGGCGTGGCCAGGCTGCGGTTACTGCCGGTTCAGTGAACCAGTCCATATTTTTACTACCGGTCTATAGAACCAGTCCGAACCAGCAGGAACCCACCTCTGGTCCAGTTTCTTGTGGTTCTTCTACAATAAATACCATCTGCAAATGCCTGCAGTTTGTATTTTTCTGCTTTAATTTCCATTCCTTTTATTTCTGGGTCTTGTCTGATGTTTCTGTTTAATACTTCCAATGTTAATATAAATAGTAAAGGGGACAAGGGACATCCTTGTCTCATGCCTTTCCTTACGTTAAAGTTCTCTGTCATGTCCCCATTGACCATCACTTTTGCAGTTTGTTTAGAACAGTGGTTCCCAAAGTGGTACTGGCCCCTGGGGGGGGATGACTTAGGGGGGTGCTAAGAGGGGCAAGGGGGGCGGCAGGTGGTTTGCCATACTGGTAGCGACAGCCTGAGGCCAGCAGAGCTCCATAGGTGCGTGCCCCGACGCTTCCCGGCCTGCAAAGGTCCCGGAGCCGAAGCCGGGAAGGCGAGAGGGGCGATGGCAGTGGCAACCGCGCTCCAGCAGCATCGCATCCCCTGTCATGTGCCATCCGGGAGCGCAGTCTCTGGGCTGGCGGGGGCCTTGGCGGGGCAGGCAGAAAGTGGAGAGCCGTGGATGGGCGTGCTGGGCAGTCTCCGAGCCTCGCCAGGAAGGTAAGCCGAGCAATGGCCGGGCCAATGCGCTCCTGCCCACCCCTTGCTCCTGGGAAGTTCACGGGAAGTAGCGGTGGGCAGAGCTGGGCAGGGCGGAGCTGCCGGTGCAGCAGCGCCCAGCGAGGAAGGCCCCTGCCAGCCCGGAGACCGTGCTCCTGGACGGCACATGACAGGGGATGCGACGCTGCTGGAGCGCGGTTGCCGCCACCACCGCCACTCTCACCTTCCCGGCTTCGGCTCTGGGACCTTTGCTGCACGTCAGGGTGCGCACCTATGGAGCTCCGCCGGCTTCAGGGTCCACCGGGCTCTGGGCTGGCAGGGGCCTTGGTGGGGCAGGCAGAAAGTGGAGAGCCGGCAGATGGGCGTGCTGGGCGGTCTCCGAGCCTTGCCAGGAAGATAAGCCGAGCTGTCAAAGAAAGACAGAAAGAAAGAAAGAAAGAAAGAAAGAAAGAAGGAAGGAAGGAAGGAAGGCAGGAAGGAAGGAAGGAAGGAAGAAAGAAAGAAAGAAAGAAAGAAAGAAAGAAAGAAAGAAAGAAAGAAAGAAAGAAAGAAAGAAAGAAAGAAAGAAAGAAACCCTGAGAAAGAAAGAAAGAAAGAAAGAAAGAAAGAAAGAAAGAAAGAAAGAAAGAAAGAAAGAAAGAAAGAAACCCTGAAGGGGGTGGGGGTGGGGGGCACTGAGGATGAGTTTGTAGCACCAAGGGGGCGGTGGACTTAAAAAGTTTGGGAACCACTGGTTTAGAATATATTGCCTTAATCATGTTGATAAATTTCTCACCAAAATCCATATATTTTAATTGTAGTAACATAAATTGCCAATTTACATTATCAAATGTTTTCTGTGCATCTAAAAAAATCAATGCCATTTGTTTTTCGGAATGTACTTCATAATACTCCAATGTCTTCAGGATGATTCTCATATTATTTTTAATTTGCCTTTTAGGTAGAAATCCATTGTGGTCTGGATGTATAAATTCATTCAAAAATCTTTTTAATCTCTCTGCAATTATTGAAGCGTATATTTTGTATACGCCTGTAATTTGATATTGGCCTGTAATTTTTTATCTGTGTTCTGTCTGATTCTTCTTTCGGTATTAGAGTTATATTTGCTTCCATCCACGAGTTTAGTGTTTTGGCTTCTAACAGTACTTCATTGTAAACTTCCAACATTGGCAAACCTAAAATATCTTGTAAGTGTTTATAAAGTTCTGCCGGTAATCCATCTGGTCCTGGTGTTTTATTATTATTTTTTGTCTCTTAATTGCCTCTGTTAATTCCATCATCGTTATCTTTTCATTTAACATAACCTTCACTATTTCAGGCACTTTGGGTAGTTCAGCTTTCTCCAAATATTGTTTTATTTTTTCTTCTGCCACCTTCTCTGGATTGTATAATTTTTCATAGTAATTCTGAATTATTTTCTTTTTGATTTCATTTTGGTAGTGAAGGGTTCTCTTTTCATCTAACAAACTGTGTATCAATTTCTTCTCTTTCTCCTTTTTCAGTTTATATGCTAACCATCTTTCTGGTTTATTGGCATTTTCAAAGTAGTTTTGTTTTGCTCTTTTAATTTTTTGTGCTAGTTCTTCTGTTTCCATTAAGTTAAGATGGTGTTTTATTAGTTCCATTTGTTTTTTTTTTAAATTTCTTTTTTGCGATTCTTTCTGTAATTCTATTTCAAGTCTTTTATGTTCCTCTGCTAATCTCTTTTGTGTTTGCATCTTTTTCTTGTTCTTTTTTGCTGTGTAGGTTATGACTAGTCCCCGAATATATGCTTTTGCTGTATCCCATACGTTTTGTAGTGAAGTCTCTTTTCTATTCTCTTTACAAAAGAAATTCATTTCTTTTTCCATCATTTGTATGAATTCTTTATCTTTTAGTATAGCTTGATTCAGCATCCATCTCAATTTTTTCCTTTGTCCTTTCCATTTTATTTTTATTGGGTTATGATCCGCCCATACATTCGTTTCAATTTCTATCTCTTGTACATTTGCTCTTACTTCTGGTGTCATCCATATCATATCTATTCTTAACCATGATTGATGTCTATCTGAGTAGAATGTGTATTGATTTTTCTCTAAGTTCATTTCTCTCCATGTGTCTTGGAGTGATAATTCTTCTGTCATTTTAAAAAAAGTCCTTGGTAGTGTTTTTTGTGCCTTTTTACCTATTTTCCTACTTCTATAATCCAATTTTGCATCCACAATTGCATTGAAATCTCCTAGCACACAAATGTTTTCATAATCCATTTCAGTTATTTTCATATGGAGTTTTTGTAAAATTCTTCTTGTTTGTTATTCGGCGCATATATTGCTATCAGCAGTATTTGTGTTTGGTTTATTATTACCTCCACCATCAAAATTCTCCCTTTTTATCTATGTAAAGTTGTTTCGCATTTATTGTTTCCTTTATATATAAAACCTACCCCTTTTCTTTTGTTGTGCTAATGAAAAATATGCTTTCCCAATTTTGGGGTATTCTAAAAGCTTGCTATGTTGTTGTTTGATATGGACTTCTTGAAGACAAATTAAGTCTAGTTTTAGTTTTTAGTAATTTTGTTAATTTTTTTTCCTTTTCATAGGTGAATTCAATCCATTTATATTGATTAATAACATCTTTAATTCTTCTTCCATCTTCTCACGTATATATAGGTCGTATTGTCCTAGTTGATCTTATTTCTCTCTGTTCCTTTGCTCTTGTTCCTTCTCATTCTGCTCATTCTATTTTCTCGGCCGCACTTTCTTCTTGCCACATAATCTTTTCCACATTTACTGGTTCCTTTTGTCTTTTACAGCCCGCTTAGAGAGGGCTGTAAAAGCACTATGAAGCGGTATATAAGTCTAAGTGCTATTGCTATTGCTATTACGTTCTGCTTCCTCTCCCCTTTCCTGTTCTTCGGTGGTACCAAATTGATGTTCCTAGAATTCATATGCTTTGTCTAATGAGTCCAATCTATATCTTTTTTCATTCCAAATTACTAGTATTCCCTCCGGTGTCAACCATCTGAAATTTACATTGTATTTGGTCAGCTGATTTGTCAGGAATTGGTATTGTCTCCTTATGTTTCTTATTCTTCTTGGCACCTGTTTCAACACCACAATTTCTTTGCCTTTATATTGCAATGGTTCATCTCTTGCTTTTTTGAGTACTTCAACTCTTATCATCTTCTTAACAAATCTGACATTCACTTCTCTTGGGAGATTATGACTTGTTGCATAACTTGTGTGTATTCTAAATGTTTCATCGATCTCTGCATTTCCTGCTTTGTAAAGCATTTGCCAACAATTCTGCCATTATGTCAGGTAGATCTTCCCCTTTTTCCTCTTCTATATTTTGAAATCTCAGAAAATAAGCAGCCTTTTCGATTTGCAATGAGATCACGTTTTCCTCCAGCTCTTTGTTTTCCTGTGTCAGCCTTTGGTTCATTTCCTCCATTTTTTTCTCTGCTTGTTCTGATTTCTCTTCTATTATCTGAATCCTTTGTTCATTTTTTGCTATCATTTGTTGATATTTTGTATTGTTCCTTTCACCTCTCCCAACTCACTTTTCACCTCATTGTGATTTTTTGTTATAGCGTCCTGTAGAGATTGGAACATCATCAGGATGTCTTTTTTTGGAATGAATTTGATTTTTCTGATTGCAGCATACTTTCTATTGACCTTTGATTTGATGGGCTTGATGCTGCAGATGATGTTTCAGATGTTGTTTTCTTTCCTAATTTGCTTAAATTTCGGTTGCTTGCCATTTCTGCTTGCCATTCTACGGGGGTTCCTGATAGCTGAATGGATATTTAACAAAGTTAGTTTAAAACTTATTTTAGCAAAATGCACCACAATAATCTCCTATTCCACAACCAGTTCCTGACCCCACTATTTTAATCTGTTAGTAAACCAAGGAGAGAACAGAGTTTTCCCTTCCAATTTCCAACCAGTTTCACAGTCTTGT
Organism: Thermophis baileyi; assembly: GCA_003457575.1. Lineage (NCBI taxonomy): Eukaryota > Metazoa > Chordata > Lepidosauria > Squamata > Dipsadidae > Thermophis > Thermophis baileyi. The sequence goes on from QLTV01003522.1 coordinate 83,781, forward strand.
AACTTTTATAATCCACAAGATCAGTCCATAAATTAATCCCAGGGCAACGTAAGGCACTCCTTTGCAAACAATTGTTTTTCTTTCTTCTTCTTCTTCTTCTTCTCTCACTTGTTAGTATTTATAATCCACAAGGCCCGCCAATTCCCCAAAATGTTATAGTTCACAGTGTCTAGCAGATTAAAAAAAAAGAAACTATCCACTTAGTCTCAAAATGAATCCAAGCTATTTCTCAGTTCGCTGTTAGATGTATTTATAATCCCAAGGCGTTAAACAGGGAGGAAGAACAAAATCACTATTTGCAATATCTAGCCAGTCAAGGAACCAGAAAAGAAAAAAAAATCATCCACTTGGTCCCAAACAAATCCAAGCTATGTCTCTGCTTCACTTTGCTATATATATTTGCAATCCACACTGGTTCAGAGTGTTTCAATGTTTTCACTATGTATCTCCAAACCTTCAATGTAAACAGTTTGCAGGTGTTATTTTGTTTCAGACTCCATTCTAAAGATAACTACCCCAGTCATAACAATCTTCTTCCTTTCACTTTATAATGTCCTCTCCAACCAGTAGATGTCGCTCTTACTCAATTTCTCCATTTTTACTAGAATATTTATTTCAAACTGTCCAAAATGTCTAAAAGAAAACTTTTTTAGAGTCCATCCAAACAAAATAACCATAAAGTCAGTTCCAATATTTTTTAAATGTAAAAAGAAGGAACCAGTCCAGATTTTAGTGTGATTTTAGACCGTGCCTCTTTTTTAAAAAAATAATAATAATTCAGGCTTTTTCCGGATCTGTCAAAGGCTCAAAATCTTAGTTGCTGCTAAGCTTTGGGGAGTGGGAAAAGGACACCCTGCCTCCTTTTGAGTCTCTCGAAAGAGAAATTATTTTTGGGGAAAGTTCCACCCCAGAGGCTAGAAAGATTCTTGCCCAGATCACTCACGCTGCTGATCAGTCTTTCTCAGTATCTTCTTCAGTCAGGCTGTCCAAGCTTGGTCTGGCCGTAATGGCTGTCTTTTTCTCCTGCCGGTTTGAGGGCTTTCTCCGTACCTGCGAGGGGTTGCTTTCCTCCTCGCGATCTACGGAGTGTCCCCTCTACCTTCATCACCTCTCCGAGCTGACTTTTGGCCTCCTGGGGGCCTCCTGGCAGGTAGAGTCCTGCTAATCAACCACCGTATTGCCGCGACATCAGCTCTGCCCTCTGATGAAAAAGTCATTTCTATAAAGATCTATCAATCTAATCTATAAAACCCAAAGTCAAAGTTACATTCTTTTCCACATCAAGCACGAAATTCAGAAGCGGTTTCCATGTGGAAACAAAAGTACTTACGTTTTTTTCTTTAATCAGAGTAGTCAGTTTTGCCATTTCAGCCAACTCCATCAACTTCTGCAACCATTCTTCATTGGTAGGTATCAAAGTGTCTTTCCATTTTTGCACATACAATAGTTTTGCTGTCAGCCCTGGAGGCCATCTTTTACTTTGGATCTTCAGGGCTGCCACACTTGGTGGATGGGCATGCTGTGGGAAATGGGAGGGGGGTGGATGGAGACAGGGTGAGATGTATAGCCCTGACAACGTTCTTTTCCCTGGGAATCAAGGACGTTCAGCCTGCGCCTGGAGAGGCGTGACTGGGAAGCTACTCCAGTTGGGATGGGGTCATGATTGGACCATGTGATGGACATGTGGGTGCAGGGGAAGGAACTTTGACTTTAAAGGAAAACAAACTCAAACGACAAACAGGAGACACAGGAAGCACACCCAGAATCAGGCACAAAGATCTCAAATGCCTTTACACAAATGCACAAAGCCTGGGGAATAAACAGGGTGAACTTGAACTATTAATGCACGAAGGAAGATATGACATAATTGGAATAACAGAAACTTGGTGGGATGAAACACACGACTGGAACATACTGATAGAAGGATACAAACTCTTCAAAAAAACCAGAGCACATAAAAGAGGAGGTGGAGTTGCACTGTATGTAAAGGACCACTATGTTACTACAGAGCTACACGTAACCAAAGAAGAAAACCCCCTAGAATGCATATGGGTCAACATAAAAGAAAAAAAGAATGACATGACAATAGGAGTATACTATAGGCCACCCAATCAAGCAGAAAAAATGGATATCCTTTTTGCCAATCAACTAACGAACATATGTAGGAAACACACTGCAGTAATAATGGGGGACTTCAACTACCCAGATATCAACTGGAAAACCAATTCTGCACCAAGTGAGAAATCAAATAGGTTCATAACCAACCTTGCTGACAACTTCGTTGTCCAAAAGGTATCAGAGAAGATCGTTCCCTGTCAGAATCATGTATAAAGTGATTGGGTTTACTAATGTATACTTAAACCATTGATCTATGTTTGTTGGTATTGCTTTAAATGTATTGTAAGTTTGTTAACTGTTATATAAGGAGAACAGGCTAGCTTGAGTCAGACTGACTGCCTGATTAACTAAAGAGAGTTTGTTTCTGCTCATGCTCCTGATACTGCTACAGAACTACAGAAAAAACTACAGATGTTCAAGGATTCTTCTATTATATTTCTGTAGAAGATTTATCTGCTAAAGATTAATAGCTAAGTGCTAAATTCTTATCTTCATGTTAATATTTTTTGTTTTGGACATTGTTAGTTTAAGCAAGTAAATTATTTTTGAAGACTTTGAAGATCTCTGTTTTATTGACTCTATGATATCAAACTGCAACCCCACATTCTGATGCGTATACTAACACAGGGGAACTACCTGAGGACTGGAAAAGAGCTGATACGGTTCCCATCTTCAAAAAAGGGAAAAAAACAGACCCAGGTAACTACAGATCAATCAGCCTAACATCAATACCCGGGAAAATACTGGAAAAGATAATTAAAAAACAGATCTGCCACCACCTAGAAACAAGCAAAGTAATAACCAGCAGCCAACACGGGTTTGTTAAGAACAAATCATGCCAAACCAATCTCATTTCATTCTTCAACACTGTGACTAAACTAGTAGACCAGCGAAATACTGTGGACATAATATACTTAGACTTCAGCAAAGCATTCGACAAAGTAGACCACAACCTACTTCTTCCTAAGCTAGAAAAAAGTGGGATAGACAGCTACACGACCAGATGGATTAACAACTGGCTGACTAACCGTACTAAACGAGTAGTTCTCAACTCAATAGCAGTGACTGCGAGAGGGATCTTGGAGTCTTAGTAGACAACCAGCTAAACATGAGCCAGCAGTGTGCAGCGGCGGCCAAAAAAGCCAATACAATCCTAAGCTGCATTAATAGAGGGATACAATCTAGGACTAGGGAGGTACTAATACCACTCTATAAAGCCTTAGTTAGACCACACCTAGAGTACTGCATCCAGTTTTGGTCACCACACTACAAAAAAGACGTTGAGACTCTAGAGAAAGTGCAGAGGAGAGCAACCAGGATGATTAGGGGTCTGGAAACTATAACATACGAAGAGCGGTTGCAAAAACTGGGCAAGGCTAGTCTAGCGAAGAGAAGGACGAGGGGATACATGATAGCAGTGTTCCAATACTTGAGTGGCTACGACAGAGAAGAGGGGATCAGGCTGTTTTCCAAGGCACCAGAAGGCCAGACAAGGAATAATGGATGGAAACTGACCAAGGAGAGATTCAACCTGGAAATAAGGAGAAACTTTCTGACAGTGAGAGCAATCAACCAGTGGAACAGCTTGCCTTCAGAGGTTGTGAGAGCTCCAACACTTGAGACTTTCAAGAGGAGATTGGACTGCCATTTGTCTGAAATGGTGTAGGGACTCCTGCTTGAGCAGGGGGTTGGACTAGATGACCTACAAGGTCCCTTCCAACTCTATTAATCTATAAGATGAAATCGAGAAAAGCAAGGTCCATCCAGGCTACCACCTCTGGCATTGCTTCGTGCAGATATTCTAGGGAACCAGAGAACACATGAGATTGGACTGCCATTTGTCTGAAATGGTGTAGGGACTCCTGCTTGAGCAGGGGGTTGGACTAGATGACCTACAAGGTCCCTTCCAACTCTATTAATCTAATTTAATCTATTCTCCAAAGCACCCGAAGGACAGACAAGGAATAATGGATGGAAATTGATCAAGGAGAGATTCAACCTAGAAACAAGGAGGAACTTTCTGACAGTGAGAACAATCAACCAATGGAACAGCTTGCCCTCGGAAGTTGTGGGATCTTCATCACTTGAGACTTTCAAGAAGAGATTGGACTGCTATTTGTCAGAAATGGTGTAGGGTCTCCTGCTTGAGCAGGGGATTGGACTAGATGACCTACAAGGTCCCTTCCAACTCTGTTAATCTGTTAATTTGGGTGGGGAAAACCCGGAGGCCTTCAAATTCGGGTTTTCCCAGATTTGCCAATATGACATCTCTAATAAAATGGAACTATGAGGAAAATGCCTGCCTTGGAGTTTTACTTCTGTTTGGGGATGTTACTTGGAACCCTGACATTAACCTGTATCTCCTTTAAAAAAAATAAATCTACCCAGCTCCCCGCTCCACGGTGTGCTGCTCGGGGTCGTGAGCCCCAGGCGCCGGCCTGATTGCCGGGTGGCGTAAACACTCAGGGAAGATGGAGGAGAAGATGGCAACCATGGAAGGAGCTACAGGGACTAGCTCAGAGGTCATCCTCAAGACCATCTACTCCCCTTCGGAGAGCATGGTGGCAGCAGCGGAGTACGCGCAGGCTGAGCATCGGCGAGGCATCCGGCCCAAAGAGCTGGTGCCCTGGCAGATTCCTCAGCTGGATCCTTCCCAATGGGGCGAAGCCATGGGAGCCATGCTGTCTCAGGAGTTTGCAATCGGGGCGACACTTCAGAAGCCTTGGATTGCAACAGGCAGAGCGGAACGCGCATGGGTCTTCAAGTGGAGAATGATGAAACCTGAGCCCAGCGATTCTAGGGAATGGGATTTCTTGCCACCATTGCAGAGCCAGTCGCTAGCAGGTCTTCTGGAATGATTTGACCAACTTAGCATGGGCAGCGTCGCCCAGCCTCCCCCAAGCGGCCAGCCCAGCTGGGTCCTGGCCCAACCCATGTTCACCTTCCTGGACCAAGGAGTCGCGACCGGCCAGAGTGAAGCTTCGTCTTTGTTTCACTCGGCACAAAGCGGATTGCACCTTAGCCTCCCTCACCGGGCCCGGTCTACTGGGATGACAGCTCCTGCGGGAGTTGGTGCCACACAGCAGCAAGGGCCTCTAGGCCGATCCAGCCCGGGATTGCAGGGGGAACCATTGGGGCTGCTGAGACCCAACATCCCCTCTTGACAGCTGGCTGTCAGACTGCCTCCCACCGACCAAATACCCCCCTGGCTGGGCCTTTTACCCTGGCCAAGGATTGGTGCAGTACCAGTGGATAGCCCAATTACACGATGAAGGAGCCCCAGAACTAGAAGATGCTGATGAGTTCATGCAACTGCTCCAGGTCCGATTTGAAGAGACGGCCCACAGAGAGGAAGCTGAAGCTGAAATCAAAAGCATGAAGCAAGCCAGCCGACCCCCAAAAGAATTTGTCTGGGAATTCTGAAGGCTGGCCGGAAAATTGAGAGACTGGCTTGAATGCCTCTTCGTCTACCACTCCAAAGAAGCGCTGGACCAGGACCTCAGGCAAGCTTGTGTTGTGGTCCGCCAGCAGCCCATGCAGCTGGCAGCAGAATCAGACAGCGAGGAGGCTGCAGAGGAACCTGGGCCAGGCCTGGAGTCTGGAGAAGGCTCGGTGCCAGAGGCAGGGATTCAGCCAGGGCCTCCAGAACCTCCAGAGTGAAGAAGAAGAAGAACAGGAGGAGCCTGTTCTCAATGCGCGCATGTGCAGAGCTGCCAAAAGGCAGGAATGGTTCCAGAGAAGAAGGACTACTCAGGAGTAAGGCTTGGGGATAATTGGCCACTCCCATAGCCTATTTAAGTGATGAACACGAATGAGGAAGTTGCAGGAAGCAACTTCGTTCATTTCTAGATCTTGTCTTTGCAACTCAAGCATCTGTTTGGTTCCTGTTAGACCTTGTCAAGTTTTCATGCACATTGTTCCTGGGCAGTTTGCCAATGAATAGCAAGGTTCGTGTGTGTTATCTGCTGTTCCCTGAAAGACTTTTCATCAGCCTTGTTGAATTTTGCTTGGACTCACGTCGTCTGCTACGTCATGTGCTAATGAGAATAATTAGCAGACGTTACAAAGAAAAGACTTGTTTTACTTTATTTGAACTCAGAACGACTGTTAATGAAGACAATTAGCAGACGTTATCATTAAAAAACAGGTTTGTGAGACGCTACTTGTGCTGTGTGAGTTTATCAGGAAGCCGGGTCAGAACAGCTTGCACCTACAGGGGAGTCCAGGACTGCATACAGGACTGGTACCGGATGGCCATAGCCATGGACCTAGAGATCCACCCGCACTGGAAGCCCACCCCAGAGAAATTAGGTAAGAGGGCCCTGGGTCGCCAAGCCCTGGCAAAGCTGGCTGAAGCACCGCAACCGGCACCACTAGGAACAATCAAGTGCTTCTGATTCAGCCAGCATGGTCTCCGAGCATCTGAGTGCCTGGCTCCAGCCCCAGTCCCTCAACTCCGGAATCCATCAGCGTCCCAAGGAAGGAAAACCCCGAGAAAACCACCAGATGAGAAGGATCGCCCGACAAGCCATTGAGGTTCCTCTCCTTTCTGCTGGAGGGGAGGAAACTCCAGCTTCAGAACCCACTCCGGGCTCTGCCAGAGAGAGCAGTGGGGAAGAGGATCTGATGGTAAGTGAAGCCATCCACCCCTTCTCCATCAAGTCCTGGATAGTAGTGCCAAGAACTGGGGCCCAGGGGGACTTAGAGGCTGTCCTAGGCACCAGCTGCACCAGATGTCTAATCAGCCTCCCAATTGTCCAACAGCTAGGGATAAGCACGAAACACCTGGTGCACCCCATACGCTTTGAGCAGGTAGATGGAACACTAATAGGTGGAGCCCCAGCCACTTTAGTCATGGAGCTCATTAGACTGGAGATGGGACGCCACCGGGAGCTCATACGTTTCGTAGTAGCCTCCAAAATGACTGAATCAATCATACTAGATCTCACTTGGCTGGACAAGTGGGGCCCAACCATCATGTGGGAAGATGGCTACTGAAAACTAAGAATAGGCATTGGCCCACTGCCGCCAATTCCGCTGAATAAATGCCAGCAGGCACCAACCTCCGGCAGCCCCAGCCAGCTGGAAAACATTGCAGCCACCACAGATGGGCTCTCTGGCTGTCCTCAGGTGCCCAAGGAATATTGGAATTTGATGGCCGCCTTTAGTGAGCAGGACTGCAACTTCTTACCTCCCCCCCCCCCCACGGACTGCGCGATTGAGTTCGTACCGAGAGCCAAGTTGCCAAAGCCAAAAATGTACTCCATGACCACTAAAGAAATGACTGAGTTGAGAAAATACATCGATGCCAATTTAGCTAGAGGCTTCATTCAATCCACCAAATCCAAAGTGGCAGCCCTGGTGCTGTTCAAAGAAGAAAAAGATGGGGGGGGTGAGGCTTTGCATGGATTTTTACAGAATTAATGCCGTGTGCATGGAGAACACTTACCCCCTCCCCTTAATGAAAGATATGCTAAGCCATTTAGCGAAGTGCAAGGTGTTCACCAAGCTGGATCTAAGAGAAGCCTACTACCGGGTATGGATTAAACTGCCCGCTGGGCAGCTTTCAATTTAAGGTCATGCTGTTTGGGCTCCAGGGGCCCCCCACAGTATTCATGCAGCTAATCAACGAGGTGCTACATGAACATCTGTACAAGGGGGTCCTAGTTTACATTCTTATATTTAGTGAAACATTGGAAGAACATGTTAAATTAGTGCAGCAGGTACTGAAAAGACTCCTAGCTGTGAAGCTCTATGCAAAGCTTTCCAAATGCAAGTTCCATAAGACTTCCCTAGACTACCTGTGCTACCAAGTGTCAAATGAGGGGATCAAGATGGATCCAGGGAAAGTGAAAGTGGTGCTGGACTGACAACCCCCATGCAGTCGCAAGCAACTCCAGAGCTTCCTGGGGTTTGCAAACTTCTATAGGCAATTCATTCCAGCTTTTGCAGAAGTAGCCCTACCCCTGACGGAACTACTGAAAACAGGGGGCCCCCTTACGAAACCACGTCCAACCCACCCACTGGCCTGGTCGCTAGATTGCCAAAAAGCATTCAAAAAATTAAAAAGACTCTTCGCCGAGGAGCCGATTCTTCAGCACCTCAATCCAGAACGACAGTTCATCGTTCAAGCCGACACCAGTGATGTAGCCATGGCAACGGTGCTTTTACAAAAGGACCCACAGGGTCAGCTCTTGCCCTGCACGTATGTGTCCAGAAAACTCACCAACACTGAGAGACAATGGGCAATATGGGAGAAGGAGGCTTACGCAGTCTGCTGGGCTTTCCTTTCCTGGAGGCATTTCTTAGAGGGGAGTAAAGTGCCTTTTGAGGTCTGGACTGACCACAAAACCTCAAGGCCCTAAAGAACCCCCAAAAGCTCTCTCCCCAAACCAGTCTGCTGGGCGCAGTATTTTAAATGGTTCAATTTTGAGCTAAAATACATCCCAGGAGAGAAAAACCTGCTAGCAGGCACACTATCCAGAAAGCCACAATTCAATAGTCGGAGGAAGGAAGTCATCCATGCGATCATCCCCCCTTCTCAACAAGCTGCGCAAGTCACCACTAGGGGCCAAACCAAACACCAAAATGACCCCAGAGCAGAGCAAATGACAGCCGCGCTAAAAGCTGCGCTCCCAGTGGTTTAATGAAAACCGGGACATCCTGACCATTAGAGAGGGCTAGCTGGGAAAGGGTCCAAACTATACATTCCCAAACTATACATACAGGTTGCAAGTCTTGCAGTGCAGCCACGACTCCCGACTGGCCAGTCACTTCAGCTTCCTAAAAACCTTCCACTTAGCCCGGAGGCAATTCTGGTGGCCGAAGATGAAAGCCGATGTGGAGGACTATGTAAAAAGTCATGCTACCTGTGCTACTATGAAGATGAGGCCAGGAAAACCTCCTGGACTTCTCCAACAAGTAGCTGACCCCAGCACTGGGAGGAGATGCTATGGATTTTATAGTCGAGCTCCCAGAGAGTGGGGGGAATACAGTCATCTGGACTGTGATTGACTTATTCTCTAAGCAAGTCCACTTTAATGCCTACTCCGGGTTACCTTCGGCCAGGAAACTGGCTAAAATGTTCATCAAGCAGATCTACTGACTGCACAGAGTGCCCCACTGGGTAATCTCAGACACAGGCATTCAGTTCACCACTAAATTCTGGAGACAATTCCTGAAATCCATCAGGTCGACTCAAGGACTTTGCTCGACTTTTCATCCGAGCACAAACGGAGCCATGGAATGTACAAACGCCATGGTAGAGCAGTACATAAGATGTTATGTGGATTACCAACAAGAAAACTGGGCAGATCTGCCGCCTTTTGCGGAAGTGGCTTACATAGCAACACTGGACTAGCCCCCTTTCATGTGACTAGCGGCATGGAATTCGTTCCCATGCCCGAGTTGCCAAGAGAGCCGCCCTCCATGACTCTAGCCAAATGGATGGAGTTGCTCAAGAGGGGTTGGGAAATTACCAAGAAAGCAGAGGCGGCAGAAGCATACAAGAAACAAGCAGATAAACGCCGATCATTTCAACTCCCCTTTCACATGGGGGATTGCGTTTATCTGTCCACCAAATACATTAAATTGAAATTGCCCAGCAGAAAGCTAGGACTGAAGTTCTTAGGACAGTTTTCAATAGTGAAAGTAATTAACCCAGTAACAGTTCAACTTAACCTCCCACGCCTTTTAGGGAAAGTGCATCCAGTCTTCCACAGCACCTTGCTGAAGCCTGCTGTTAGTTCAAGACTGAGACCACAGGACTGCCCAGTGCCTAAACCGATAGTAGTTCAAGGGAAAACCCATTATGAGGTTAAGAAAATTTTGGACTCTAAATTGCATAGGGGTCGTTTGCAGTATTTGGTCCATTGGAAAGGATACCCTTTGACTGAAGCTACCTGGGTTAACAGCTGTGAAGGCAGATAGGCTAGTGAAACAATTCCACGATAAATTCCCTAATAAGCCAAAGGGTTCTCCTGGGGGAGGGGAGGCGGTTAGGGACTGACTGGACTAACCTCCTACATTCATCTCATTTCAGGACTCGCTCATCGGCTGAGGGGGGGGGCAGCCTGTCAGCCCTGGAGGCATCTTTTACTTTGGATCTTCAGGGCTGCCACACTTGGTGGATGGGCATGCTGTGAGAAATGGGAGTGGGGTGGATGGAGACAGGGTGAGATGTATAGCCCTGACAACGTTCTTTTCCCTGGGAATCAAGGACGTTCAGCCTGCGCCTGGAGAGGCGTGACTGGGAAGCTACTCCAGTTGGGATGGGGTCATGATTGGACCATGTGATGGACATGTGGGTGCAGGGGAAGGAACTTTGACTTTAATTTGGGTGGGGAAAACCCGGAGGCCTTCAGATTCGGGTTTTCCCAGATGTGCCAATATGACATCTCTAATAAAATGGAACTTTGAGGAAAATGCCTGCCTTGGAGTTTTACTTCTGTTGTGGGTGTTACTTGAAACTCTGACACTTGCTGCTGTCAGCATATATAGCCGTGATGGTGAACCTATGGCACGCATGCCACAGGTGGCACGCAGCACCCTCTCTGTGGGCACGTGAGCCATCGGCCCAGTTCAGCTCTGCCGTGCATGCGCGAGCGCCTCCCGCCGGCCAGCTGGTTGTTGGGTCTCTGCTGCCCATGCACAGAGGTGAGATGTGCGTGGGGGGGCACGCACACATACGCAGGGGTGGGGCACATGTGGGGGGCTGCGCATGCATGTNGTGGGTGTTACTTGAAACTCTGACACTTGCTGCTGTCAGCATATATAGCCGTGATGGTGAACCTATGGCACGCATGCCACAGGTGGCACACGGAGCCATATCGGTGGGCACGCGAGCTCAGGTCCGGCGCGGGGCGCATGCGGGCCGCATGCATGCACGGGGTGCAGGTGCATGCAGGGGGCTGGGTGTGCATGCCGGGGGGCACGGCACATGCACGGGGGCTGCATGTGCATTGCATTTTGGGGGTTTGGGCACGCGCACACGCATTTGCACGTGGCCATGCACGCTTTGGGCACTTGGCCCAGAAAAGGTTAGCCATCACTAACCTTATAGATATATAGTAACAAAGTTCCAAAGTTTCTCCAGTTCTTTTTGCTAATGGATTTTCTATATGCAAAGTCTGCTGTGGTTGTGTGTGTATAAAAAATGCAAAGATGAAGCAATATTATCACTTCAGAAATTTCTTTGTATGAGAAGCATATAAAATTACAACTAGTCCAACTTTCAAAGTGTTATGTTCTAACTGTTTAAACTATGTTGCATGGTTCCAACCAGGTCCAGCGTTTGAGCGGGAAAAAGCTCAAACGCTATTGGCTGGTCTGTCTGACAGCTCCCTATAAAAGGGCAAGCTGTCAGACTGCTCTTTGCTGGTTGCTTACACAAGAGCTGAAATAAAGAGCTGCTTTGGAAGTCTGTCTCCTGTCATCTCTACCCACTATCTAACAGTGGCGACGAGGGCTTGGGCCAGGAGAACTGTGACTAGCTTCTTCAGCACTTTCAACCAGCCAGGCAGACATCTATGGTTCCAACCAGGTCCAGCGTTTGAGCCGGAAAAAGCTCAAACGCTATTGGCTGGTCTGTCTGACAGCTCCCTATAAAAGGGCAAGCTGTCAGACTGCTCTTTGCTGGTTGCTTACACAAGAGCTGAAATAAAGAGCTGCTTTGGAAGTCTGTCTCCTGTCATCTCTACCCACTATCTAACAGTGGCGACGAGGGCTTGGGCCAGGAGAACTGTGACTAGCTTCTTCAGCACTTTCAACCAGCCAGGCAGACATCT
>QLTV01003532.1:15184-27185 GCA_003457575.1 Thermophis baileyi
CAGAGCCATAGAAACACAAAGCCAAGCAGTATAGGCAAAACAAACACTCCTTAAAAATTCTCAGCCTTTCCACATTATCTTCTTACAGCCAAGGTCAGACAGCTTCACTTTCTCTCTTACAATCCACAAATTATTTCAATATTTTCTTTTCTCCAGTATATGGCACTCTCCACTCTGCAATATGCTCAGACCAGCTTATTGTCAAAGTTGTCAAAAAGTAACTTTAAATCCACACACACACACAAAAAAGGATTTTCTCACAAATTTCTTCCTTCTATTCTTTTATATTTCTCCTATTAAAATTATATCCAAGATACAAGTAATCTTCTTGGGCTTTAAAAATTTAGCCTCCGTTTCCCCCCCCTTCCTCTGTACAGTTCCCCAGTGCCAATTAGCCGCTATTTCAGCTTGGGAAATCCTTTTAAATTCCAAATTGAAAATTGCCTTTTACCTGTGAGTTGGTAACTTGCTCACCCGGTTTCAGCACTTTGTCCAACACCGCTCCTGCACATAAACTTGGTCCGGTTACCCCAGCTTTGTAACTGCGTTTGTGTGTCGATTTCAGGGGGATCAATGCAGTGTGTGTGGAACACCTGTACCCCCTTCCTTTATTGAAGGATATGATGGCCTGGTTGTCGGAAGGGCGAATCTTCATCAAGTTAGACCTCAGGGAGGCTTATTATAGGGTGAGGATCAAGGCTGGAGATGAGTGGAAGACGGCCTTTAATTGCCCCCTGGGGAGCTACCAGTTCCGGGTTATGCCCTTTGGGTTGCAGGGAGCACCAGCCATGTTCATGCAGCTCATTAATGAGGTCCTGCATGAACACTTGTATAAAGGGGTACTCGTTTATTTAGACGATATCCTCATATTCACCAGGACAATGGAGGAACACGTCAAGCTAGTGCGGCAAGTGCTTGGAAAACTGTTAAACACACACTTCTATGTTAAACTCTCCAAGTGTGAGTTCCATAAAACAATATTGGACTATCTGGGATTTCGCATATCGCCTAAGGGCGTAGAAATAGACCCCACTAAGGTAAAGGTGGTGTTGGACTGGCAAGCCCCCAAAACACAAAAACAGCTACAAAGCTTTTTGGGGTTTGCTCCGGATGGCAAGCTCTCTTTTTCGGTGCTCGAAGCCTCCCAGTAGCGCCTCTTTGCCAGCTGCTTCTTGTGCCGAACGCGCCAAAAAAACCACTGCCGTCGCCGCCCTGTTCTTCGTGCCGGCCGTGTATGCACACCCCATTGCCTGCTGCGGCAGAGGGACTTCCCTGGGCAAGTCCCTCCGCTCCAGCACAGCAGGCAATGGGGTGTGCGGCGAAGAACAGGGCGGTGATGGCAGCGGCTTTTTTGGCATGTTCGAGACCTCTGGTAGTTTTCGGCGCAAGAAGCCTCCAGCCAGCCGCCGCAGCTGGGAAGTGGCTGGCAAAGAGGCGCTACTGGGAGGCTTCGAGCACCGAAAAAGAGAGCTTGCCTTCCGGAGTCCGGACCAGCCGCCACGGGAGGAAGGTAAGCCCGGAGAAATAGGCAGTCGTGGGAGAGGAAGCGGGCCGGCATCTCGCGACAAGGGGGGCAAAATGCGGGCTGGCGGGGAGCCCAGCGTCGACGGGTCAGCCCTGGCTTTCCTTCCCCTCTGCCACCAGCCGCCGCGGAAGGTAAGCCCGAAGAAAGAGGCAGTCATGGAGGAGGAAACGGGGCTAGGGCCCTCTGAAGGAAGGGAAACAGGGCAACGTGTGCAACTGGCGAAGGAAGAGCAGGCAGCGAGCGAGTGGCAGCTCCGGGGAAAGGCTGGAGCCGGGGAATGGTGCATCCCCCAACCTGGCCGAGGCGGGCGGCGAGCGGGCAGCAGCTCCGGGGCAAGGCCAGAGCCGGGGAATGGCGCATCCCCCGACCCGGCCAAGGTGGCCAACAGCTCCGGGGCCTGGGGGAAAGGTGCGTCCCTGGGGCCCCGGCCCCCAACCCAAGGCGAAGGGTGAGCGGGCGGCATGCATTGCTTACCTTTGGTGAGCTGAGCAGGCGTCGGCAAGGCGACTGGCGAGGCGAGTAGCTGGGCCTGAAAGACTTTTCGTCAGCCTTGTTGAATTTTGCTTGGACTCATGTCGTCTGCTAATGAGAATAATTAGCAGACGTTACAAAGAAAAGACTTGTTTTACTTTATTTGAACTCAGAACGACTCTTAATGAAGACAATTAGCAGACGTTATCATTAAAAAAGAGGTTTGTGAGACGCTACTTGTGCTATGTGAGTTTATCAGGAAGCCAGGTCAGAACAGTTTGCTTCCTGCCCAAACAAACAACAAACCTCGATCAAGATGGAGCAGCTGCGTGCTGAGAACGCGCAGCTTCAGCAACAATTAGGCTTGTTGGCTGGCCAGCTGGCTCAGCTCCAAGCCCATGTCACTCCACCTCCTCGGAGAAACTGCCCGGTAGCTGTGCCAGATAAGTTTGCTGGCAAACCAGAGATGTTCCCGGCTTTTCTAGGACAATGCCAGCTTTTTATCAGCTTGAGAGCTGAGGACTTCCCCACTGACCGGGACAATGTGGGGTTTATTATCAGCCTGCTCTCTGGCTCTGCAGCTCGCTGGGCCACGCACTTGTTGGTCAAGAACACTCCTTTATTAAATGACTTCCGGGGGTTTTGCGAACACCTCCAATTAATGTATGAGGACCCCATCAAAACGCAGACAGCTACCAGGCATATTAAGTCTTTGAAGCAAGGCCGGCAATCCCTGCAGGAATACATCAGTGAATTCCGCTTGCTTAGTCAGGACTCGGCCTGGAATGAGGCTGCCCTTATGGACGCGTTCCAGGATGGCTTGTCGGAGGCGTTACAGGACGAGTTGCTCCGAGTGGATATCCCTCCGACTCTCAACGAGCTGGTTCGTCTGTGCCTCAAGATTGATGCGAGGTTACAGAGACGGACCCCTCGCCATGCCTCCCAGGAGATCCGTGAGAGACCAGTCGTGTGTGAGACTCCGGCTCCACGGGAGGAACCCATGGAAATCGGCGCAGCCAGACCCCCCCCTGTCCGTAGCTGAAAAGGACAGATGACGTTCGGGGGGGGTTGTGCTTGTATTGTGGGGAGCCTGGACACATGGCCGCCTCTTGCCCCAAGAAGCGACGAGGGGTGTCGGCTCCTGGGCCTGCACCACAGTCACAGACCACACTGTCGGGAAACAGCCAGAGCCCAATCCAGGGGAGACCCTGGGTCGGCGCATACCACCACCAGGTCACGCCCTGCGGACGTGGATCCTGGACCCCCTCGTCACTTGATTCTGGCGACACAAGTCTTCCTTTCCAACCACCCACAGGGGATTCCTGCTCACACCTTGGTGGACTCCGGCGCTACGACCAACTTCATGGACGAGGCGTTTGTCACCAAATTTGCCGTCCCTCTGTGTCCGGTGGATCCTCCAATGCTCGTGGAGACCATTGATGGTTGGGTGCTTCTGTCTGGGCCGATTAAGGCCGCCACACAACCCGTGCGCCTGACCATCAGTACGCATGAGGAGGCCATTCAGTTCTACGTCACTTCTGGGCTGCATTTTCCTGTGGTCTTGGGGTTGGCTCCGGACTTATGATCCACACATCCTTTGGTCCCAGAATTTCATCTCGTTCCCGAGCCTGCAATGTGTGGATCATACTCGCCAAGTCTGCGCAGGCCAGGTGCTGGGTCCATCTGCGGTGTCTTTGCCGTCCGACCTCTCGGACTTTGCGGATGTATTCAGCGAGAAAGAGGCGGACCAATTGCCCCCGCACCGGCCGTACGATTGCCCCATTGACTTAATTCTGGACGCGGCGCTCCCAGCGGGGCGTTTGTATTCCATGTCGGACCCTGAATTGGCCGCGTTACGGGACTTTGTGGACAAAAACCTGGCCCGGGGTTTTATCCGGCCCTCGTCGTCGCCCCTGTCCACTCCGGTCCTGTTTGTCAAAAAGAAAACCGGAGACTTGTGTCTGTGCTGTGATTACCGGAAACTGAACGCCATCACGGTGTGTAACCGGTATCCTCTGCCCTTGATTCCTGAACTGTTAGAGAGACTCCAGGCGGCTACCGTGTTTACCAAGTTGGACCTGCGCGGCGCTTACAATCTTGTTCGGGTCCGAGAAGGGGATGAATGGAAGATGGCGTTCGGCACCAGATACGGCCATTTTGAATACACGGTCATGCCGTTTGGATTGACTAATGCTCCCGCTGTCTTCCAGCACTTCATGAATGATACCTTCCGGGATCTCTTGGACCAGTTTGTCGTTGTCTATTTGGACGACATTCTGATCTACTCGACCTCCCGAAAGAGTCATCTCCAACACCTCTGCCTGGTCCTGCAACGGTTTCGTGAACACCATCTATATGCGAAGCTGGAAAAGTGCCAGTTCTATCAAACCACCATCGACTTCCTGGGACATCGCATCTCTCCCGAGGGCATAGCGATGGAGCGGAGCAAGGTCGAGGCGCTGAGTAGTTGGCAACCTCCCCGACAAGTGAAAGATGTCCAACGACTCCTCGGGTTCGCCAATTGCTATCGGACATTTATCCCTGGCTTCGTGACTTTGACCACGCCCCTCACTCAGCTCTTGCAGAAGAAAGTCCCATTCCAGTGGGCCACCCCCGAGCAGCAGGCGTTCCAGGCCTTAAAGCAGGCCTTCATGAAAGAGCCTATTCTGAAGCATCCTGACCCTCATTGTCCATTTGTGGTGGAAGCGGATGCGTCGGATGTTGCTGTCGCAGCGGTGTTACTCCAGGCTCACGCGTCTGGCGGTACCCTCTTCCCTTGCGCGTACTATTCTCGGAAGTTGAATCCGTCCGAGCGCAATTATACCATTTGGGAAAAGGAGCTACTGGCCATTAAGACCGCGTTCGAGACCTGGAGACATCACCTGGAGGGGGCCCGACATCAGATTGATGTCCGGATGGACCACAAGAATTTGGAGTTTCTGCAGACCGCTCGGAAACTGAATCAACGCCAGATCCGGTGGTCCTTCTTTTTTGCCCACTTCAACTTCCGAGTGACGTACATCCCTAGTGGGCGCAACCAAAGAGCAGATGCACTCTTGAGAAAACCTGAGTATTCTCAACTCGAAGACCCGCTTCCGCCCCGGACAATTCTGCCCGTCGAGTCGTTCGCTGCAGTCCATGAACCTGTCGACTTACGGGCTCAGATCCGGGAGGCGCAGCGGCAGGACGTGTACGTGGATCAACGGAAGAGGGAGGTAGGGCCCGATTCTCCCTGGACATTTACCAAAGACCTCCTGAGGTACCAAGATCGACTCTATGTACTGGTGGGGCCGCTTCGGGGTCTTATCCTGTCGCAGTGCCACGACAACCCTGCGGCAGGACATTTCAGCCTTTTTAAGACCTTGAACTTAGTGTCTCGGACCTTCTGGTGGCCCCGACTCCGCCACGATGTACAGACTTATGTGATGTCCTGTGTATGCTGCCGACAGGCCAAGTCGGCCACAGGAGCTCCCCCAGGACTGCTTCAGCCCTTGCCGACACCGGAGAGACCCTGGGGTGCCATCTCCATGGACTTTTTGATGGATTTGCCCCCATCTTCTGGCTTCACGACCGTGTTCGTGGTGGTGGACATGTTGACAAAGATGGCGCATTTTATTCCCTGTCGCGGATTACCGACAGCTCGCGCCACCGCCCGCATGTTCATCCAACACGTCTTTTGGCTACACGGCCTACTGGATAGGTCGTGTCAGACAGAGGGGCCCAATTTACCGCCCAGTTTTGGAAAGGGCTGATGACGGCCTTAGATGTCAAGATCTGCCTGTCATCGGCACATCACCCCGAAACTGATGGCGGGACTGAAAAAGTGATTGGGATCTTGGAGCAGTACCTGCGCTGCTTTGTCAATCAACAGCAAGACAATTGGTCTGAGTACTTGGCAGTCACAGAGTTTGCTTTTAACAACTCTCAGCTTACCTCCACGCAAATGACCCCTTTCTTAGCAAATCTGGGATATCACCCTCGTTTCTTCCCTCTCACGCCCCTTGACTCCCCGGTTCTGGCAGCGGATGACTTTCTGACCGAGTTGCAGGCCGTGCACCAACTGGTGAAACGGTATCTTGATAAGGCCAAGGAGGACTACAAACTGGTCACGGACCGCTCTCGGCGGGCAATGCCACCCTTGGCTGTGGGGGATCGTGTTTGGTTATCTACTAAACATCTTCCAACAGACCGGCCGGTCAGGAAACTGGATCATCGCTACCTTGGCCCGATCCCTGTTGAGGCGGTCATCAATCTGGTCGCCTACCGCCTGACATTGCCACGGTCCTTGCGTGTTCATCCCGTCTTCCATCGGTCCCTCCTTGTTCCCGAACGGCCAGCCTGTCCGCTCCGCCAACCTGATTGTCCCCAGCCGGCGCCCCGCGACGGCGATGAACCGCCTGAGTATGAGGTTGCCAGCATTCGGGACTCCCGGTGGATGAAGGGCCGGTTCCAGTACCTCATCGAGTGGAAGGGGTATGGGCCGGAGGACTTCACCTGGAAGGATGCGACCTCTGTCCATGCTCCGGACCTTGTATGAGCTTTCCATGATCAGTTCCCATCCCGACCACATCCGGACCGTCAGACCCGGAGGAAGGGCCCTGTGGTGAGGGATAGTGTTGTGGTCCGCCAGCGGCCTGTGCAGCTGTCAGCAGAGTCGGACAGTGAGGAGGCTGGGGAGGAACCTGGGCCAGGCCTGGAGTCTGGAGAAGGCTCGGTGCCAGAGGCAGGGATTCAGCCAGGGCCTCCAGAACCTCCAGAGGATGACAGGAGTGAAGAAGAAGAACAGGAGGAGCCTGTTCTCAATGTGCGCATGCGCAGAGCTGCCAAAAGGCAGGAATGGTTCCAGAGAAGAAGGACTACTCAGGAGTAAGGCTTGGGGATAATTGGCCACTCCCATAGCCTATTTAAGTGATGAGCACGAATGAGGAAGTTGCAGGAAGCAACTTAGTTCATTTCTAGATCTTGTCTTTGCAACTCAAGCCTCTGTTTGGTTCCTGTTTGACCTCATCAAGTTTTGAATAACAAGGTTCGTGTGTGTTATCTGCTGTTCCCTGAAAGACTTTTCGTCAGCCTTGTTGCATTTTGCTTGGACTCACGTCGTCTGCTAATGAGAATAATTAGCAGACGTTACAAAGAAAAGACTTGTTTTACTTTATTTGAACTCAGAACGACTCTTAATGAAGACAATTAGCAGACATTATCATTAAAAAAGAGGTTTGTGAGACGCTACTTGTGCTGTGTGAGTTTATCAGGAAGCCGGGTCAGAACACTGAGGTCCCCTCGGTCGCCGGCTGCTGTCATCCTGAGATGGAAAGCGAAGAGGACTGCCAAGTGGGATGAGCACAGGGAATGGAAGTACCTGACAGCCATTCACAGCCCATCGGTAGAGCGGCTGAGGGAGAGGTTTGACCACATGGAGAGCCAAGGAGTGGAACCGATGCGCCGAATCGGATCGTCCATGATGACCCTCCGGGGCCAGAGCCCAACCCCGGTGGCACAAGTGGCCAGCCTGCCTCCCCAACCAGCCGGGGCAGCGAGCCCAAGCCAAAGGCAGAGCTCCCCAAGGCAGCAGCCGGCAGCAGGTCCAGCGGGGCAACCTCAGTCTCCTCCTGGATAGCACGGGTATCCGCCATGGCCTTACTATCTGGGCCCTGGTTGGTTCCCTGGCCCATGGGCACCCCCTCCTCCACTGCCGGCAGACCCGCCACCCATGAAGGCCACGTTTGACGGAGACCTGGAGAAATTGGCATTCTTCCTCAACCAGGTGTGGACCCACCTGGACCACTACGCCCCAGCCTACCCATTGGACATGGCGGTGAATGCTGTGATCACTAAACTAGAGGGAGAAGCCGCAGAGTGAGTGATGAAACTCCACGACGAAGACACGCCAGAGTTGGGGAACGTTGACGCCTCTGTGGGGGAGCTGAGAGCCAGATTCGAGGATGAGTCCCAAGCCTTACAAGCGGAAGTCGAAATCCGAGACCTAAAGCAGAGGGACCAACCGGCAAAGGAGTATGTGCGGGAGTTCCACAGAGTGGCCAGCAAACTGAGAGATTGGCAGGACTGACTGTTGGTCTACTATAGCAATAGCACTTAGACTTATAGACCGCTTCATAGTGCTTTACAGCCCTCTCTAAGCGGTTCACAGAGTCAGCATATTGCCCCCAACAATCTGGGTCCTCATTTTACCCACCTCGGAAGGATGGAAGGCTGAGTCAACCTTGAGCTGGTGAGATTTGAACCGCCGAACTGCAGCTAGCAGTCAGCTGAAGTAGCCTGCAGTACTGCACTCTAACCACTGCGCCACCTCGGCTCGGTTACTATTTTAAGGAGGGTCTGGACCAAGAATTACTACAGGCCTGCATTTACCGAGGGGTCCCTGAGTGAATTCATGACTGGTACCGGATGGCCATAGCGATGGACCTCGAGCTTAAGCAGTGGAAGGAGCGCAGCGCACCCGAACTGAAGCTCAAGTGGACGCAAGAGGGACGCCGGTTCGGTCGCCAACCTGTTGCCACTCTGCCCACTGACCCTCCTCCTGCTCCGGCCCGAGCCCCCATCAAGTGCTTCAGATGCGGCCAGCAGCACCATCGAGCCACTGAGTGCCTGGCACCAACACCCCAGCCGAAAGCAACCCCGGCCACATCGTCTAAGCCAAAAAAGCCGCCGCGAAGGATTGGGAGAAGTCAAGCTAGGTGTGCCAGGCCGTTGAGGTCTCCCCCCCCCTTCAAGTGAGGGAGAGGGCCCAGGACCAGCAGCCTGCCCCCTATGACAGCAGCGATGAGGGTGAAAATGACCCGATGGTAAGTGAAGCCATCCAACCCTTTGCCATCCCCGCAAAAATCGTGGTGCCAAAGTCAGGAATCCAGGGAGAGGTGGACGCCCTAATAGATTCAGGCTGCACCAGGTGCCTAATTAGCCTACCGACAGTGCTGAAGCTAGGGATCAGAGCGAGGAGACTGCCTCGAGCCATGAGGTTCAAGCAAGTCGATGGATCGCTGATAGGAGGTTCCCCTGCAACGCACCTGAGCTGGTGCGGCTAGAGATGGGCCAACATTGGGAGATCATCCAATTTGTAATAGTCCTGAAGATGACAGAGGCAGTGATTCTGGGACTGTCCTGGCTAGACAAGTGGGCCCCGACGATCTGGTGGGAAGGGAGAGAGAGAAAAATGAGGCTAGGAAGAGGCCCTCTCCCTCCTCAAGGCAGCCAGAAGGGAGGAGCTGTCCAGCACCGGGCGGAAACTGAAGGAAACAAGCTCCTTAAAGCCGCTTCAGAGCAACCACCAGGAACCCAGCTAATCCCCAAAGAATACCAAGATCAAGGGAAAAATGCAAAGTATGGATGAAAAACTGGGGGCTTTTCAACAAATGCTAACCAAAAATGAAGAAAAGATTAAAATAATTGAAGAAAAGTCAGAACAAGTAGAAAAAAAACAGAGGAAATAAATCAGAGACTAACACAGGCCAATAAAGAACTGGAAGGAACTGTAATCCAGTTACAAATGGAAAAGGCTGAACACTTCCTGAGGTTTCAGAATATTGAGGAAGGGAAAGAAGAAAACATAGCTGAGTTGATGGTAGATCTATTGGCTCAAACATTACAGATAACAACACACGAGATGAGGGCAGAGATAGACGAAGTGTTCAGAATTCACACTAGCTATGCTAAAAAGAAGAAACTCCCAAGGGAGGTACATGTAAGATTTATGAAAAAAACAATAAGAGCAGAAATTCTTAAAAAAATAAAAGAGGAAACCCTAAAATATAAAGGAAGAGAGATTGTGGTTCTAAAGCAAGTACCCAGAAGAGTTAGAGACCTGCGGAAGCAATATCAATTTCTGACAAGACAGCTGATCAAACACCAAGTAAACTTTAGATGGCTGATACCAGAGGGAATTTTGGTTACCTGGAATGATAGAAGACATAGACTGGACTCTCTAGATAGTGCTTATGAATTCTACAACTATTACTTTAAGCCACAGGAGCAACAAACAAGAAGCGAGGAAGTAGAAAATAGAAGACAAGAGGAATTAATGACAGATGAAACTACGATTAAGCAACAAGAAGGAAGTTGAACAAAAGAGACAAGCAGAACGAGAAGGAGTAAGAACAAAGGAGCAGAGAGAAACAAGAGCAACTAGAACGGCAAAACCCACTTACAAGTGACACAATGAAAGAAGAAACAAACTTACTATCAATTAACATAAATGGATTAAATTCTCCCATGAAGAGGAGAAGATTCTTTACAAAACTGCAAAAAATGGACTTAGAGATAATTTGCTTACAAGAAGTACACATCAAAAGCAGTGGTGGGTTTCTCTTACCTTCCCTACCAGTTCGGAAGTGCACGTGTCGCATCGGAAGTGCATGCTTCACACGCGCGCGCGAGCGTAGCACATGCGTGTGCATGTTACATCCGGGTACTGACCCTCTGCGCAGGCGCAGAAGCCTTTGTGCATGCTCAGAGGGTTCATTGCCAGCCGCTTTCAAGCAGCGGCAACCGGGGAACCGGTTCAGGGGCGTGGCAAGCCAGCCATCACTACCAGTTCGGCGAACAGGGCCAAATTTCCGCCACCGGCTCGCGTGAACCAGTAGCAACCCACCACTGATCAAAAGACAGTATAATAAACTCTTAGAGTACCCCAAAATTGGGAAACTATATTTTTCGCTGGTACAACAAAAGAAAAGGGGGGTGGTCTTATACACCAAAGAAACAATAAAAGCCAAACCTATATTGCAGAAAAAGCCACAAGAAAAGAAGCTCAAAAATCAAATGGAAATAATAAAACACAAACTGAGCCTACTCGGAAAAAAAGAACTAGCACACAAAACTTCTTCGAAAATGCTAATAAACCAGGAAGATGGTTGGCATACAAACTAAAAAAAGAAAAAAAAACAGATACAAAGCTTGATAGACGAGAAAGGTACATTACAACATCAAAATGACAGCAAAAAAATAATAATTCAGAACTATTATGAAAATCTGTACGACCAAGAGGAACTATTGGAGGATAAAATAAAACAATACCTAGAAGAGGCCAGATTGCCTAAAGTCCCTGAAGAAATAAAAGCTACATTAAATGAAAGGATAACAATGTCTGAATTAACAGAGGCAATTAAGAGACAAGAATAATAAAACACCAGGACCAGATGGCCTACCGGTAGAATTCTATAAACAACTACAAGATTCCTTGGGACTGTTACTGCTGGAAGTTTACAATGAAGTCTTGTCAGAAGCTAAAATACCAAAATCCTGGATGGAAGCAAATATCACTCTCATACCAAAAGAAGATGCAGACTTATCGCAGATCAAAAACTATAGACCCATCTCACTTCTAAATGTGGACTATAAAATCTATACATCAATAATAGCTGAAAGATTGAAGAGATTCCTGAATGAATTTATACAGTTGCAAGAAAAAGTATGTACAGTAGGTATAGTTTGAAAAAAGTATAGTAATTTTGGTAAAATATTCATTTTTATGGTTGCTATCTGACCTAATAAAGATAATTGCAAATTCCCCCACCTTTCTAAATCCATTTTTATTTGTTGCACTAACTTTGTATAATTATTTTCTTTAATTGAGGAACATCTAGCTGTCAAATTGACGCCTAAATATTTGATTTTTTTGTAATTTGTAGTCCCAATTCTTCTTCTAGATTTTTTTTCTGATTTGATGTCATGTTCTTAACTAGTAATTTGGTTTTTTGTTTATTAATTCTTAGGCCTGCCACCTCTCCATATTTTTCTATTTCCTTAATTAATATTGGCCCTGTCTCTTGTGGTTCTTCCAGAAAGAATACTAAATCGTCGGCAAACGCCTGTATTTTATACTCCTCTTTTTTGACTTTGGTTACTTTAATACTCGAATTGGATCTAATTTTGTTCAACAATATTTCTAGGGTCAATATAAAAAGCAGAGGTGACAGTGGGCATCCCTGCCAGACTCCTTTCATTATTTGGAATGTTCTAGTGGTGTCCCCATTTTTTTTTTTTTTTTCT
>QLTV01003535.1:0-12462 GCA_003457575.1 Thermophis baileyi
TCTATTCTATTCTATTCTATTCTATTCTCTATTCTCTATTCTCTTCCTGTTCCCTTTGCTTCCATTCTATATTCCATTATCCTATCCTATCCTATCCCATCATACTATCCTATTCTGACATGACATGATCTATATTATAGCATATTATGGGTCCTGGCATAAAACGCCCAATAAAATGGTTTCACTTAACAACCTGCCATGTTCACTTAACAACCTATTCTATTCTATTCTATTCTGAAATTAGTTTTCCATCGTGGGGACATGACAGAATTTTTGG
The DNA here is from genome assembly GCA_003457575.1 of Thermophis baileyi. Taxonomy (NCBI): domain Eukaryota; kingdom Metazoa; phylum Chordata; class Lepidosauria; order Squamata; family Dipsadidae; genus Thermophis; species Thermophis baileyi. The sequence goes on from QLTV01003535.1 coordinate 278, forward strand.
GAAGGGGAGAAAGAGAGAAACACGCACACACATGCACGGACGCACGCACGCACGCACACACACAGACAGACGAACAGACACACAGCCTTTTCTTCCATTTATTAGGGATGTGTGCGTTGGAATAAATCTTACCTGTTTTACTTTCCAATTCGCAGAGATATTTCCTCCCGGAAAGAGTTATGTCTCAAGTTTTAATAAAATATCAAGGCATAAATTTGCAGCTCGCCTTGAGGAGGAGGGGGGGGGAATATGGAAATGGAGAAAAAGTCTGAGCTTTTGACTTTCTCTCTCCCTCTCTCTCTCTCTCTCTCTCTCTCTCTCTCTCTCTCTCTCTCTCTCTCTCTCTCTCTCTCTCTCTCTCTCTCTCTCTCCCTCCCTCCCTCCCTCTCTTTTTTTACAGCCCAAATGTCTGCTTTCCTCAAAAAAAGAAAGAGAAAAAAGCATTTTCTGCAGATTTCTGCTGCTGCAATCCAGCACTCCCTGGAATGACCATCACCCATTTCTGGGAGTGCTCCAAAAATACAGATAATCCTCGATGTACAACAGTTCATTTAGTGACTGTGCGAAGTTACAACGGCACTGAAAAAAGTGACGTATGACCGTTTTTCATGCTTAACGACCTTTGCGGCATCCTCCTGGTCATGTGATCAAAATTCGGATCCCTGGCAACCGACTCGGGTTTATGATGGTTGCAGTGTCCCGGGGTCACACGAACCCCTTTTGCGACCTTCTGACGATCAAAGTCAATGGGGAAGCCGGATTCACTTAACGACCGTGTTACTGACTGAACGACCGCGGGGATTCGCTTTGCCACGGTGGCCAGAAAGGCGGCAAAATGGGGCAAAATTCACTTAAGGACAGTCTCGCGTAACATAAACGGAAATTTGGGGCTGAATGGTGGTCGCAGGTCGAGGACTAGCTGTATTGGTGCATTTGGATGAGGGGGACCTTGGTTCGAATCCTCCTCAAACACAACCTCACAGGACTGTTGTTGGTGCATGGGGAAAAATAGGAGGAGAGAGCTCTGGATATTCCTCTGAAGGGAGGCAGGACAGAAATCTAAAAAAAAGTAAATAAATCTTGGGCCTAGAACATGGAGAAAGAAGGCTATTGAGTCTATAAAAATAGCTGTGTGAATATCATACGATATGTAGAGTAGTATTATTCAACATTGGCGGCTTTAAGGGGCATGGACTTCAACTCCCAGAATTCCCTCAAACAACTCCACAGGTCTTAAAGCATGCTGGTTGGGGAATTCTGGGAATTGAAGTCCATGCATCTTAAAGCATCCTGGCTGGGGAATTCTGGGAATTGAAGTCCATGCATCTTAAAGCATCCTGGCTGAGGAATTCTGGGAATTGAAGTCCACCCATCTTAAAGCATGCTGGCTGAGGAATTCTGGGAATTGAAGTCCACCCATCTTAAAGCATCCTGGCTGGTCAACCTTGACAAATTGAAGGTGTGTGGACTTCAACTCCCAGCACCCATCTTAAAGCATGCTGGCTGGGGAATTCTTGGAATTGAAGTCTGCACATCTTAAAACATGCTGGCTGAGGAATTCTGGGAATTGAAGTCCACATGTCTTAAAACATGCTGGCTGGGGAATTCTGGGAGTTGAAGTCCACATGTCTTAAAGCATGCTGGCTGGGGAATTCTGGGAGTTGAAGTCCACCCATCTTAACCAGTCCACCAAGTTTGAGAAACAATTCGATAGATTTAAAATTTAGGATTCTAAAAACATCATGTTTTCCCACTGGGGTCATTAAAAGCAGTTGTTAGCAACAACCTGGATCAACCAAAGCACCGAGCTACAACTAAACAAACCAAGATCCAATTTTGCGTAGGATCAGAGTGGCAACTGACCCAATTTGTCATCCTGAAGGAAGAAACCTTGGAGAGATTTTTTTTCTTCTCTCTATTGCAAGTAAACCCTACCTTCCTATTTAAGTTGGTTTTTATTTTATTGGAAGGCTACACTTTGATCTCCTGCCTCTCTCTTCGCTCGCTGCACCTGTTTCCATTTTTATAGCATTGAATTTATTCATTTGAAATTTTTATAGTATTTTCCATGGGCTTTTAATTGCTGCGAGCCGGCCTCAGCAGCACTCGGGGAGCCGCGGATATAAATGGAATAAAAAGAACAGAGTAAAAATAAACCGGCAGAGTGCTTTTGAGAAAGGAAGGTGTAAACATGTAAATAAACAGCCATTTCTCTTTCTTCCCCCCACCCACGAACAATCTTATCGCCAGCAATAATAACAACAACAACAACAACAACAACAACAACAATAATAATAAAAGATACTTGGTTGATACCTAGGACGCTGGCAGCAACCCGTATCAACCATTAGCACCAGTCAGTGGTATTTGTGACACTTTTTAAAATGTTCAGTTGACTGAGTTTCATGTTTAATGAATAAAAGAGATAATAATAAACAGAATATAGAATCATAGGGCTGGAAGGCACCTCAGAGGTCTTCTAGTCCAACCCCCTGTTCAAGATAAGAGAACTTTTATACCAGTGATGGCGAAACTTTTTTGGTTCGCGTGTCAAAAGGGGGTGTGTGCGCGCGCTAGCGCGTGCGCACATGCGCACACCCATTTCCTCCCCCTACGCATGCGCACAACCCCCCCGCACTGCCCCCTGCGCATGCACACAACCCCCCCCGCCCCCCGTGCATGCGCAAAGGCCTCACTGAAGCCTGGAACAGTGAAAAACGGGCAAACCGGAAGTTCAAAAAACGCACTTCCGGTTTGCCCGTTGGGCTGTTTTCACATTCCGGGGTTTCACAGGGAAGCCTCCGGAAGGTGAAAAACGGAAGTTCGGAAAAACGAACTTCCGGTTTGCCGTTGGGCTGTTTTTTGCACTCCGGGGCTTCAGGAAGCTTCCCTGAAGCCTCCGGAGGGCAAAACGGCCTTCCCCAAGGCCGAAAATCAGCTGGCCAGTGCGCACATGCGAGCTGGAGCCGACATAGGGCAACGCCTCGCGTGCCCTCTGATATGGCTCCGCGTGCCACCTGTGGCACGCGTGCCATAGGTTCGCCATCACTGTTTTATACCATTTCTGGTTCCACCGTTCTGATTGTTGATCAGAGTTTTTTAAAAAAAGGTAGATATCTATCACCCACCGCATATTAATTATAATTAATAATTTCAGGTCTGTGAAAATCTTGAAAGTCTGGCCGTGTTCACAAGACACGTTTACCCAGGTAAGGAAAAGACCAGCAAATGATTTGAACAAGATATTAAACTGAGCTTTGCCTGTATAAACCATATGATGAAGAGGGAACCCAGCCGTTAGGTAAGTTTGGGGTTCGAAATGCAGACAAAATGGAATACAGGTAGTCCTCGATTTACAACAGTTCCTTTAGTGACGGTTCCAAAGTTACAACGGCACGGAAAAAAGTGACTTACGGCCCTTTTTCACACTTACGACCATGGAAACATCCCCGTGGTCACGTGACCAAAGTTCAGACGCTTGACAACTGGCTCATATTTATGTTGGTCGCAGTGGGGTCACACGATCCCGTTTTGCGACCTTCTGACAAGCAAAGTCAATGGGGAAGCCAGATTCGCTTAACATCTGTGTCACTCACTTAACAACTGCAGGGATTCACTTAACAACTGTGGAAAAAAAGGCCGTAAAATGGGGGGGGGCGAAACTCACTTAATAACTGTCTCTCATAGCAACAGAAACTTTGGCCTCAATTGTGGTCGTAAGTCGAGGACTACCTGTAACTTTGCACTAGTGTGTTGTGTGAACACAGCCACAGTAGAGGGTGTGCCATTTAAATTGCATCTCGCTGATCGATTGACCTGGGAAGCTCAGCATTAGGGGCCGAGACTTTTATGATAGCCAAGTATAAAAAATGTGCTTGATATTCTTATTGCATGCCCTCTAAACACACAATCTCATTTCATTGTTTTATGGCCCTGGTTTATTTCTTCTCGTGTTTGCTATAAATTAGTAATGGAGAAATCTGGTGGAGGTTGTTTTTTTTCCTCTTAAAGGGGTTACAAGAAATGAATGAGGAATTGGCTTCAGAGAGAGAGAGAGAGAGAAAGAAAGAAAGAGAGAGAGAGACAGAGAGAGAGAGAGAAAGAGAAAAAGGGAAAGGGAAAGAGAGAAAGGGAAAGAGAAAGAAAGAAGGAGAGAGAGAGAAAGAGAGACACAGAGAGAGACAAAGAGAGAGAGAGAGAGACAGAGAAAGAGAAAGGGAGAAAGGGAAAGGGAAAGAAAGGGAGAGAGAAAAAAGAGAGAAAGGGAGGGAGAAAGAAAGAGAGACACAGAGAGAGACAAAGAGAGAGAGAGAAAGAGAAAGAAAGAGAGAGAAAAAAAGAAAGGGAAAGGGAAAGAGAAAGAAAGGGAGAGAGAGAGAAAGGGAGAAAGGGAGAGAGAGAGAAAGAGAGACAAAGAGAGAAAGAGACAGAGAGAGAGAGAGAAAGAGAGAGAAAGAGAGAGAGAGAGAGAAAGAAAGAAAGAGAGAAAGAAAGAGAGAGACAGAGAGAAAGAAAGAGAGAGAGAAAGAGACATAGAGGGAAAGAGAGAGAGAGAAAGACACACACACACACACACACACACACACAGACAGAGAGACAGAGAGACAGAAAGAGACAACACGGCCTTATAAATAGGAATGGGGGTGTTGCATAGGGGTCAGCCCCATAAAATAAGACAAAATCAGCTCCCCGGGGAAGCCAAAACCCCTTTGGTTGAGATTAGCTTTATAACAAAATCTTGTAAGTCTGATTGTGCTTTACCTGCCCTCCCTCCTTATACTCCGAATCAGGGCGGTGTTGTCTGAGCTACTTCCAAATGGGATCTGGCTGTTCGGTGACGGCAGCCACAACTGTGCAATCAAAACCCACCACTTTGTACGCTGACATGACAGGAGACTTCACAAAGGCCCAGTGTAGAATCACAAAAAAATAAATAAAAAAAATACCCCAGTAATTGGTGGCTGACTTACAACCCTTCAGTCCATTGTTCAAGAATGTAAGCTCCTCCTCCTCCTCCTCCTCCTCCTCCTCCTCCTCCTCCTCCTCCTTCTCCTTCTCCTTCTCCTTCTCCTCCTTCTCCTTCTCCTCCTCCTTCTTCTCCTTCTTCTTCTTCCCCTCCTCCTCCTCCTCCTCCTCCTCCTCCTCCTCCTCTCCCTTTCTTCTCTTTCTCCTCTCCCTCATTCTCCTTCTTCTTATTTTTCCTCCTCCTCCTCCATCGCTTCTCCTGTGGTACATGGCTCAGTAATAGTGCGAGAGGGATATTAGAATCCTAATGGACAATATGAGCCAGCCATGTGCTGCAGCTGCCAAAAAAGCCAACACAGTTCTAGGCTGCATTAACAGAGGGAGAGAATCAAGATCAGGTGAAGTGTTAATACCACTTTATAATGCCTTGGTAAGGTCACACTTGGAATACTGCATTCAGTTTTGGTCGCCACGATGTAAAAAAAGGATGTTGAGACTCTAGAAAGAGTGCAGAGAAGAGCAACAAAGAGGATTAGGGGACTGGAGGCTGAAACATATGAAGAACAGTTACAGGAACTGGGCATGGCTAGTCTTATGAAAAGAAGGACTAGGGGAGACATGATAGCAGTCTTCCAATATCTCAGGGGCTGCCCCAAAGAAGAGGGAGTCAAGCTATTCTTCAAAGCACCTGAGGGCAGGACAAGAACCAATGGATGGAAACTAATCAAGGAGAGAAGCAACCTGGAATTAAGGAGAAACTTTCTGACAGGGAGGACAATTAACCAGTGGAAGAACTTGCCTTCAGAAGTTGTGGGTGCTCCATCATTAGAGACTTTCAAGAAGCGACTGGACAGCCATTTGTTTGGAATGGCATACTCCTGCTCAAGTAGGGGGTTGGACTAGAAGACCTCCAAGGTCCCTTCCAACATTCTGTTATCCATGCTCCTTCTTCTCCTTATATTCCTTCTCTCTCTCTCTCCCTCTCTCTCTCTCTCTCTTTCCTTCCTCCTCCTTGTTCTCCTTCTCCTCCTTCTCCTCCCCCTCCTCTCTCCCTCTCCCTCGCCTCTCCTCCTCCTGCTCCTCCTCCTCCTCCTCCCTCTTTCTACCTCTCCTTCCCAATTGGAATGGAATGCTCAATTTCAACATTTTGAATGACAGGATGGAGGAGGAAAGGAACATTCAAAATTTTCCCAGGACGGCGTGACAAGTCTCGAGAAACATCAGCCGAAGATGCCACCAACCTCAGATCTCCTGATCATGTTAGGAGCAAAGCGGAAAGTGGTGTTAATCGGGGATCAACTCAGCTAACCGAAAGGCCCCGCTCACCAATAGAAAGATCACCAGTTCCGTCAGCAAGGGCCGCCTTAAATGAAGAGAAATTGGATAACACAGCAGGGATGAGAAAGCTGAGGAACTCGCAGGTTGCAGAAACCGAAAACATCTTTTTCAAGATGTTTTTCACCCCCTCCTCATTTGCCAGCAGGCTGCAGAAAACAACACCGTGAGAATTAAACATGCTCCTTAACCACTAAATTGGAGTCCCGGCTGGAAAAATGGGGGGGGGGAACCTCGGGAAATGTAATGTGTTGCTTCGAGGACCAAACGGACCAAACGTAATGTGTTGCTTCGGGGAAAAAACCTTTTGATAAGAAGGATCTGGAGAAAAAGGATATTTAACAGCATCCTGAATTTGCATTGTAAGTTCAGGGGCCTTTGAACCGGTGGGGAGCAGGCATATTAGCCATCTCCAGATTCGTGATCCTGGCTTGCATAGAAGGGCATGCACAGGGTTGGCCTTAAACAAGGTTTGTGGCAGGTGGGTGAAAAGAGGGATGGGGTTGTCCCATGGAAAGAAGGCATGAGGATGGAACTGGGGGAAAATTTAAGATGAAAAGGGTGGGGAGAAGGAGAAGATTGAGAAGGTTGTGGTTGGATGGAAGAAGACAAGGTCTTCAGGATGGAACTGAGGGGGAAAATTAAAAGGGAAATAGACAAGGTCTTCAGGATGAAAAATGAAGAGGGAAGGGTTGGAGAGGAGAAGATTGAGAAGGCTATGGTTGGATGGAAGTAGACCAGATCTCAGGATGGAACTGGGGGAAATTAAGAGGGAAGTGGTGGACAGAAGGAGATTGAGAAGGTTGTGGTTCGATGGAAGTAGACAAGGATGGAACGGGGGGGGGATTAAGAGGGAAGGAGTGGAGAGAAGAAGATTGAGAAGTTGTAGTTGGATGGAAGTAGACAAGGTCTTCAGGATGGAACTGGGGTGGAAATAAAGAAGGAAATAGACGAGGTCTTCAGGATGAAAAATGAAGAGGGAAGGGTTGGAGAGGAGAAGATTGAGAAGGCTATGTTTGGATGGAAGTAGACAAGTTCTCAGGATGGACCTGGGAGAAATAACAAGAGGGAAAGCATGCAGAGAAGAAGATTGAGAAGGTTGAGTTGGATGGAAGTAGACAAGGTTTTCAGAATGGAACTGAGGGGGAAATTAAGAAGGAAGTGGTGGACAGAAGGAGATTGAGAAGGTTGTGGTTGGATGGAAGTAGACAAGTTCTTCAAGAAGGAACTAGGGTGGAAATTAAGAGGGAAATAGACAAGGTCTTCAGGATGGAACTAGGGTGGAAATTAAGAGGGAAATAGACAAGGTCTTCAGGATGGAACTAGGGTGGAAATAAAGAAGGAATAGATGAGGTCTTCAGGATGAAAAATGAAGAGAGAAGGGTTGAGAGAAGATTGAGAAGGCTATGGTTGGATGGAAGTAGACAAGTTCTCAGGATGGACCTGGGAGAAATAACAAGAGGGAAAGCATGCAGAGAAGAAGATTGAGAAGGTTGAGTTGGATGGAAGTAGACAAGGTTTTCAGAATGGAACTGAGGGGGAAATTAAGAAGGAAGTGGTGGACAGAAGGAGATTGAGAAGGTTGTGGTTGGATGGAAGTAGACAAGTTCTTCAAGAAGGAACTAGGGTGGAAATTAAGAGGGAAATAGACAAGGTCTTCAGGATGGAACTAGGGTGGAAATTAAGAGGGAAATAGACAAGGTCTTCAGGATGGAACTAGGGTGGAAATAAAGAAGGAATAGATGAGGTCTTCAGGATGAAAAATGAAGAGAGAAGGGTTGAGAGAAGATTGAGAAGGCTATGGTTGGATGGAAATAGACAAAATCTCAGGATGGGGGAAATAATAAGATGGAAAGCATGGAGAGAAGAAGATTGATAAGTTTGAGTTGGATGGAAGTAGACAAGGTCTTCAGGATGGAACTGGGGGAAAATTAAGAGGGAAGAGTTGGAGAAGAGAAGAATGAGAAGTTGTGGTTGGATGCAAGAAGACAAGTTCTCAGGACAGAACTGGTGGGAAATTAAGAGGGAAATAGACAAGGTCTTCAGGATGAAAAATTAAGAGGGAAGGAATCAGAATCAGAATCAGGAATCAGAAAGAAGAGGGGGTCAACTTATTTTCCAAAGCACCTGAAGCAACGGATGGAAACTAATCAAGGAGAGAAGCAACCTGGAATTAAGGAGAAACTTCCTAACAGTGAGGACAATCAACCAGTGGAACTGCTTGCCACCAGAAGTTGTGGGTGCCTCCATCACTGGAGGTTTTTAAGAAGAGACTGGGCAGCCATTTGTCTCAAATTGTATAAGGTCTCTCGCTTGAGTAGGGGGTTGGGCTAGATGACCTCCAAGGGCCCTTCCAGCTCTGATTACATATGCATATAAGTTGAGGAAAGGCCAGGTGTGACAAGGAGTGGCTGGGAGGGGGGAGGGGGGAGGCAGGGCCGGGCGAGGCACCCCTCAACATGAATGACATTGAGTTGGCCACGTCCACCCAGTCACATGACCACGCAGCCACTCCTACCCAGCCGGTCATTAGGGCAGAACAAGGGGCGTCTGCAGGCAGGGAGCGATGCAAACAGTGCAAGATAACAACTGCAAAGCCGCCCCTGCTTTCTTGAAGATTTTCACACACACACACACACACACACACACACACACACACACACACAAACACAGAAACTTCTGTCTGCCAGAATAAAAGATACCGAGCGACATCACGAACGGTGTGGGAGGAAGCGAGCTTTATCTACGACTCCTTCCTTCTCTTTCCTCATCTCCCGCTTTTCAGTCTTTTCTTCTTTGTCCTTGTTCTACTCGCTGTGGGTGCGTCACACAACGGCAGCCTGCCTGACCCCCCCCCCCAAAGGGAAGCGCATGTTGGGCAGGGTTGTAATTAAAGAAACAGAGAAAAAAAAGACAAGATACTGGAGCACCAGCAGTGGACAAGAGATGGACCACGCTGCTCTAAACATTTCTGACTGGGAAGAGAGGAGGCAGGACTCTTCTATCCTTTACTCGAGGGTTTCATATTGTAGAAAGTTAGCGCACATACCCCACTCCTAGGAGAATGAAATATTTTGAGGAATATTTTTAAAAAAGGCAGGATAAAATATTTCCCCTTAAAAAAAACAAATTAAAAAAAAATCTTAAGGGAGACAGAAACTCAGAGCCCCAGCTTCCTGCCCCCAGCAAATATTTGGTGCCCATTAAGAAAGACTGGGCCAGCCTATCTACAAAACAAAAGAAACTTCAGCTCCAGGGTGAAGTGACCCTTCAGGATTAACCCACTAAGACACAGAGCTCACTACATTGCACAATCTCCTAAGGACATTGCATCACCCCCGGCAAACTTCAATCAAACGTAGCTCAGACAAACATGACCCTTACATGGCCGCATGGGAGTCTGACAACAGCCAATAGAATACATGTTCTTGCACAGGAACAGGAAGCTCAAGGGCAAAGCCCAAGAGAAAGTATAAATACCCCCCCTCTCAACTCCATGTGGTCAGCTGCCCAGAATCATGTGCTTGGTGGTTCTGCTTCATCATTAAACCCTCTTTCCAATCAGCCTCCAGCTTCCATTTTGTCTCCAGTGCCTTTCTCCCGGCTTGGAACTGGACCAGATGGATATTTCTTCCCACAATATCAAATCAGATATCCGGCTGACATTGTATTAATCTTGACGTTCGCCGCTCTCAAAATGTGTCCTCGCATCTGGTTCGGGTTCTGTTCAAGGAACTCCTTGCCTAATTAATTCCAGAGGTCTTGTAGTTGGGCTCCGGGAAGGCAGGGTGGTTTGAGGGGTTAACTGGAGGAAAGGAAACCAGGATAAGGGAGAAGATGCTACGGTCCCAGTTGGAAAACTGGTGGGTTTTTTTTTCTCCAGGGCTGCTTAGAAATGAGCAGAGGAAAGGTTAAAGGAATGGCTGCCTCCAGGGGAAGGAAAATGGCGACTGGGAGAACAGCATTGCTCAATTTTGGCAAATGGACGTCTGGACTTCAACTCCCAGAATTCTCCAGGATATGTGGACTTCAATTCCTTACCTAGGAAGTAAACTTCAACTCCCAGAATTCTCTGATCTGCATCTGTGAACTTCAATTCCCAGAATTCCCCAGAAGGATAGCTGGAATTCAATTCCCAGAATTCCCTGGTTAGAAAGTGAACTAATTCCCAGAATTCCCTAGAAAAGAAGTAGACTTCAACTCCCAGAATTCCTTAGCTAGGAATTCCCTGGCTCGTATCTGTGAACTTCAATTCCCAGAATTCCTCATAAGGATATGTGGGGGACTTCAGCTCCCAGAATTCCCCATAAGGATATGTGGGGGACTTCAGCTCCCAGAATTCCCCATAAGGATATGTGGACTTCAATTCCCAGACTTCCCTACCTAGGAAGTAGACTTCAACTCCCAGAATTCCATAGCTAGGAAGTGGACTTCAGCTCCTGAATTCTTCAGCCAGCACCTGTGAACTTCAACTCCTGGAATTCCCCATAAGGATATGTGGACTTCAATTCCCAGAATTCCCTGACCTGCATCTGTGAACTTCAACTACCAGAATTCCCTGGAAAGGTATGTGGAATTCACCTCCCAGAATTCCCTGGCCATCCTCCCACAGCAGTGTTTTTGTAAACTTCAGGGATCCTCCCCACTTTTAAAAATTATGGAAGACCCCCCCCATCTCTGCCCTTCCCGAAGGACGCCCCCCTCCCTTTCCTTCCTGCAGGTCATTTCGCCCCATTCCCTGCCTTGCTTTCTCATCCTGGTGAATAATTAATTTTCCCATCAGAAGGAAATCTCGCCAGCAGCCCCCTCTCCCCTGGCACACGTCGCCTGTCACCGGCCCCTCCCCATAAATCTTTTTAAAAGGCTGGAAAAAAAGGGAAGGGGCTCGGCTGGAAAGTGAGGAGGGGAGGGGGTGTTGATTGTCACGGGAAGCTGCTACCTGCCTTGATCAAACACGCCAGAGATTTTCCCACTGGGTCTCAACAGAAAAACAGCTGCAGAAGAAAAGATCATGGAAGAGTCATAAATCTCCATCTTTGGGGAATAAATTCTTGTTGGAAATAGGGGAGGGGGCATGGGAGGGGGGGGTTAAGCAGGCAGTGGATCATGGTCTTGCATCTTATCTGCACCCCACCCCCCAATCTCTCAGAGAGTCAGACGGAATATAAATGTATTTATTCTATCTGATTTTTAATCCTACCTTTATTACTTTCGAAAGACACTAGTCCTCAAGAGTTTGTTTAGTGACCGTTCAAAGTTACAACGGCACTGAAAGAAGGGACTTAGGACCGTTCTTCACACGTATGACCTTGGCAGCATCCGCAGGATCATGTGATTGAAATTGAGACGCTTGGCCACTGGTTCATACTTATGATCGTTGCTGGTCATGTGATCCCCTTTTGTGACCATCTGACGAGCAAAGTCAGTGGGGAAGCCAGATTCACGTCCAGATTTAACCATGTGACTAACTTATCAACTGCGGTGATCCACTTAACAATTGTGACAAGAAAGGTCATAAAACGGGGCAAAACTCACTTAACAAATGTCTCACTTAACAATAGAACTTTTGGGCTCAATCTATGTATCTCTCTCTCTCATCTGTATTCTATCTAGCCATCATTTCTCTCTCAATCATCTCTCTCTCATCTATCTATCTATCTATCTATCTATCTATCTATCTATCTATCTATCTATCTATCTATCTATCTATCTATCTATCTATCTATCTATCTATCTATCTATCTATCTATCTATCTATCTCTCTCTCTCTCTCTCTATCTATCTATCTATCTATCTATCTATCTATCTATCTATCTATCTATCTCTATCTCTCTCTCTCTCTCTCTCTCTCTCTCTCTATCTATCTATCTATCTATCTATCTATC
>QLTV01003535.1:30962-42160 GCA_003457575.1 Thermophis baileyi
CAATATAGACAAGATAGAGAACTCTCTATTTTAACAACTTGTTCTCTGTTTGACAGGAATGCAGTTACCCAATCATGTAGGGGTCCAGAGATGCCATAAGATTTTAGTTTCAGAAGTAGTTTGTCGTGTACCACTGAATCAAAGGCGTTACAAAATTCTATGTAAATTGCGTCTATTTCTTTACCCTGATCGAGTTGTGTAGTCCATATGTTTTTGCAGTGTAGGAGTTGCAGATTACAGGATAATTTTTTCCTGAAACCAAATTGTTTGTTAGAAAGTAGGTTGTTAGTTTCTAGGTGGAGGGTAATGGATTGGTTTATGATTGATTCCATGACTTTGCAGGTGACGCAACATAATGAGATTGGTCTGTAATTTTCGACGTTGCTGGGATCTCCTTTTTTGAAGATAGGGATGACTGTGGCTAGTGACCATAAGTTGGGTAAGGAGCTAGTCCTGAAAGATTTATCGAAGATTATGCTTGGTACCATGTCCAAGAATTTTATAAAATACATCAAGAAATTGCAACTTCCTGCAATAACACCAGCGGAACTGCAAAAGACTGCGCTACTCGGAACATCGTACATTTTAAGAAGATACTTGGTTGAAACCTAGGATGCTGGCAGCAACCCGTATCAACCATCAGAGCCAGTCAATGATATTTGTGATACCTTTTTAAATGTTCAGTTGACTTTTATGTTTAATGAATAAAAGATAATAACATTAATAATCAGAATAGAGTTGGAAGCGATCTTGGAGGTCTTCTAGTCCAGCCCCCTGCTCAAGCAGGAGACCCTGTAGTGTTCAGGGCAAATGGATGTCCAGTCTCTTCTTAAAAACCTCCAGTGATGAAGCACCTACAACTTCTGGTGGCAAACTGGTTAATTGTCCTCACTGTTAGGAAGTTTCGCCTTAATTCCAGGTTGCTTCTCTCCTTGATTAGTTTCCATCCATTGCTTCTTGTCCTGCCTTCTGGTGCTTTGGAAAATAAGTTGACCCCCTCCTCTTTGTGGCAGCCCCTCAAGTACTGGAATGCTGTTATCATTTCACACCTAATTTTTTTTCTTTAGAAAAGAAAACGTACAACTGTCCACTTGAATGTGTTTTAGTCTCCAGGCCTTTAATCATCTTAGTTGCTCTTCTCTGCACTTTTTCCAAAGTCTCAACATCTTTTTTGTCAGGTGGTGACCAAAACTGAATGCGGTATTCCAGGTGTATCCTTACTAAGGCTTTATAAAGCGGTACTAATACTTCCTGTGATTTTGATTCTATGTTTATACAACCAAGGATCGTATTAGCTTTTTTGGCTGCTGTCGCACACGGCTGGCTCATTTTTAAGGGATCGTCCACCAGGACTCCAAGGTCCATGTCACAATTACTGTTTTTGAGCTAGGTCTCGCCTAATCTGTGCCTTTTGGTTTTTCCTACCTAAATGTAAAACCTTGCTTTTCTCCACATTAAAATTCATGTTGTTGGATAGGGCCCAGTGTTCAAGTCTATCAAGATCTTTTTGGATCCTGAGTTTGTCTTCTTGGGTGTTAGCTGTTCATGCCAACTTAGTGTCATCTGCAAATTTGATGAGTTCCCCTTCTATTCCCTCATCTAAGTCGTTTAAGAAGATATTGAAGAGTACTGGGCCTAAGACGGAACCTTGTGGTACCCCACTGCTCAGGGGTGGTAGTCACTTACTTTCCCTACCGGTTCACAAATGTGCGCGCCCGCGTGCCCACGCTCGCTTCGCTCGCACGCATGCACGTGGCTTGAAAACGTGCCTAAATAGGACGGCATAGCGCCAGGGTGTGTGGGCAGGCCCACCCGCAAGTCGCTACTACCGGTTCGCCCGAACCAGCTGAATAACACCTCTGCCACTGCTTCCTTCATTCCATGTGGATGTGGTACCATTAAGGACTATAGGATAGTGGACAGATCAAACCGTCCATTTGAAAAAGCTGGGGTCAGGCAGGTTCCTCTGAGCTAATTAGTTCTTCTAAAGCTAATGTCCAGGGGCATCTGCAGAGGGGTCAAAAAAGTCAAGATGGCAACCTCAGCAGCACAAAGATCACAGTCATACAAGTCATGGTCTTCACTCTGACCTTCATGGAAATGAAAGTTGGACGTTAAAGAAGCAGGATAAGAGAAGTGGTGGGTTGTTGTTTTTTTGAACTTTGCTGTTGGAGAATAGAATAGAATAACAGAGTTGGAAGGGTCCTTGGAGGTCTTCTAGTCCAACCCCAAGCTCAGGCAGGAAACCCTATCCCATTTCAGACAAATGGTTGTCCAATCTCTTCTTAAAAATTTCCAGTGTTGGAGCACCCACAACTTCTGGAGGCAAGTTGTTCCACTGGTTAATTGTCCTCACTGTTAGGAAGTTCCTCCTTAATTCCAGGTTGCTTCTTTCCTTGATTAGTTTCCATCCATTGCTTCTTGTCCTGCCTTCAGGTGCTTTGGAGAATAGCTTGACTCCCTCTTCTTTGTGGCAGCCCCTGAGATATTGGAACACTGCTATCATGTTCTCCCCTAGTGCTTCTTTTCATTAAACTAGACATACCCAGTTCCTGCAACCGTTCTTCCTATGTTTTAGCCTCCAGTCCCCTAATCATCTTTGTTGAAGACCCCAAGAAGACCACGGATGGTCAAGAAATCCACCCAAATTGGTGGATCATTGAACTAATCAACTCCAAATTCTCACTTGAGGCTCGGGTTGCGCTAATGGACTAATGATGTGAAGAGCCTGCTCTTCCAAGGAGGTTTTGATGAGCAGCAGAAGAGGAGTCAAGTTACATTGAGGATGGGGGTCACCATTGGAAGATCTGAAAGGTCAGCTGGGATAGATCCTCCTGGAGGAAATCTTTCTATATTAAGAGCCAACACTGACTTGATGGCATATAATCAATTAATCAGTGGGGAGGAGGGGGAGGAGGAGGAGGAGGAGGAGGAGGAGGGAGAACACCTTTCCTTCCTTCCTTCCTTCCTTCCTTCCTTCCTTCCTTCCTTCCTTCCTTCCTTCCTTCCTTCCTTCCTTCCTTCCTTCTCCTTTTCTCTTTTCTTTTCTTTCTTTCAGACCTTTCCTTCCTTTCTTCTTTCCTCACTCCCTCCTTCCCACTCTGTCCTTTCTTTCCTTCCTTCCCTCCTTCCTTCTTCCCTCCCTCCTTCCCTCCCTCCCTCCTTTTCATATATCTCCTTCCTTCCTTCCTTTCATTCTTCCATTCTTCCATCTTTCCTCCTCGTTTCTTTTCTCTTCCTCTTCTCTTCTCTTTCTTTCTGCCCCTTCCTTTCTTCTTCACTCTCCTTCCCTCCCTTCCTCCTTTTCTTTCCTTCCTTCCTTCCTTCCTTCCTTCCTTCCTTCCATCCATCCATCCATCCATCCATCCATCCTTTCATTCTTCCATCCGTTCCATCCTCTTCTCTTCTCTTCTCTTCTCTCCTCTCCTCTTCTCTTCTCTTCTCTTCTCTTCTCCCTTCCCTTCCTCCCTCTTTAACTGACTTCCTTCCAACAGGATAAAGACCATGTACCAAAGATTTGTCCTAGATAATTCTAGCATGAAATCCTGATTTGATTTTGGGAAAAAAAAAACATATTGTAACGTTTTGATCTGCCCAATTCTAGGTGATTGCAGGCACAGAGGGATAAATTTTCCAAACAGGGTCTGTAACTACTCCAGTCTTACACCCTGAATGCTGGCTTGATGTTTCAGCCCCCTATGGACACCACTGTTGAAAAATAAATTCGGAGGAGTATAATATTTTGCGCATCTTTACGTATGTATGTATGTATTTCTGTTCAGCCAGGTGGCTTTTTCCTTTATTGAAATCTTGTTAACCATTTGGAAATTTGCCTAGCTTTATCTGCTTCTCAGCATCCGTTTCACAGGGGAAATAGTAAATACACCCAAGCAATAAAGTCGGAGTAATAAAGAGCAAATCCCGGCGATCTACATATATTTTATAGGAAAATAAAATAAAGATGTTATCTTGGTTTGTATCTTTACTCATAAAGTAAAGGATCATCCTTAATCTAAAGACATTCATGCCTTAAACTTAATTTCTCAGCGTTTCTCTCTTTGCAACGTTCACAGGGAAGACCTGCAACTAGGACCATTCTCACTGGGAGGCGGGTGAGAATCAGGTGACGATTGATGGGACATCACAATGGCACACAAACGGTGGACACAATATCGTCATTTCTTGTACCATCTTCGTGATGACCCAGGACAAGGCACGAAGGCAACACAATAGTTCAAACTTCCCTTTATTGCGCCAACTTTCCCCCAAACGCTCCCACGTTTATGGCAAGTCCCAGAGCAAAGCGCTCACACACACACACACACACACGTGCGCGCGCACGCACACACACACACACACACACACACACACACACAGGCCTCTGGCTGCAAGGAGTCCAGCAAAAAGCTGTTAGCATAACGGCTTCAAAGCAAGAAGTCCAGCAAGGCAAAGGAATAAAGTAATGAGTCCACAAAGCAAGGAACAAAACAATGAGTCCATGAAGTAAGGAACCGAAACAATGAGTCCACAGAGCAAGGAATAAGGCAAGGAGTCCAGCGTACTCAAGACGTCGGCAACGGCACACAAAACTCCATGAATTCAGCATTTGTTACCGACAAACGCCCCTCCCCACAGCGTCTCCTTAAGTCTCAGTCCCCAGGTGTGCCTTGTGAAGAGGGGCGGGACGCTCTACTCCTGAGTTGTCCGGTCAGCCTGCGCTGTTCTCGCCTCCTCTCCACTCTCCCTGCTCGGAGTTCAAAAAGGGGTGGTCCTTGCTCGTCACCAGAGCTCCATTGTTCCTCAGCTCCACTGACTGCCCTCTCTTGCCCCCTCTTTCGGTCGTCCTGCCCCAGTTCCTCCCTGCTGGCAAGCTGTCCCAAGCCCGAGGGACCCGGGGCTGCCTCCTCGACCTCCATTGGCCCCAACTCCAGCTCGTCCTCTGCGGACTCAGGCTCCGATGGGGCTATGACAACTTTCTCCATTCCCTGACCAACTTCCAACTAGAGCTTGTCAGAAATTCTGTTCCGCTATCGGAACTATCATCAGAGCTTCATTTTTCCTCTTCCCTCCTCATCCTTATTTCCTTTCATTTTGTGACTTTTCAGTATAGGCAGAGAAAAAAAATCACACCGTTTGTGTTTCAGTTCTTACTCATTACAGGTAGTCCTCAACTTATGACTGCAATTGAGCCCAACATTTATGTGGTTAAGTGAGAAATTCGCGAGGTGAGTTTTGCCCCGTCTTCCGACGTTCCTTGCCACATTTGTTAAGCGAATCACTGCAGTTCTTAAATTAGTCACACGGTTGTTAAGTGAGTCTGGGTTTCCCTGTTGACTTTGCTTGTCAGAAGGTCGGAAAAGGGGATCACATGGACACTGTGACTGTCATAAATGTGAGTCAGTTGTCAAGCATCCAAATGTAAATCATGTGACCATAGGGATATTGCAACGGTCATAAGTGTGAAAAATGGTCATAAGTCACTTTTTCCAGTGCTGTTGTAATTTCGAATAGTCACTAAATAAACTGTTGTAAGTCAAGGACTACCTGTATTCCCAATATCTAGTCTCTTTATCCTGTCCTGACCCACATATAACCCATCGCAAGACCTTCACTTGGCCCACCCACACCTGACCCATCATAAGGTTCATCCCAAGGCCCTCACTTGCGACCCACACCTGACCCATCCCAAGACCCTCAACTGATGTGCCCTCCCCATCACAAGACCTACTGACCACACGAAGCCTTTCCAAGTAGAAGAACATCAACAATGACCTCCCCTACACTCTTGTTCTGACCCAGCCTTAGCAAGAAACAGACTCCTTGTCATGGAAAAACCCTCTTTATTTACCTCTTGTGAATTAATTGCATTCACCCACCGAAAAGTCCAGGCAACAGTCCTTCAAGGAGTTAACTGTAGTAACAGACCTTATCAGTTCCTTGCGATAATTGCCAGGCCGTGAGCTCCCAGCCGAAAGGCTGCAAATTAAGTTCGGGCAAGCAGTCTTTGTGGCACGAAACACAATGAGCAAAATCTGCAGAAATACGAACTGTTGCCTCCTACGACCACCACTCCCCTTTCCTTCTATTTATTCCCCAGCCAGGGAGGAGCCATTCAGTGTCCACGTGTGCCTTGCTTCCCGAGTCGACTCCTTGTCCTCAGTTGTTATCCTCTCCTAACAGCTCTGCGCATACACGCATCTGGAACAGGCCCCAGCTGTTCTTCCTCCTCACTCATCTCAGACTCCAAAGGCAGCTGCCTCTCCGGTGGCTGGAAAATGTCGGACGGCCCTGGCTCTATCTCTGCGTCTGATGCAGAGCATCCATCAGAGCCTTTACCAGACTCCAAAACTGGTCCAAGTTCCTCCCCAACCTCCTCATCGTCCGAGTCTGCCGCCAGCTCTGCTGGCAGCTGGCGGGCCACAACAACTCTGCTGATGATGTTACCTAGCCTGGTAACGAAACGTTCGGGAAAACAACCCACAAGCTCGGGGAACGAACCTCCAACCTCATCCTCCCCCCGAGCTACAGTTATTCGCCCCCATCGCAAAAACAGGAATGCTCTTACAGTTATTGATTATATTCAAACCCTTTCTGAAAACCTAGAAATATTTGAACAAATTATCCCCAAAGCAGCAGAACTTGAAAATCGAACGGCAAAGAAGGAAAACATGGGATCGTTGCAGAAAAATCTCTTAATTTTGTGTGTTGGGACAGAATAGAAGAAGGGGGGAAGATCTCTCTCTCTCTCTCTCTCTCTCTCTCTCTTTCTCTCTCTCTCTCTCTCTCTCTGTCCCTCCTTATTTTTTAAAGGCCATTTTCTTTCCTGCAGTTAGGGAGGCCTCCAGCTTACCGCAAGGAAAAAAAATGGCGAAAATTAAAGGTCATTCTTGCAAAAAAGGTAATAGGAACCATTAATTTTCGGCAGCGGGGCTTTGCGAGGTATGACACAGGGGGGACGTGAATCTTTGCATGGGACAATTTAAATTTTGCTGGAATGGAGTTAGTCCTCGACTTACGACCACAGTGGAGTCCAACATTTCTGCTGTTAAGCAAGACAAGTGTTAAAGCGAGTTGTGCTGCATTTTACGATCTTTTTTTGTCACCGTTGTTAAGTGAGTCATGGCAGTTGTTACGTGAATCATGCCGTTGTTCTGGCTTCTCCGTGGACTTTGTTTGTCAGAAGGTCGCAGAAAGGGGTCACACATGACCCCGGGATGCTGCAACTTGCCTCCAAAAATTGTGGCTGGCCCAACACTGGAAGTTTCTAAGAAGAGATTGGACACCCATTTGTCTGAAATGGTGTAGGGTTTCCTGCCCTGAGCAGGGGGTTGGACTAGAGGACCTCTAAGGTCCCTTCCAATGCTGCTATTCTGTTTTCTGTTAACTGTCATAAATACAAGCATCTGAATTTTGATCGCGTCATTGTGGGATGCTGCAACGGTTCATAAGTGTGAAAAAAACGGTCATAAGTCCCTTTTATGAGTGCCGTTGTAACTTCGGTCACTCAATGAACAGTTGTAAGTCGAGAACTACTGAATGGTAATACTTCGGTGATGAATTGAATCATTTCTCCTTTGATTGATTCCATTTACGCAGCCGGGATTGAGTCATTGACAATAGCAATAGCACTTAGACTTATATACCGCTTTACAGTGCTTTACAGCCCTCTCTAAGCGGTTTACAGAGTCAGGCAATTGCCCCCAACAATCTGGGTCCTCATTTTACCCACCTCGGATGGAAGGCATTAGTGGGTTCTAAAATCCGTTGCTACCGGTTCGCGTGCGCACTCACATGCGCAGAAGCGTCCCGGGCGGGTGGGCAGAGCCTCCCACTGCCACCGCTACCGGTTCGCAGAACCGGGCCGAACCGGGAGCAACCCACCACTGATAGAAGGCTGAGTCAACCTTAAGCTGGTCAGGATCGAACTCCTGGCTGTGGGCACAGTTTGCCTGCAATACTGCATTCTTACCACTGTGCCACCAGGGCTCTTGAGAGAGAAAGAGAGGAAGGAAGGAAGGAAGGAAGGAAGGAAGGAAGGAAGGAAGGAAGGAAGGAAGGAAGGAAGGAAGGAAGAAAGAAAGAAAGAAAGAAAGAAAGAAAGAAAGAAAGAAGGAAAGAAAGAGACTTATATACCGCTTCATAGTGCTTTACAGCCCTCTCTAAGCGGTTTACAGAGTCAGCCTATTGCCCCCAACAATCCGGGTCCTCAGTTTACCGACCTTGGAAGGATGGAAGGCTGAGTCCACCTTGAGTCTGGTGAGATTCGAACTGCCAAATTGCAGGCAGCCGGCAGTCAGCAGAAGTAGCCTGCAGTACTGCACTCTAACCACTGCGCCACCACGGCTCAATCCTAGTTCTTAGCCTTTATCAGCTGTACAGTCCTCAACGTACGACCGCAATCGAGCCCAAAATTTCCATTGTTAAGTGAGACAGTTGTTAAGTGAGTTTTGCCCCATTTTACGACTTTTCTTGCCAACGGCTGTTAAGTGAATCACTGCAGTTGATAAGTTGGTAACCCCCTGTTGTTGTTAAGTGAATCTTGCTTCCCCACTGACTTGGCTCGTCAGAAGGTCGCAAAAGGGGATCACGTGACCCCCCCCCAGGACACGGCAACTGTCATAAATATGAGCCAGTTGCCAAGCGTCTGAATTTTGGTTATGTGGCCATGGGGATGCTGCAACGGTCGTAAGTCTGAAAAACGGTCGTAAATCACTTTTTCTGGTGCCATTGTAACTTTAAACGGTCATTAAACGAACTAAGTGGAGGACTACCTGTAATCAGATATCCTGATGGGCTGAGGCCAATATAAAATATTCCACCTTGAATAAAAAGCATCTCTGATTATGTTCTGCTGCGGTTTCCTTTCCTTTCCCTTTTTAAAAATTCATCTTTATCTAGTAATTTTTCAGAGAGTAAAAAAATCAAATTGAAAGATTAAAAGGGAGGGAAAGGAAGAAGGGAGCGCTAGGAAGGAAAACAAAGCTGTAAACCAGTGGTTCTCAACCTTTCTAATCCCGCGACCCCCCCGCGACCCCCCCGCTGCCGATATCTCTGGGATAACTATTGAAACTGGTACCTATAAAAATGTTAAGTTATTGCCTAGGCCAGCGGTTCTCAACCTGTGGGTCGCGACCCCTTTGTGGGTCGAACGACCTTTTCACAGGGGTCGCCGCGCGCGCTAGCCCGCCATCTTGGAAATGCTCCCAGTTTGGCCGTGCCTGCGGGTCGCCGGACAGCCGGTAGCCACGGAAGCGGGAGACTTTGCCCACCCGCCCGGACGACACCATTTGGGTTCTTTTACCCTCTGCACATGCGCAAAGCATTCTGCGCATGCGCAGAGGGTAGAAGAACCCAAATGGCGGCGTCCGGGCTACCAGCTGTCCGGCGACCCGCAGGCACGGCCGAACCGGGACCTTTTCACTCCTGCAGTGACGGTGGCACCAAAATGGCGGGCTAACGCGCGCGGCGAGCCCTGTGAAATGGTCGTTCGACCCCCAAAGGGGTCGCGACCCACAGGTTGAGAACCACTGCTGTAAACTAAACTAAAACTAAAGGAATCAAATGTATTCCGATCTCCTTTTCAACAAATAATTGCAATTTTATCGTCTTTTTCTCCTCTTTTAGATATGATATCAGCTCCCTCGGCCCCTTCGTTTAATCTACATTTCTCTTCATCTTCAAATCCATAAATTACCATGTCATTTGTTTTTTCTTTGTTCAGCCCAAAGTCCGTACAGTATACGTGTTTCAGTCGTTCAGGAAAGTTTTTTCTTGTTTATTTCCCGTAGCAGATACAAAGGGTTTTGCAATTTCTGCAATTTCTGCAATTTCTGACATTTTCATTATCCCTTCTTCCATTGTGGGGATTTGATTATCCTTCCGTTGTTGAGAATATAATAATTTTGCGGCAGTTCCCATGTACAAATTCAGTCTGCCGTGAGGGGTTTATTTTTTTTTTTCTTCATTCATTTGTCCATTTGTCATAAGTCCCAATAAAAAGATTTCTGGTTCCTTTGCAATTTTAATCTTGAAAATTTCTCAACCATCTTAATCTCAAACCAAACAGCCTCAAATTTTAATCTTTAAAATTATTTGCCTCGTTCTGCAGAGGTTTCCTAAGACAGGTGGGCTTTCCTTAATTCAAAAGAGGCGAGGACACCGTTACAGGCAGTCCTCGACATACAACAGTTCATTTAGTGACCGTTCAAACTTACGACGGCATTGAAAAAAGCGACTTATGACCGTTTTTCACACTTACAACCATTGTAGCGGTGTGGTGCAGTGGCCTAGAGGTGGAGCTCTCGCCTCACAATCAGGAGGCTGTGAGTTCGATCCTAGGTAGAGGCAGATATTTCTCTCTCTGGGCACAATGAGAATATATATCTGCTGAACAAAGCTCCGCATTGGCGTCAGGAAGGGCATCCGGCCAGTAAACACTCTGCTAGCTCCATTCAGTTGCCCAGACTCCATCCCGCAAGGGATTAAGGGGCCGTTAAACAATGATGATGACAACCATTGTAGCGTTCCTGAGGTCACATGATCAAAATTCAGACACTTAGCAACTGGTTCTTATTTACGACGGTTGCAGTGTCCCGGGGTCACGTGATCCCCTTTTGCGACCTTCTGATGAGCAAAGTCCACGGGGGAACCAAATTCACTTAACAACCATGTCACTAACTTAGCAACGGCAGTGATTCACTTAACAACCGTGTCAAATAACGTAACCATTGCGAGCGATTCTCTTAACAACTGGGGCAAGAAAGGTGGTAAAAATTTCCGTTCTTCACTGAGACATATGTTAAGTGAGTTTTGCCTCCTTTTACAACCTTTATTGTCCCAGTTGTTGAGTGAATCACTGCAGTAGTTAAGTTAGTCACAGAGTCGTTAAGCCAGCGGTTCTCAACCTGTGGGTCGCGACCCCTTTGGGGGGCCAAATGACTCTTTCACAGGGGTCGCCCCGCGCGCTAGCCTGCCATCTTGGTGCCACCGTCACTGCAGGGGTGAAATGCTCCCAGTTCGGGTGTGCCTGCAGGTTGCCGGACAGCCGGTAGTGACGGAAGCAGGAGACTTCGCCCACCCGCCTGGATGCCGCCATTTGGGTTCTTTTACCCTCTGCGCATGTGCAGAACACTTTGCGCATGCACAGAGGGTAAAAGAACCCAAATGGTGGCGTCCGGGCGGGTGGGCGAAGTCTCCCG
>QLTV01003535.1:68353-73353 GCA_003457575.1 Thermophis baileyi
CTCCTGCTCAAGCAGGAGACTTTATACCATTTCAGACAAATGGTTGTCCAGTCTCTTCTTAAAACCTCCAGGGATGAAGCACCCACAACTTCTGAATGCAGGTAGTTCCACTGGTTAATTGTCCTCCCTGTTAAGGAAGTTTCTCCTCAATTCCAGGTTGCTTCTCTCCTTGATGAGTTTCCATCCCTTGTTTCTTGTCCTGCCTTCCGATGCTTTGGAAAATAAAACTCACTTAACATCCGTGGCAAGACAGGTCATCAGATGAAGCAAAACTGATTTAACAACTGTCTGGCTTAGCTAGCCAGGGATGAAATTTGGGGCTCAAATGGTGCACGTAAGTTGAGGGCTACCGGTATCGTGAATCGGCTGAGTTTGGCTGTCAGATGCAAAGAAATCTCTGATTTTCTTTTTTTCCCCCAGTCAAAAGCCATGCGTGGGTCTACTCACCTACTCACGCAGTGCGAGGAAAGTTCAGAGCGAAAAGCATTTAGTTGCCCAGAGTAACAGGTGAATGTTTTCGGAGTTTTATCCTTCCACTGCCGACACGGAAAAGGTTAGCTGAGTGCAGAGGTTTTTATGTTGTTGAACATCGCAGGGGTTGGGTTGTGAGCGCTCTCCGTTCCACCAAGGAGAAAATAGAAATCATCTCCCCAGGGTGGAAACACATTCTTTAGCAGTGAGAACAACCCTCCAAATGGGAATGTCCCACGAGAGAAATTCTTCCTGGGGTTTGTCTCCGGCGACGGAATGGAAACACGGAAAGCCGGAGGGATGAGTGCACAGCGGAAGGTGTTCACTAACTTACATGCCTCTCAGCCACCGCATCGCTCTATTGGGGCCAAGAGGCGGTGAGAATTCACTCTCCCCCTTTGCAACCGAACTCTGAAACAAACTGAACATGGGAAGAGTTCCTGGAGGCTATCCAAACTAACCCCCGAGTCTCTATGGAGATTCTCAGTCATCCAGGTCGTGGAGCTTCATCCCTGGAAGCTTTCAAGACCAATCTCGCCATCTGTCAGAAATGGTGTAGGGTCTTATGCTTGGGCGGGGGGTTGGACTAGATGACCTACAAGATCCCTTCCAACTCTGATAATCTATTAATCTGTGGTTGTCCCAAAAGTGCTCCCCCCCCCTCCTTAAGGGGCAAATGGACTTTCTGGTTTTCTTTTGAAGGCGTTTCGCTTCTCATCTCAGAAACTTCTTCGGCTCTGACTGGATGGTGGGAAATGGAAGGATTTATATACCTTGCAGGCATCTGGTCATTGGTATTCTTTTGGCACAGCCAGAGGTGGGTTCCTCCCGGTTCGCACCAGTTCTATAGAACCGGTAGCATACCGCTGGTGACGTCACGGATCCAGTTCTGTCGGTGCTGGTCCATGGACGCCGCCATCTTTTTTGGGGGGAAAAAAATTTTGGGGAATTTTTTACTATTTTTTTTCTTCTGCGCATGTGCAGAAGCCAAGTCCCTGGCACTGTGCATGCGCCGCCATCTTGTTTTTGGCTTTTTAAAATTTTTTGGTGAATTTTCATCACTGCGCATGCGCGCGCAGCCACGCAGCGCGGGAGGAAGCGAACCGGCAGCGAGGTAAGTTAGAACCCACCCCTGGGCACAACATAGGAGAACAAACCCATCAGGACTAGATTCAGCGGTCCATCTGCATTTAAAAGACATAGGCCACTCTTTTGAAGACAACAAAGTCCACATTTTGGACAGGGAGGACCGCTGGTTTGAAAGAGGGGTCAAAGAGGCCATCTATGTCCAAATTGAACAGTCCTCTCTCAACAGAGGGGGAGGGTTATGACATCATCTATCTCCAGTCTACAACACAGTCCTTTCAGCAGTTCCAAGAAGGCTCCACACCCATTTGCACCACTCAGGACACAGGACCCTGAGGACACAGACAAACCTCCAAGTGGCCTCAAGGACTCTCTAAAAGGATGCAAATGACCAACGTGTTATATGCAGTACAATGCAGTGAGCCATGGGCAGATCTGTAAATTGGGGGAACAAAACAACCACTTCACAAACGCATGGCACAATGTAGGAGAACAAACCCATCAGGAATAGATTCAGCAGTCCATCTGCATTTAAAAGACAAAGGCCACTCTTTGGAAGAAAGCAAAGTCCACATTTTGGACAGAGAGGGCCACTGGGTTGAAAGAGGGGTCAAAGAGGCCATCTAGGTCAAAATTGAACAGCCCTCCCTCAACAGAGGAGGTTAGATACGACATCACGGAAGGGTTTATATTCCTTGAGGACAGCTGGTCATTTGCATTCTTTTAGAGAGTCATTGAGGCCACAACAGAGGGGAAGGGATATGACGTCATCTATCTCCAGTCTACAACACAGTCCTTTCAGGAGTTCCAAGAAGGCTCCACACCTGTTTGCACCACTCAGGTGACCCTGAGGACACAGATTAAACCTCCAAGTGGCCTCAACGACTCTCTAAAAGGATGCAAATGACCAGCTGTCTGCAAGGAGTATAAATCCTTCCGTTCCCCACCATCCAGTCAGAGCTGAAGAAGCTTCTGGGATGAGAAGCAAAATGTCTTCAAAGAAAAACCAAAAAGTCCAGTTGCCTCTTGGAAAAAGCACCTTTGGGACAACCTCTAAGTCAGGGCAGAAATTCAAATTAAAGGTTTCCAGACAGTGGGCTACCTATTCTTGGCTTTGAAAATCTCCAAAGGAAGCAGCATGCAGGCTAGGGAATTCTGGGAGTTGAAATCGATTCATTTTAAGGCATGCTGGCTGGGGAATTTTGGGAGTTGACATCCAACTATCTTAAGGCATGCTGGCTGGGGAATTCTGGGAATTTGAGTCCACCATCTTAAAGCATGCTGGCTGGGGAATTCTGGGAGTTGACATCCACTATCTTAAAGCACACTGGCTAGGGAATTCTGGGAATTTGAGTCCACTATCTTAAAGCATGCTGGCTGGGGAATTCTGGGAGTTGACATCCACTATCTTAAAGCACACTGGCTAGGGAATTCTGGGCATTTGAGTCCACCATCTTAAAGCATGCTGGCTGGGGAATTCTGGGCATTTGAGTCCACCATCTTAAAGCATGCTGGCTGGGGAATTCTGGGAGTTGACATCCAACTATCTTAAAGTCTGCTGTCTGAGGAATTCTGGGAGTTGAAGTCCATCCATCTTAAAGCACGCTGACTAGGGAATTCTGGGAGTTGAAGTCCTTGTGCCTTAAAATTCCAAGTTTGAGAAACTCTCCTCTATTTCTGCCATCAGAAGTCGATGGTGCTTTTCACGTTTATCGAGGGCTGCAGGAGGTTTCAGGCTCGTAACTCTCTGGACCATTTTTCACAGTCCAGCTGTTAAACTTGGCAACCTTTACATTGTACTCCTTTCCAAGCATTTTTTCCACAGCTGGTAGGTTTTCTGACCTGAGGGGGAGAGACAAGAACCCTTCCCTCCTTCTCAGCTTCTTCCTCGTCTGCATTTTAAGCAGAATGTTTTCTCTGTCTTATCCTGGGTCCCCAATGCTGGGAAAAACTCATCTCAGTTGGGATCTGGCTGGTAAACAGGCTTGGTTGGGAGCTGCCAATCAAATAAACAAAGCAAAATTGCCAAATTAAAATCCTTCTGCACAAAACTGTGCTAAGTCCACTTTGGGATACATTAAAAGAAAAAACAAATAACATTTCTTAGAAGAGAGTTGGAAGGGACCTTGGAGGTCTTCTAGTCTCTTCTTAAAAACCTTCAGTGATGGAGCACCCACAACTTCTGAAGGCAAGCTCTTCCACTGGTTAATTGTCCCCACTGTCAGGAAATTTCTCCTTAATTCTAGGTTGCTTCTCTCCTTGATTAGTTTCCACCCATTGCTTCTTGTCCTGCCTTCAAATGCTTTGGAAAATAATTTGACACCCTCATCTTTGTAGGAGCCCCTCAAATCTTGGAAGACTGCTATCACGTCACCCCTAGTTCTTCTTTCCATTAAACTGGACATACCCAATTCCTGCAAACCGTTCTTCATATGTTTTAGCCTCCAGCCCTCTAATCCTCTTGACTACTCTTCTCTGCACTCTTTCTAGAATCTCAACATCTTTTTTATAATATGGTGACCAAAACTGGATGCAATATTCCGAGTGTGGTCTTCTTACTAAGG
The DNA here is from genome assembly GCA_003457575.1 of Thermophis baileyi. Lineage (NCBI taxonomy): Eukaryota > Metazoa > Chordata > Lepidosauria > Squamata > Dipsadidae > Thermophis > Thermophis baileyi. The sequence goes on from QLTV01003535.1 coordinate 72,475, forward strand.
CTTTATAAAGCGGTACTACCATAGTACTTCACATGATCTTGATTCTATCCCTCTGTTAATGCATCCTAGGATTGTGTTGGCTACTGCAGCACACTGCTGACTCATATTTAAGTGATTGTCTTTCATCAGGTTGGGCCAATAAGTCGTGGTGATGTCATTGGCCCTGAGCCTAGGTCAAAGGAACAGATGCTGGGTCTGTCCCAGTAGATTTTGGCCTGGGGAAAGAATTTGCTGGGGCTGGGAGGATAATTTGGGGATTAAAGATGTTCTGATGAGAAGCAGAGCTCGGTTGAGCCTCTCGATCCAAAGACTGACGGTCATGTAAAAAAGGATGCTCTCAGCTTGAAATTTGGACCATGGAAAATGTTGCCTCTTCTCAATCCACCAAGATGCTCTGCAGAGAGGCAGGAGCCCTTCCCAGAATCCCCCAGCCTCCATAGCTGTTGCTGGGCACTCTGGTAACATATGGAGGGTGAAGGAAGGTGGCCTAAAGTAGTTCTAGCATAATGATCAGTTTCTTAGTGACTATGCTTCCAGGAAGTGGACTTCCAGGAAGCGCTAGTAGGCTTTGAGGAAGCGCTGCTGGGCTTCCAAGAAGCGCTGGTGGGCTTTGAGGAAGTGCTGCTGGACTTCCAAGAAGTGCTGGTGGGCTTTGAGGAAGTGCTGGTGGGCTTTGAGGAAGCGCTGGTGGGCTTTGAGGAAGCACTGGTGGGCTTTGAGGAAGCGCTGGTGGGCTTTGAGGAAGTGCTGCTGGACTTCCAAGAAGCGCTGGTGGGCTTTGAGGAAGTGCTGGTGGACTTCCAAGAAGCGCTGGTGGGCTTTGAGGAAGTGCTGGTGGGCTTCCAAGAAGCGCTGGTGATCTTTGAGGAAGTGCTCGTA
>QLTV01003535.1:78353-84183 GCA_003457575.1 Thermophis baileyi
GTATTTTTTTAAACCTGATGAGGGATTTTGGATGGAGATATGATATGCACAGAAATAGGATAGGCGGTACTGGCTCAACAGTTGCAATTGTGAGAGGAATCTAAGTGTCTTAATGGACAACCACTTAAGTATGAGCTAGCCATGTGCTGCAGCAGCGAAAAAAGCCAACACAATCCTAGGCTGCATCAACAGAGGGAGAGAATCAAGATCACGTGAAATGTTAGTATCATTTTATAATGCCTTGGTAAGGCCACACTTGGAATACTGCATCCAGTTTTGGTCATCATGATATAAAAAAAGTTGTTGAGACTCTAGAAAGAGTGAAGAGAAGAGCAACAAGGATGATTAGGCGACTGGAGGCTAAAACATCTGAAGAACGATTGCAGGAAATCGGTTTGTCTAGTCTATTGAAGAGAAGAACTAGGGGTGACATCAGAGGTGGGTTCCTCCCGGTTCGGACCGGTTCACCTGAACCGGTAGCAACCCGCTGGTGATGTCCCGAAGCCGGTTCTGTCGGTACCGGTCTGTGGACGCCGCCATCTTTTTTTGGGGATTTTTTTTTTTTTGAAAAAAAAATGGGGGAATTTTTTATTTTTTATTTTTCTCTTCTGAGCATGCGCAGAAGCCGAGTTTCCGGCACTGCGCATGCATTGCCATCTTGTTTTCGGCTGGGTTTTTTTGGGGATTTTTCAGCACTGCGCATGCGTGTGCGTGCAAAGCGCCCAAGCACCCACGCGGCACGCCCATACAGCGCACCCACGCGGCGTGGGAGGAAGCGAACCGGCAGCGAGGTAAGTTAGAAACCACCCCTGGGTGACATGATAGCAGTCTTCCAATATTTGAGGGGCTGACCCAAAGAAGAGGGGGTCAACCTATTTTCCAAAATATCTGAAGGCAGGACAAGAAGCAATGGGTGGAAATTAATCAAGGAGAGATCCAACCTAGAACTAAGGGGAAATTTCCTGACAGTTAGAACAATTAATCAGTGGAACAACTTGGCTGCAGAAGTTGAAAATGCTCCAACACTGGAAGTTTTTAAGAAGAGATTGGACAATTGTCTGAAATGGTATAGGGTTTTCTGCTTGAGCAGGGGGTTGGACTAGAAGACCTCCAAGGTCCCTTCCAGCTCTACCCTTCTGTGTTTTGTGTCTTTTGAACTTTTGTGAAATGAATGGAGCAGCTTGCCTTCAGAAGTTGTGGGTGCTTCCTCGCTGGAGGCTTTCAAGAAGAGACTGGACATCCGGTTTGTCTGGAATGGTATAGCATCTCCTGCTTGAGCAGGGGGTTGGACTAGATGACCTACAAGGTCCCTTCCAACTCTCTTATTCTGTTATGATCACGTCTCATATTGTTGATGTCATGGCTTGACCACATAGTTAAATGTCCTTTCAGGTTTTCCACGCACGACGCATAGATTCTCTGGAATATGCTGCTTTTTTTTGCAGAAATTACATCTCGCACTGTGGTTCCTTTTTATTTGAAAAAAAAAATAGCATTTTTTTTTCCAGCAGTCCTGGAACATATTCCTCTTATGACGTCACCGGCTTCAGGAGGGTAACAGATGGAGAAAAATCCCCAATTAGGGTGTTTAAAAGTGTCTCCAGGCAGTTACCTCGTGTTACACAAGAAAGAAATAGATTTGCAAAAAAAAATGTGGTTGTTTTCACCCTCCGGAAAAACTTATCCTCATATGGCTGTCCTTTTAAGTTTTTTAAGAATTTCAGGTCAGCCTGAAGAACTGGCTGGGTCGTTATTTATTATGTTCAATTAATCACATTATTTGGTTTCTGGTGGTTAATTGAGACTTTCCTTCCTGGCTGGACAGGTTGCAGAATTCCCCAAACAAAAGAAAAATCTGTCATTTGGGCAGCGTTTCTTGGCCATTTTAAGATGTGGGGACCGGGGAATTCTGGGAGTTGAAGTCCCCACATCTTAAAATGGCCAAGGTTGAGAAACATTGCTTTTGGAGTCTGTAGAGATTCTCAGACATCCAGGTCAGGGTTGTCCCAGAGGAGCTTTTTTCAGGGGGCAACTGGACTTTCTTGGTTTTTCTTTTGAAGACGTTTCGCTTCTCATCCAAGAAGCTTCTTCGGTTCTGACAGGATGGTGGGGAATGGAAGGATTTATATTCCTTGCAGACAGCTGGTCATTTGCATCCTTTTAGAGGGTCGTTGAAGCACTTGGAGGTTTATCTGTGTATAAATATAAAATAGAATATAAATCCTTCCATCCCCCACTATCCTGTCAGAGCTGAAGAAGCTTCTCGGATGAGAAGCGAAACGTCTTCAAAGAAAAAAACCAGAAAGTCCAGTTGCCTCTTGAAAAAGCACCTCTCGGAGGTGTAAAATTTGGAGATTTGGAGATTTGTGAGGCAGTTGCCCAATAGGGCCAAAACACTGGTTTGAATTTTTTTTTGAAACGACAATACATTTATATAAAAATAGCAATATAAAGGGTTTAGAGATTGCCTTCTTTTTCAAGATCGTTAGGGTGCACAGAAGAATTTGGAAGGAGAGGCGCCGTTAAAAATTGGCAAGACTTTAAAGATATTATTTCCCTCCTGGGTACGTGGGAGGTTTTTTTTTTTCTTCTAGATTTTTCCACGGTTGTGGAAATGGCTTTTGCTGCTTCAGAACACATCCACGTTCTCTTCCCCGAGAAGAGCAAGGGCAACTATTAATATTAATAAGAATATTAATAAGAAAAAGGAGGAAGGCTTTGTGTTTTCGTCCCTTCCGTCAGGTGAGACTTGCTCAAGCAAAGAAAGAAGTGGGAGAGGGATCTTGGAGGTCATCTAGTCTGACCCCTTGTCCCGGGGGCAGGAATTCATTACGCGTAGTCCTCGACTTACGACTACCATTGGGAACCAGAAAAAGCCATTGTTAAGAGAGCCGTGACCGATTATACCACCCTTTTTGCTACGGTTGTTAAGCAGTTAAGCGAGTCATGACGTCATTAAGCGAATCCGGCCTCTCTCATTGATTTTGCTCATTGGAAGCTGGCTTGGGAAGTCGCGCGTGGAGATCACGTGACTACGGGACATTGCAACCGTTGTAAACATGCAGCAGCTGCCAAAAAAGCCAACGCAGTTCTAGGCTGCATTAATAGAGGGATGGAATCAAGATCACATGAAGTGTTAGTACCACTTTATAATGCCTAGAATATACTTGGAATATTGCATCCAGTTTTGGACAACACAACATAAAAAAAAAAGATGTGGAGACTCTGGAAATAGTGCAAAGAAAAGGAACAAGGGGGTCAACCTATTCTCCAAACCACCAGAAGGCCAGACAGGAAGCAATGGATGGAAACTAATCAAAGAGAGAAACAACCTAGAACTAAGGAGAAATTTCCTGACAGTGAGAGCAATTAACCAGTGGAACAGCTTGCCTCCAGAAGTTGTGAATGCTCCAACACTGGAAGTTTTTAAGAAGATGTTGGATAACCATTTGTCTGAAGTGGTGTAGGGTTTCCTGCCTAAGCAGGGGGTTGGACTAGAAGACCTCCAAGGTCCCTTCCAACTCTGTTATTCTATTCTATTCATAAACACAATGCCGGTTTGCCAAGCGCCCGAATTTTGTTCGCGTGACGAGTTTAGCATCCAATGGTACAGTACAGGTAGTCCTCGACTTACGGCCATTCGTTTAGTGACTGCTCGAAGTCCCAACGACACTGAAGAAGTATAACTGGCGAGCGCAATTGAGCCCCAAATTTTTGCTGCTCTGGGAGAGGTTAAGTGAATTTTGCTCCATTTTACAACCTTTCTGGCCAACGTTGTTAAGCGAATCACCGCGGTTTCTTGAAATCAGTCACACGGTTGTGTAAAGTGAATCTGGTTTTCCTATTGACTTTGGTTGTGCCACAAAAGGGGAATCACGTGACCCCGGGAAACTGCAACTGTCATAAATGTGAGTCAGTTGCCAAGCGTCTGAATTTTGATCACGTACCGCGTGGGGATGCTGCAACGGTCATAAGTAGGAAAAACGATCGTAAGTCGCTTTTTTCAGTACCGTTGTAACTTCAAATGGTCACTAAATGAACTGTTGTAAGTTGAGCATGACATATAAGTTACAACCAGTCCTTGCACTTATGACCATCGCAGCATCCCAACGGTCACGGTTACAATCTCCAAAGAGAGGCCCTTGAAAAAGGAACAGAAGTGTGTCTCCCCTCCCCCAACAAACTGGATTACCTCCTGTTCCTTATAACATATTAACAGAGTTGGAAGGGACCTTGTAGGTCATCTAGTCCAACCCCCTGCTCAAGCAGGAGACCCTACACCATTTCTGACAGATGGCAGTCCAGTCTCTTCTTGAAAGCCTCCAGTGATGAAGCTCCCACAACTTCTGAAGGCAACTTCTGTTCCATCGGTTGATGGTTCTCACTGTCAGAAAATTCCTCCTTATTTCTAGGTTGAATCTCTCCTTGTTCAGTTTCCATCCATTGTTCCTTGTCTGGCCTTCAGGTGCCTTGGAAAATAGGTTTAACAGATTGTAACAGATTAACAGAGTTGGAAGGGACTTTGTAGGTCATCTATTCCAACCCCCTGCCCAAGCAGGAGACCCCACCCTAACCCTAACCCCACCATCAGGTGCCTTGGAAAATAGCTTGACCCCCTCCTCTCTGTGGCAGCCCCTCAAATATTGTAACACTACACTGCTATCATGTCACCCCTGGTCCTTTTCTCCAGCAACTCCTGGCGCTGGGTTCCTTCTTTTTCTCAAAAAATAAATAAATAAATAAATCACTTAGTTTGGGAGTTCATGAAGTTCCTCCTGCCCTTGTTCTGAGCATTTCATCTGTGACTGATTTTTAATCAGCTCGAGATTGGGTCTCAAAGAGGTCGGCTGTGCCCATACGTTCCACCTCTCTTTCGTGTCTGAAAGGAGAAACGGCTGCTTCAAATGTCCTTCTGTAGAATTTGTCTCGCGGTTTCGGTTGTTTCTCCACCGAAGCAACTTTAAGATGGGTGGACTTCCACTCCCAGATTTCTCCAGCCGGGATTTGAGGACTTCAACTCCCAGAATCCCCTAGCCAGGATCTGTGGATGTCATCTCCCAGAATTCCACAGCTGGGATCTGTGGACTTTAGAATCCTCTATCATCTATCAGTTTCTATCTTCTAGTATTCTCTCTCTCTCTCTCTCTCTCTCTCTCTCTCTCTCTCTCTCTCTCTCTCTCTCCTATTATCTATCATCTATCAATATCTATCATCCACTATCCATCTATCATCTATATCTATCTGTCTGTCTGTCTGTCTAGCTATCATATATTTCAGGGTGGGTTCTAACTTACCTCGCTGCCAGTTCGCTTCCTCCCGCGCAGCGCAGTGCCGAAAAAGCAGAAAAAAATCCCCCCCCAAAAAAGCCAAAAACAAGATGGCGACGCATGCGCAGTGCCGGAAACTCAGCTTCTGAGCATGCGCAGAAGAAAAAAAACCGGGAAAAATATTCCCCCCCCCCCAAAATCAAAAAAATTCAAAAAAAGAGTTGGCGGTGCCCACGGACCGGCACGGACCGAACCGGATCAGTGATGTCACTGTGACCTCACCAACGGGTCGCTACCAGTTCCGGTCCGAACCGGGAGGAACCCACCTCTGATCTATTTTCTATCATCTATCAATATCTATCATCTATCAATATCTATCATCTATCCATCTATGTATCATCTATATTGTCTATCATCTATCGATATCTATCTATATATCCCTATCATCTGTCTGTCTGTCTGTCTGTCTGTCTGTCTGTCTGTCTGTCTGTCTGTCTGTCTATCTATCTGTCTGTCTATCTATCTATCTATCTATCTATCTATCTATCTATCTATCAATCTAT
>QLTV01003535.1:94335-115515 GCA_003457575.1 Thermophis baileyi
GACGAACTCTGGGAGTTGAAGTCCATCCATGCTGGCTGGAGAATTCTGGGAGTTGAAGTCCATCCATGCTGGCTGGAGAATTCTGGGACTTGAAGTCCATCCATGCTGGCTGAGGAATTCTGGGAGTTGAAGTCCACACAGCTTAAAGTTTCTAAGGTTAAGAAACACAACTGTATTCCTTTAAAAAAAAAAAATCAGAATTTCTCAGCCTCCAGATGGGCACAACCATCCATCTGACCTAAGTCCCGTCGGTAGGTTTTTCTCTGATTTTGTCCTTCTCTGCGCCCATCTGGAACAAACCTGAAGCCAAGAGGACAAGGACGAAATCTGACTGATACCTGGCAAATCCTCGAAATGCTGGCTTCCATCCCAAACCTAAGATTCCCACGTGGGGCTTGGAATCAATCTCTCTCCGTCTCTTCTCCCAGCCAGTATTTTCCTGGCAGTGCAAGTCCGCTTTTCTTGCAGAGCTGGAATTTCTTCCTCTATTTCCTCCTCCGGTGGCCCATAAATTTACGGCTGGTTCACGCAGCTGCCTCTTCAAACAGCTCTCCGGCCTGGCTCTCTCTCTCTCCCACGGACGGATCCAGTCCCGGCAAATTCCTCCCTCGCCTTCCGAGCAATTCCCAGAAAGTCAGGAAGGAGGAGGCCCCGTCAGCAAAAGAAAAAGCCAGCCTGTTTTGCATCTTGGAATACAGGCAGTCATTGACTTACAACAGTTCACTTAGTGACCGTTCCAAGTTACGACGGCACTGAAAAAAGTGAGTTCTGACCGTTTTTCACACTTTTGCAACATCCCCAGGGTCATGTTGTCATCAAAATTTAGATCTCCTGGAATTAAGGAGAAACTTCCTAACAGTGAGGACAATGAACCAGTGGAACAAGGTGGAGACCCTACACCATTTCCGACAGATGGCAGTCCAGTCTCTTCTTGAAAGTCTCAAGTGATGAAGCTCCCACAACTTCTGAAGGCAACTTCTGTTCCATTGGTTGATTGCTCTCACTGTCAGAAAATTTCTCCTTATTTCCAGGTTGAATCTCTCCTTGTTCAGTTTCCATGCATTATTCCTTGTCTGGCCTTCAGGTGCTTTGGATAATAGCTTGACCCCCTCCTCTCTGTGGCAGCCCCTCAAATATTGGAACACTGCTATCATGTCTCCCCTGGTCCTTCTCTTCGCTAGACTAGCCATGCCCAGAGGTTGCTCTTCTCTGCACTTTTTCTAGACTCCCAACATCTTTTTTATAGTGTGGTGACCAAAACTGGATGCAGTACTCTAGGTGTGGTCTTACTAAGGCTTTATAGAGTGGTATTAGTACCTCCCTTGATCTTGATTATATCCCTCTGTTAATGCAACTTAGGATTGCATTGGCTTTTTTGGCTGCTGCTGCACACGGCTGGCTCATATTTAGCTGGTTGTCCACTAAGACTCCAAGATCCCTCTCACAGTCACTGCTATTAAGCCTGGTTTCACCCAGTCTATATGTGTACTTTGGGTTTGTCTTGCCTAAGTGTAAGACTTTACTTTTCTCTACGTTGAATTTCATTTTGTTAGAAATAACTACCTGTACAGTAGTTTCAAAGTTTGGCCGAATTACCTTTCGGGCCAATCCCAAGCTGGCAGCCCTGGCAAGGTTGGGAGTGAAATCTTCCAGGTAAACTCTCAAAATCTGCAGTTCTCAGATAAAGTATCTGTTTTGCTGGCAAAAAAAGACAAATTTAATCTGCATGGGGAAAGGATTCAGTTGGAGGAAAAACCTCACCGAGAGCCAAAGATTCAGAATAGACACTAATTCTCAGCAGATGGAAAGGATTTCAGGTCGTCCTCGACTTACGACCGTTCGTTTAGTGACCGAAGTTGCAACGGCACTGAAAAAAGGGATCAACGACGGGTACAGCATCCCCATGGACATGTGATTCACATTCCGACGCTTGGCCACTGACTCATACTTATGACGGTTGCAAGGACCTGGCGGCACGTGATCCCCTTTTGCGACCGTCTGACGAGCAAAGTCAATGGGGAAGCCGGATTCAGTTAACGACCGTGTTACTAATTTAACAACCCGCGGCAATTCCTCTTAACGCCTGCGGCAAAGAAAGGTCACAAAACGGGGCAATGCTTCCTTAACGACCGTCTGGCTTAGCAACGGAAATTTGGGGCTCGATTGTGGTCGTAAGTCGAGGACTACCTGTAGAGCGACGGGAGGAAGGCCGATGAGATTTGGGTCAGCGTTTCCCAACTGCACACTGCGCTTTAAAAGCAATAAAATAAAATTCTGCTGTTTTTTGGCAGCCTCTCTCAGGAAAAGCAAAATCACCGACTTGCATAGAGATTTTTTTTCACATCATGGTTTTTTTTCCTCCTGCAAAACTGTGCATCTCACCCGTTTCACTTCGGTCTTTGCAGGGAAGCTTTTTTGCCATGAGGACTAGCGACTTGGCTGTGTGTTTCTTTCCAGGTTGTTCTCAACTTACAGCGGTTCGTTTAATAACCGTTTGAAAATTAAAACGGCGCTGAACAAAGGGAACAATGACCATTTTTCACACTTACGACCGGTGCAGCATCCCCGTGGCCATGTGATCAGAATTCAGATGCTTGGCAACTGACTCATATTTATGACGGTCGCAGTGTCCCGGGGTCACGTGATCCCCTTTTGCAGCCTTCTGACAAGCAATGGGGAAGCTGGATTCCCTTAACAATCCTGTTACTAACTGAACAACGGCAGTGATTCGCTTAACAAGTACGGCAAGAAAGGTCGTAAAATGGGGCAAAAGTCACTTAACAAATGTCTCACTTAGTGACAGAAATTTTGGGCTCAATTGGGTTGTAAGTTGAGGGCTACTGATATATTTTCATTTGTTTGGAAGTTTCAAATGGCTGCTGCTTCTCTTCTGTTCCTTCCTTCCTTCCTTCCTTCCTTCCTTCCTTCCTTCCTTCCTTCCTTCCTTCCTTCCTTCCTCCCTTCCCTTCCCTTCCCTTCCCTTCCCTTTCCTTCATACCTGCCTGCCTGCCTTCTCTTTCTTTCTCTTCCTTCCTTCCTTCCTTCCTTCCTTCCTTCCTTCCTTCCTTCCTTCCTTTCTCTATCCCTCCCTCCCTCCTTCTTTCTTTTTCATTTTTTCCTACCTTCTTTCCTTCCTCCCTCCCTCCTTCCCGCCTTCCTTCCTTCCTTCCTTCCTTCCTTCCTTCCTTCCTTCCTTCCTTCCTTCCTTCCTTCCTTCCTTCCTTCCTTCCTTCTTTCTTTCTTTCTTTCTCTTTCTTTCTTTCTTTTCCTTCCTTCCTTCCTTCCTTCCTTCCTTCCTTCCTTCCTTCCTTCCTTCTTTCTTTCTTTTTCTTTCCCTCCCTCCCTCCCTCCTGCTTGCTTTTAAGCCTCCCTTTCAAAAGAACTAAAGGTGGTGAAGGTGTTACTAACTTAAAACCGGCAGTGATTCACTTAATAACTATGGCAAGAAAGGTCGTAACACGGGGCAAAAGCCCACACTTAAGCAGTGTCTCACTTAACAACCAAAACTTTGGGCTCGATTGTGGTCATAAGTCGAGGACTGCCTGTACTTTGTCTGGATTTTGAAACCCGTGCCAGAATTTTCCCGGGTGTCCGTGTGTGAGTCCGTGCACACCAGTGGTGGGATTCAAATTTTTTTACTACGGTTCTGTGGGCGTGGCTTGGTGAGTGGGGCGTGGCTTGGTGGACGTGGCAGGGGAAGGATACTGCAAAATCCCCGTTTCCTCCCGATCAGCTGGGACTCGGGAGGCAGAGAATAGATGGGGGCGGGGCCAGTCGGAGGAGGTATTTACCGGTTCTCCAGAACTACTCAAAATTTCCGCTACTGGTTCTCCAGAACTGGTCAGAACCTGCTGAATTCCACCTCTGGTGCACACCCAACCTCTCTTGCAAAATCCATCCAGGAATTTCCTAAACCCCATTTTCCAACTCTGGGCTCCGTCTCCCCCCCACCGAAGAGTCGCCTTTAAGCCCACAAACCTCACCCTGCAAACTTTGGACGCAATTCGAGGCTCTTGTGCGCTTAACACCTGCCTTCTGTTTAACTTTGGCACCCGCCGATTCTCCAGGCGCCCCGGCTGGAAATCTTTTCTCTTTATTAACCGCAGCAATAAATTTCTTCCCGGAGGCCAAAGATTTGACAAGCTGTTTGGAAATCCGCACAAGATTCTCAACCTTTTACGGTGCCTGGCTCCTGACCAGCCCCCTTTCCCTTTCCAAAAAAACAGAAGAAGAAATTTTTCTGCAGACTGCCACGCCCAGCAGAAGCAAACTTCGGGGTCCCCACCGATTGCAAAAGTGGGGTGCCAAGGATGGGGTGTGTGGGGGTGTGAAGGAAAGGTCTTGCTTGCTTCGAAGCTGCCAAGAGGAAATGAGAGACACTGCAGCTGTGGCTGGACTCCCCCTTCCATCGTTCCCGGCTGGATGGGAGGGGGTCAGAGGGCTTAATGCTTCCGTGGGGTTCCCCCTTCCCTTAATGCACCCCCTTTTTTTTCTGATCTGGGGAAGACAGAGATGGCCTCATCTTCCCCTAGATAAAAAAAAACAGCTTTTGTATTTGAAACAATCGGCTGTTTTTCAGACTGCAAAGCTGGGCGTCTTATTTCTCATTAAAAACTCCCACGTGGAAACAGCAGGCCAAAGGCTTCCAACTTCCAGATTGGGGGGGGGGAAGGGGGACTTCCGCTCCCAGAATTCCTCACCCAGGGTGGCCTTGGCAGAGAACCCTGGGAGTGGAAGTCCGCACCCATCTGGAACTAGCCAGACTGGCCAACGTCCTACGAAGTTCTTCCAGCCTAATAGGGGTGAAATCCAGCAGGTTCTGACAGGTTCTGGAGAACCGGTAGCGGAAATTTTGAGTAGTTCGGAGAACCGGTAGCGGAAATTTTGAGTAGTTCGGAGAACCGGCAATACCACCTCTGGCTGGCCCCAGAGTGGGGTGGGAATGGGGATTTTGCAGTATCCTTCCCCCAGGAGTGGGGAGGGAATGGGGATTTTGCAGTATCCTTCCCCTGCCACGCCCACCAAGCCACGCCCACCAAGCCACACCACACCCACCAAGCCACGCCCACAGAACCGGTAGTAAAAAAAAATATTGGATTTCACCACTGCAATCTAGGCTGCATAAAGGTAAAATCAAGATTATTTGAAGGGTTAGTACCGCTTTATAAGGCCTTGGTAAGACCATATTTGGAATATTGCATCCCGTTTTGGTCGCCACAATATAAAAAAAGATGTGGAGACTCTGGAAAGACTGCAGAGAAGAGCAAGAAAGAGGATGTTTAGGAGACTGGAGGCTAAAACATACGAAGAACGGTTGCAGGGATTGGGTATGTCTAGTTTGATGAAAAGAAGGATTAGGGGGGACATGTCTTCCAATATTTGAGGGGCTGCCCCAAAGAAGAGGGGGGTCAATTTGTTCTCCAGAGCACCAGAAGGCAGGACAAGAAGCAACGGATGGAAACTAACCAGGAACAGAAGAAACCTAGAATTAAAGGTGCTTTTTCAAGAGGCAACTGGACTTTCTGGTTTCTTTCTTTCTTTCTTTCTTTCTTTCTTTCTTTCTTTCTTTCTTTCTTTCTTTCTTTCTTTCTTCCTTCCTTCCTTCCTTCCTTCCTTCTTTCTTTCTTTCTTTCTTTCTTTCTTTCTTTCTTTTTCTTTCTTTCTTTCTTTCTTTCTTTCTTTCTTTCTTTCTTTTGTTTCACTTCTCATCCAAGAAGTTTCTTCAAAGCTGAAGAAGCTTCTTGGATGAGAAGCGAAACATCAGAAAAGTAAAGAGAAAAGAAAAAAAAGAAAAAGAAAAAGAGAAGAAGAAAAAGAAAAAGAAAAAGAAAAAGAAAAAACCCAGAAAGTCCAGTTGCCTCTTGAAAAAGCACCTTTGGGACAACCATGACCTGGATGATTGAGAATCTCCCTAGAAGCCTAGAACTAACCAGAAATTTCCTAACCGTGGTTGCTCCAACACTGGAGGTTTTTAAGAAGAGATTGGACAACTATTTGTCTAAAATGGGATAGGGTCTCCTGCCTGAGTAGGGGGTTGGACTAGATGACCTTCAAGGTCCCTCCCAACTCGGTTTTTCTGTTACGATCAGCAAAGACTTCATCGTAGCTACTGAGAGTAACTCCATTAAATGCCATGGGGTTTATTCTCCTATTTGTACGCCTGCAGGCTTTCAATTCCCAAAAATCGATCAATCTTGGTTGCCAATTCAAATCAAACCACCTCCCTCCCAGGAGAATATCCAAGAGCCGAGGTGGCGCAGTGGTTAGAGTGCAGTACTGCAGGCTACTTCAGCTGACTGTTCAGCAGTTCAGCGGTTCAAATCTCACCGGCTCAAGGTTGACTCAGCCTTCCATCCTTCTGAGGTGGGTAAAATGAGGACCCAGATTGTTGGGGGCAATATGCTGACTCTGTGAACCGCTTAGAGAGGGCTGTAAAGCACTGTAAAGCGGTATATAAGTCTAAGTGCTATTGCTATTGCTAATTTTAATTTTCAGCTCTTTGGGGACTGGTTTGCTCTACAGCTGTGTTTGTCACCCTATTCTAGAGGATCACAACAGCTGTCCCTCTTAACAGGATAGCCTCTGATCTTCTTCTTTACAACGTTGTGTTTTAGTCATGAGGTCTGGCCTCTTGCTTTGTTTTTAAGGGGGGATTTTTTTTTCCTGTGCCACTGGAAATTCGAACACTTGCTGAACAATTGGTTGCAACAGGCAGTCCTTGACTTACAACAGTTCATTTATCGACTGTTCGAAGTTACAACGGCACTGAAAAAAGTAACTTAGGACCGTTTTCACACTTATGACCGTTACAGCATCCCCGTGGTCACGTGATCAAAATTAAACCGCTTGGCAGCTGACTCATATTTATGACAGTTGTAGTGTCCCAGGGTCACGTGATCCCCTTTTGCGACAAGCAAAGTCAATGGGGAAGCCAGATTCACTTAACAACCATATTATTTAACTTAATAACTGAATGATTCGCTTAACAATGTTGGCAAGAAAGCTCGTAAAATGGGGCAAAATTCACTTAACAACTGTCTCGCTGAGCAACAGAAATTTTGGGCTCAGTTCTGGTCGTAAGCCTGATTTAACAGATTAACAGAGTTGGAAGGGACCTTGTAGGTCATCTAGTCCAACCCCCCACCCAAGTAGCCAAGGCCACCTTTACCTGTATTGCCAAACCTGATTGGTTACGGTGACAGTTACACATCCGGCTGGTTTTTGGGCCCTCTGATTTAGCAAGAGTGGGTTTTTGAGAGTTTAGGAGCTCCTGCTGGAGCAAAAAGTAGCCATTGAGTTTGGTCTGGTAGATTTTGAAGGTGGAAGAGTAGAAGGAGGCATGAAGCAGCAGGTTAAATGTTTTCCGTTCCAGCTTTTAATCACAGCATTTTGCTGATAATAAGTTCCCCTTCCCTGATCTCCTTCTCCGGCACAGGTGGAGGCCTGTTTACACCTGGAAAACATCTGTCCAGCTTTGATGGCAAAAACACCAGTTTATGACATTGTTTCTCAAATTCAGCAACTTTAAGAAATGTGGATTTCAACTCCCAGAATTCCCCAGCCGGCATGCTTTAAGATGGGTGGACTTTAACTCCCAGAATTCCCCAGCTAGCATCCTTTAAGATGGATGGACTTCAAGTCCCAGAATTCCCCAGCCAGCATGCTTTAAGATGTGTGCTTCAACTCCCAGAATTCCCCAGCCAGCATGCTTTAAGATGGGTGGACTTCAACTCCCAGAATTCCCCAGCCAGCATTCTTTAGGATGGGTGGACTTCAACTCCCAGAATTCCCCAGCCAGCATGCTTTAGGATGGGTGGACTTTGGCTCTCCAACTCAGCAATTTTTAAGACCTGTGGACTTCGACTCCCAGAATTCCCCAGCCAGTATGATTTAAGATGGGTGGACTTCAACTCCCGGAATTCCCCAGCCAGCATTCTTTAAGATGGGTGGACTTCCACTCCCAGAATTCCTCAACCACAACATAATCTCTGAGGAATTCTGGGAATTGAAGTCCCTAAATCTCATCCTACTCTGAGCAACACCCGGTCTGGAAGAAGTCCACCTAAGGAAGTGAGTCAGCTTGAGCAACTTGGCCTGGCAAAGTCCTAACCTCAACAAACCAGGTTTGCTGCTTGGGTAGAAACCTGCCAAGCCTGAAAGAGAGGAAGTGACTCATCTGAGGCCAGAGACCAGCGTGATGAGGCCCTTGTAGAGAGGCTGGTGGAGGAAGGCCTGAGTTGCTAATTTGCAGCTCCTAGAACAGGCAAAGGAACAGTCACCAAACACGCCTCGGAGTAATTAATGCAAATGTTATGGCTCAATTATAATCATTGGATCATAATTTAGCTGGAAGGGAAGAGCACCAAGAAACGATTTCGGAGGGGCGGCATCTGAAAATACAGGTAGTCCTCGACTTACGACCACTGTGGCGGCCAAAATTTCCGTTGCTAAGTGAGACACTTGTTAAGTGAGCTTTGCCCCATGTTACGCCCTTCCTTGCCACAGCTGTTAAGTGAATCGCTGCAGGTGTTAAGTTGGTAAGATGGTGGTTAAGCGAATCTGGCTATAAGCCTATGGTCAGAAGGTCGCAAAAGGGGATCACGTGACCCTGGGATGCTGCGACCGTCATAAATACGAGTCAGTGGCCAAGGGTCTGAATTTCGATCACGTGACCGTGGGGATGCCGGAAGTGTGAAAAACGATCGTAAGTCCCTTTTTTTCAGTGCTGTCGTAACTTTGAACCGTCACTCAAAGAACTGTTGTGAGTTAAGGACTCCCTGTATACGCACTCTGCTTATGCACTCACTCAAAAGGTGCGAAAATTATTTTATTAGTGTCATTAAGGTTGCTCACACGGAGTGGTGCGGTGGCCTAGAGGTGGAGCTCTCGCCTCACAATCAGGAGGCTGTGAGTTCGATCCTAGGTAGAGGCAGATATTTCTCTCTCTGGGCACACTGAGAATATATCTGCTGAACAAAACTCCGCATTGGCAACAGGAAAGGCATCCGGCCATTAAAACACTGCTAGCTCCATTCAGTTGCCCAGACTCCACCCCGCAAGGGATTATGGGGTTGTTAAATGAAGATGATGATGTTAAGGTTCCTCGCACAGTCAGCCAGATGTTCAGCCTGGATTTGGCGTTTTGGTCGACCCATCCAGTCTTTCCCAAGACAGATGTTGTTATGTGATGATGTTGAAGATCAGGTGGCAGGTTGTAAGTTGTTCCGAGTCAAGCTGCCTTTTGCAATTGACCGATGGGGATTTTGTCAATGCCGGATGAGGCTCCAGATGTTTTAGGGTTGTCCCCAAGGCACCTATCGCTCTTGGTCCTACCTTAGCTTTCTTTTGCGACAGTCATTCTACGTCTATTTGCCGGTCTTTGCCTTTTTGTTACATTCTCCGGTTCTTTCTCTTCTGTTCTGCCGACTCCGAGGTCTGTCCCGTTAGTATTTTATCATTCGTCACAGAGTCAGCCAGATGTTCAAAGTGGACTTGGCATTTTTGTCCTTCCCAAGGACCCAGGGTAGGCAGATGTGGATGTTGAATAAAATTAAAGATATTGTCTGTAACCTGTTCTGCATAAAGATGCCTTTTGAAATTGACTAATGGGGATTTTGTCAATGCCGAAGATCGTTCAAGGGGCGGTCCGGTTATTATAATAGAGAAGAGCCGTGGTGGCGCAGTGGTTAGAATGCAGTACTGCAGGCTACTTCTGCTGACTGCCGGCTGCCAGCAGTTTGGCAGTTCGATCCTCACCGGCTCAAGGTTGACTCAGCTTTCCGTCCTTCCGAGGTCAGTAAAAGGAGGACCCAGATTGTTGGGGGCAATATGCTGATTCTGTAAACCGCTTAGAGAGCTGGAAAGCACTATGAAGCGGTATATAAGTCTAAATGCTATTGCTATATTGTCATTTGTTTGTAGGTTTTGAATGGCTACTGGTTCTCTTCCTTCCTTCCTTCCTTCCTTCCTTCCTTCCTTCCTTCCTTCCTTCCTTCCTTCCTTCCTTCCTTCCTTCCTTCCTTCCTTCCTTCTTTCCTTCCTTTCCTTCCTTCCTTTCCTTCCTTCCTTCCTTCCTTTCCTTCCTTCCTCCCTTCCTTTCTTTCTTTCTCACCTCTTCCTTTTTCTCTCCCCGTCCTCTGCTTGCTTTCCTTCCTTCCTTCCTTCCTTCCTTCCTTCCTTCCTTCCTTCCTTCCTTCCTTCCTTCCTTCTTTCCTTTCCTCCCTCTTTTCTCTTTCTTTTTCTCTCTTTCTCTTTCCCTCCTTCCCTCCCTCTTTTTTCTTTCTTTCTCTCTCTCCTTCTTTTCTCTTTCTTTTTCTCTCTTTCTCTTTCTTTCTTTCCCTCCCTCTTCTTTCTTTCTTTCTTTCTTTCTTTCTTTCTTTCTTTCTTTCTTTCTTTCTTTCTTTCTTTCTTTCTTTCTTTCTTTCTTTCTTTCTTTCTTGCTTTCTTTCTTTCTTTTTTTCTTTCTTTCTTTCTTTCTTTCTTTCTTTCTCTCTTTCTTTCTCTCTTTCTTTCTCTCTTTCTTTCTCTCTTTCTTTCTTTCTTTCTCTCTCTCTCTCTCTCTCTCTCTCTCTCTCTCTCTCTCTCCCTCCCTCCCTCCCTCCCTCCCGGCTGCTGTCAGGCCTTCCTTTCAAAAGAACTGGAGGTGGGGAAGGCGTTTCCCTGGGGGTCTTAACTGCGGCATTCCCCCCGCCTTTTCTGCCTGGCTTGGAGGGCGAGGTGAAGGGGTCGCAGAAGTGCGAGGCCCCCTTGCCTTATTTATCTGCTGCCAGCCAGCACATCTGGGCAGGGTGGAAGCAGCTGGCAGCAGCCAAAGGTGGAGCCCCCGCAGCGCATGATAAAGAGCCGCCCCCGGAGAGAGGGAACGAATTTAAAGGAAAGGAGAAGAAACGCAGCTTCATCCGTGCCAGGAACCAAAATGGAAACGAGAGCAAGGAAGAGCTACTTCCCTGGCACGGGACTCCGATACAAGCAGTCCTCAACTAACGACCGGTCGCTTAGCAACCGTTTGAAGTTCTCAAGGACTTCAAATACAAATAGGCCTTGACTTACAACAGTTCATTTAGAGACCGTGTCAAAGTTACAACGGCACCGGAAAAAAGGGACTTAGCATTGTTTTTCACACTTACAACCGCTGCTGCCGCCCCGCCATCACGTCATCAAAATTCAGACGCTTGGCAATTGACTTGGTTTTATGACGGTTGCAGCCTCCCGGGGGGGGGTTCACGCGATCCCCGCTTTTACAACCTGACGAGCCAAGTCCACGGGGAATCCAGATTCACTTAACAACCGCGTGACTAACTTCACAAAGGCAACGATTCGCTGAACAACGGTGGCAAGAAAAGTCGTAAAACGGGGCAAAACTCGCTGAACAAAACATTTCGCTTAGCAACATAAATCTCGGGCTCAATTGTGGTCGTAAGCTGAGGACTTTAACCTGTACAGGGGCGGGGGCCTGTATGACTTGGATTCAAAGTTCTGGCAGTTGTTGTCCCCGCTTTGTAACCGGTCTAAATTTATGGCCGTTTCCTGTGAACTCATGTTCCTTGGCATTTTGGGCAAAACCACGCCTGCGGGGAACCATTGGTTTGCTTAACGACCGTGGGGTTCACTTAACGACCACTGTGAAAATGTTGCAAAATGGGGTCAGTCGTGTGACTTGACCTGCTTTACAACCATGATGGGTGGGTTCCGTTGAAATTGTAACTCCTTGATTTATAACCATTCGTTTAAGGACCGTTTGAAGTTATGACAGCACTTGAAAAAAGAGACTTATGACTGGTCCTCGCTCTTACGCCCGTTGCGGCATCCCCAAGGTCACGTCATCAAAATTCAGGTGCTTGGCCACTGACTCATAGTTATGACGGTTGCAACGTCCAAGGGGATCCTGTGATCCCCTTTTGCAACTTTCCGACAAGCAAAGTCAATATGGAGAAACTGGATTCGCTTAACGACTGTGTCAAGGAAGGTTGTAAAATGGAGCAAAACTCATTTAACCACTATCTTGCTTAGCCAGAGCCCAATATTGATGTTGCTAAGTGAGAAATTTGTTCAGGGAGTTTTGTCCCATTTTACGACATTTCCCGCCACATTTGCTAAGGGAATCACTGCGGTTGTTAAATGAGTCACACGGTCGTTCAGCAAATCTGGCTCCCCCATGGGCTTCGCTGGTCAGAAGGTCGCAAAAGGGGATCACGGGACGCTGCAACCGTCCCATAAATACGAGCCAGTTGTCAAACGTCCGAATGCAAATTGCGTGACTGTGGGGATGCTGCAACGGTCACAGGTGTGAAACATGGTCGTAAGTCCCTTTTTTCAGCGCCGTGGTAACTTGGAAACGGTCACTAAGTGAGCTGTTGTAAGTCCAGGACTGCCTGTATTGAGCTCAGTTGGGGTCGTAAGACGAGGACTGCAGATGTAGGCTCTTCTCTCCTGCCTTCCACCTCTAGATCAGAGGTTTCTCTTCATTCATTTCATAAATTTACATTAATATTAAGCTGTTTGACCCGTTTCCCCCTTTTCCCCTCTCAAATAACATCCTGAGTCCCACCGAGAAACCCCGACTCCGTTCTCCACTTCCAAAGGAGACCTTTGACCCAGGAACATCATCCAGGACATCATCCACCTCTCCATGGTCCCCTGGATACGTCCAGATGATCCCCTTGGGGCCCATTGCCCCCAGCTAAAGAGCCATTGCTCTAGACCTCTCATGCATTCCCTGGCCTAATTCTTCATATAAATAGCAGAACAACAGAGTGGGAAGGGACCTGGGAGGTCATCTAGTCCAACCCCCTGCTCGAACAGGAGACCCTGTACTATTCTAGACGAATAACAGAATAACAGAGTTGGAAGGGACCTGGGAGGTCATCTAGTCCAACCCCCTGCTCGAACAGGAGACCCTGTACTATTCTAGACGAATAACAGAATCACAGAATTGGAAGGGACCTGGGAGGTCATCTAGTCCAACCCGCTTCTCAAACAGGAGACCCTGTACTGTTTTAGATGAATAACAGAATAACAGAGCTGGAAGGGACCTTGGAGGTCATCTAGTCCAACCCACTGCTCGAACAGGAGACCCTGTACTATTCTAGACAAATAACAGACCAACAGAGCTGGAAGGGACCTGGGAGGTCATCTAGTCCAACCCCCTGCTCGAACAGGAGACCCTGTACTATTCTATAGTACGAATAACAGAATCACAGAGTTGGAAGGGACCTCCAGAAGGCTGGAGGTTGGCATCCAAGCTAGCTGAGAAATTAAGAGACTATACACCCGAAACCAGACTGAATAACAGAATAACAGGGTCTCAGCGTTGGAATGATCAAGCATCGAGAATGGGCTGCAGTCAGGGTTTCTTGGGTCTTCGGGACGATGCCCGTGGGCACCCCTGTACCCCCGTCTCCTCTTGCTTCTCTCGGCTCCTCTGATGGCAGCTACCTGTTCTCTCCTCTTGAAATAATAATTCCACAGGAAAGCAGCATGCCTTAAAAATAGCACCAGCCAGAATCATAATTTGGTGTGTGGGCGGAGGGCTGCCTAGCCTCAAGACATTCAGGAAGAAAATAAATGTAGTTGAGGATTTTAGGCTTGTCTGGAAGTGCGTTTCCCCCCACCCCACCCCACCCCATCCCCCCAGACAGAAAAGAGGCAGAGACATACTGGGACTATAGAAACTAGTCTGGGAAACTAGAGCAGATAATTATATAACTCCCGGACTTCCGACAAGCGAAATCAGTGAGAGAAGCCAGATTCATTTAACAACCGCAGGGTTCGCTTAACGTCTGTAGAGATTTGCTTAACAGCCAGGGCAAAAAAAGGTGATTAAAATTGTGTGCGACTCACTTCCCCAACCTCCTCTTGCATTTGTAAACTCTAAGAACGGTATCTATGGAGATTCTCTATCATTCGGGCCATGGTTGTCCCAAAAGTGCTTTTTTTTCCAAGAGGCAACTGGACTTTCTGGTTTTTCTTAGAATGCGTTTTGCTTCTCATCCAAGAAGCTTCTTCAACTGACTGGATGGCGGGGAATGGAAGGATTTATACTCCTTGCAGACAGCTGGTCATTTGCATCCTTTGAGAGAGTCGTTGAAACACCTGGAGGTTTAATCTGTGTCCTGAGGGTCACCTGAGTGGTGCAAATGGGTGTGGAGCCTTCTTGGAACTCCTGAAAGGACTGTGTTGTAGACTGGAGATAGATGATGTTGTATCCCTCCCCCTCAGTAGAAAAAGGGCTGTTTAATTTGGACATAGATGGTCTCTTTCATTGACATAGATGGCCTCTTTCAAACCAGCAGTCCTCCCTGTCCAAAATGTGGACTTTGCTTTCTTCCAAAGAGTGGCCTTTGTCTTTTAAATGCAGATGGACTGCTGAACCTATTCCTGATGGGTTTGTTCTCCTACGTTGTGCCATGCGTTTGTGAAGTGGTTGTTTTGTTCCCCCAATTTACAGATCTGCCCATGGCTCACTGCATTGTACTGCATATAACACGTTGGTCATTTGCATCCTTTTAGAGAGTCCTTGAGGCCACTTGGAGGTTTGTCTGTGTCCTCAGGGTCACCTGAGTGGTGCAAATAGATATGGAGCCTTCTTGGAATTGCTGTAAGGACTGCGTTGTAGACTGGAGATAGATGATGTTGTGTCCCTTCCCCTCTGTTGAGAGGGAGGCTGTTCAAGTATGACAGGTGGCCTCAACGACCCTCTAAAAAGGATGCAAATGTCCAGCTGTCTGCAAGGAGTAGAAACCCTTCCGTTCCCCTCCATCCAGTCAGAGCTGAAGAAGCTTCTTGGATGAGAAGCGAAACCTCTTCAAAGAAAAACCAGAAAGTCCACTTGCCTCTTGGAAAAAAAAAAAGCATCTTTGCAACATCTAAGAAGGGTAGAATTTGGACAAAAATCAAGGCAACAGATTGCTTAAAAAGGGTGAGCAGGATGAAATGTCAAACCCTGATAGCCTTCCACCAGGATGGTCTTTCTTCAGTTGGAAGTATGGATGTCATGACTTCCAACAACTTCCCCATTGACTTTGCTGGTCAGTAGTTCGCAAAAGGGGATCCCGGGACACTGCAACCATCATAAATAGGAGCTAGTTGCCAAACATATCTGGATTTTGATCCCGTGACCATGGGGATGCTGCAACGGTCGTAAGTGTGAAAAACGGTCATAGGTCACTGTTTTCAGTGGTGCTGTAACTTCGAACAGTCACTAAGCGAACTGTTGTAAGCTGAGGACTACCTGGAATTGGTTGGGTTGGAGGGAGCATAGAGTGGAGACTTCAGACTTGAAGAAAAGGAGACGAATAATTGCCATTTCAGAATGGCAATAGCAGGTCAGGTTCAGGACCCTGGACAGCTCCTCCTCCTGGCCTTCATGGTTGGAGATCCTAGACCGGGAAATCCAAACTGGATTTCTTCGAGGGCCAGATCAGCATTGTAGTTCTACGTGGCCTGTTTTGGGCCTGTTTTTCGGCCTGTTCTGGGCCCATTTATCGGCCTTTTTTCGGGCCGTTTTTCGGCCTAGTTTCGGCCAGCAGAGTACTGCAGGAGGCCATGGAGGGTGAAAACAAGGCGCAGGGGGGGGCACGCGGCCTGTTTTAGCTGCCAGAGGCACCGCCAGCCCCGTAGGCCGGATTTAAGCACCCCGCTGGCCTTGAGTTTGGCACCCCTGTTCTAGACACAAATTCTGATGTTCTTCCTCAATAGCCAACATCAGTTGGGTTGGAAGTCAAGATGAGGACTGAGAGCTGCTGGTCTAAATCAGATGTGGGGGGGCAAAGCTTTGAGGGTTGGGGGCTGCCTTTGACGTACAGCTAAGCCAAAGAGCCATTGCAACAGTTGTGTCACACAGAATCATATAATCTAAGGGTTGAGAATTGTCTAGAACTTATCCTAGAAGTTGGAAGTCCATTGTTTCTCCAACTCAGCAATTTTTAAGACCTGTGGACTTCGACTCAGAATTCCCCAGCCAGCATGCCTTAGAATGGGGGGACTTCAACTCCCAGGATTCCCCAGCAAGCATGGTTTAGGATGGGGGGACTTCAACTCCCAGAATTCCCCAGCCAGCATGCCTTAGAATGGGGGGACTTCAACTCCCAGGATTCCCCAGCAAGCATGGTTTAGGATGGGGGGACTTCAACTCCCAGAATTCCCCAGCAAGCATGCTTTAGGATGGGGGGACTTCAACTCCCAGAATTCCCCAGCAAGCATGGTTTAGGATGGGGGGGACTTCAATTCCCAGAATTCCCCAGCCGGCATGGCAAGCTGGGGAATTCTGGGAGTTGAAGTCCACACCCCTTAAAAATGCAAAGTTGAGGAAAAAAACATTGGTTTAGTGGGCAGGCTGCAAATATTAGCTTTCCACACCCTCCTTAGCAATAGCACTTAGACTTATATACCGCTTCATAGTGCTTTCCAGCCCTCTCTAAGCAGTTTACGGAGTCAGCATATTGCCCCCAACAATCTGGGTCCTCATTTTACCCACCTCAGAAGGATGGAAGGCTGAGTCAACCTTGAGCCGGTGAGATTTGAACCGCCGAACTGCAGCTAGCAGTCAGCTGAAGTAGCCTGCAGTGCTGCACTCTAACCACTGCGCCACCTCGGCTCCTTGCTTCTCCTTTGAATAGTGAAAGGAAGCAAACAGACCAGGTTTCACCAGACTGTTCCAAACAAGCTAAGTTTGCCAGGCTCACATCTCCCAAAGCATACCTTAACTCTCTGTCAAATTGCCTTTAAGGCACTAATTAAAACAAAACAAAACAAAAAATAGCACAAAGACCAGAATTCAAGACTGCAGGAGGCCAGCAATCTAGCACGACGTGGGAGGCGGTTTCCTGATCCAAACTAGAGCAATTTTAGATTACGGAGGGATCTCAGCTGGAGAAGATCTGAAATGGAGCACAGAACCAATACAATACAATCAGAATAGTCCTGCCTGCCTTCCTTCCTTCCTTCCTTCCTTCCTTCCTTCCTTCCTTCCTTCCTTCCTTCCCAGAGTTGGAAGGGATCTTGGAGGTCTTCTAGTCCAGCCCCCTGCTAAAGCAGGAGACCCTATCCCAGTGATGGCTAACCTTTTCCGGACTGAGTGCCCAAAGCGTGCGGCCGAACCCCCAAAATGCAATGCGCGTGCAGCCCCTGTGCATGTGCCCGCCCCATGCATGTGTATGCGCATGCGCACCCCGCACATGCATGCACGCCTCCACCGCCCTGCCCCCCATGCACGCGTGCGTGGCCCCCCTCCCCCACGCACGCGCGCACCCCCCCACGCCCTCCCCCCATGCATGCGCGGCAGTGACCCAAAGACCAGCTGGCCAGCAGGAGGCACGCGTGCATGCATGGCGGGGCTGAACTGGGGCGACGGCTCGCGTGCCCACAGAGAGGGTGCTACGTGCCACCTCTGGCACATGTGCCATAGGTTCGCCATCATGACCCTATACCATTTCAAACAAATGGTTCTCCAATCTCTTCTTAAAGACCTCTAGTGATGAAGCACCTACAACTTCTGGTGGCAAGCTGTTCCACTGTTTAATTGTCCTCAATGTTAGGAAGTTTCTCCTTAATTCCAGGTTGCTTCTCTCCTTGATGAGTTTCCAACCATTGCTTCTTGACCTGCCCTCAGGTGCTTTGGAGAATAGGTTGACCCCCTCTTCTTTGGGGCAGCCCCTCAAATACTGGAAGACTGCTATCATGTCACAGCTAGTCCTTCTTTTCATTAAACTAGAGATACCCAGGTTCTGCAACCATTCATATGTTTTAGCCTCCAGCCCTCTATTCTTCTTTGTTGCTCTTCTCTGCACTCTTCCTAGAATTTCAACATCTTTTTTTTTATATTGTGATGACCATTGGAAAATAAGTTGACCCCCTCTTCTTTGTGGCAGCCCCTCAAATACTGGAATTCTGCCATCATGCCCCCCCTAATCCTTCCTTTCTCTAGACTAGCCAATACCCAATTCCTGCAACTGTTCTTCAGATGTTTTGGTCTCCAGGCCTTTAATCATCTTAGTTGCTCTTCTCTGCACTTTCTCCAAAGTCTCAACATCTTTTTTGTAACGTGGGGACCAAAACTAGATGCAGAATTCCAGGTGTGGCCTTAGTAAAGTTTTATAAAGCGGTACTAAGACTTCAAGTGATTTTGATTCTATGCCTCTGTTTATACAACCAAGGATTGTATTCGCTTATTTTGGCTGCTGCCGGTTTCCCCTCGAGTACTCCGCCACCCCTGTGGCTGGGCCGTGCCAAGGGCACGCTGCGAAACCTCCCTCTTGCACGCCCCAGACTGTCTCCCTGAAGTTTTTTATCGGTGACAAATTTTGCATTCTAAAACTGACCACCGTCCTGTGTTTATTTTTGGTGCCGCTGGAAAGCAACTTCCTCTATGCAAATGGGCCCTTAATATGCAGATTGGTGGGTCGTTAATATGCAAATTGCCTTGCGGATTTGGAGGGCCGCCAGCGTCTCTGCGGGTGTTTTTGGGCAGGTTTCCAAGGCTGAGCCCCACAAGGAGAAAGTCAGTCCTTCGTTTGACCGTTGAAGAAGAGCTGGAACCGGGGAGCTTAGTTGGCTGGAAAAAAAACACCACTCTGTACATTCTCAGAGAGCGGTGGTTGTGTGTTTTTTAAAAACACGCCCAGGTGTGCCTTGGAGAAACAATCCGGGAAATGGTTCTTTCGGGTTTCAAAAAAACGAACGTTCGTAACTCTTTCGCCGGCTCTTTTTCTTCCCAACAACCCTGCGAGGTTGGCCAAATGTCTCACACTGCACAAAACTCTCTTTGCACACACACCCCTCTTGCTAGGCCAGGCCTGGTTGGTTGAGGAAGTGACCACTGAAAGGGTCAACCAAGATCCTGAACCGTGCATCGTGTTTTGTAAGCTGCTTGGTGTCTTTTCGGGAGCTGGTTGGCCTTATCAAATTATTATTGTGGTTGGTGGCAGAGGCAGCCAGATGTTTGGACTGGGTTTTGTATTTTTGTCCACCTATCAAGTCTTTCTCAAGGACCTGGGAGAGGCAGATGTGGCTGTTGGAGGGTGAGGAAGGTTTCGTCGGAGGATGTCAGCTGTTCCAAGCAATGCTGCCCTTTTTGCAATTGACTGATGGGGTTTTTGTCAATGCCGATGACACTCAAGTGGTGCTTTGGGATGTTTTGGGATTGCACCCAAGGAGCCTATGACTATTGGGATCACCTTCGCTTTCTTTTGCCACAGTTGTTCTACTTCTAGGAGCAGGTATTTTTATTTTGTGATTATATCCTCTTCTCTTCTCTTCTCTTCTCTTCTCTTCTCTTCTCTTCTCTTCTCTTCTCTTCTTCCCTCTCTCCATGTCTTACTTTCTTTACCACCTCTTTTCTCTCTATTCCCTCCCCTCTCTCCTTTCTTATCCCTCCCTCTCCATTCCTCTCCCCCTTCCATTCCCTACTCTCTCCTTCGTTTGTTCGTTCGTTCCTTCCTTCCTTCCTCTTTCCCTTCTTCCTTCCTCTTTCCCTCCTTCCTTCCTCTCTCCCTCCCCTCTCTCCTTCCTTCCTTCCTTCTTTCTTCTCTCCCTCCCCTCCTTCCTTCCATCCATCTTTCCTCTTTCCCTCCCTCCCTGTCCTACTTTTTTTCTTCCCCTGCCCTCCTCTCCTCTGGATCTTGGGGCTGGGAGGAAGTTCCACAGGGCAAGGCCACTACTGAAAAGCTGCATTTCCTAGGTCCCACTAACTGACACCATGATGGTGCACCTAGTTCCACCGTTCAAGTGGCCATCTTCACCTTTTTTGAGCACACATCAAGTTGTGACCCCTTGTCAGCAGTGCTGCCCCCCCCCCTTTGAACACTTCTTTTGGTATCCCTTTCTGGACCTTCTGCCCCCCACCCTGAAGGACATTTCCCCCCCGCAATCGATGGCCTCATCTGCAGGCAAGTCCTGCCTTTGCAGGGGGAGGGCTCTCAGAATAACAGAGTTGGGAGGGACCTTGGAGGTCTTCTAGTCCAGCCCACCCCCTGTTCAAGCAGGAAACGCTATACCATTCCAGACAAATGGCTGTCCAGTCTCTTCTTACAAACCCCCAATGATGAAACACCCACAACTTCTGGAGGCAAGTCGTTCCACTGATTAATTGTTCCAAATTGTTAGGAAATTCCTCCTTAGTTCCAGGTTGCTTCTCTCCTTAGTTTCCACCCATTGCTTCTTGTCCTTCCCTCAGGTGCTTTGGAGAATAGGTCGACCCCCTCCTCTCTGTGGCAGCCCCTCAAATACTGGAAGACTGCTATCGTGTCTCCCCTGGTCCTTCTCTTCACTAGACTAGCCATGCCCAGTTCCTGCAACCATTCATCGTATATTTTAGCCTCCAGTCCCCTCATCATCCTGGTTGCTCTTCTATGCACTCTTTCTAGAGTCTCAACATCTTTTTTATAGTGTGGCGACCAAAACTGGATGCAGGATTCCAAGGGTGGCCTTACCAAGGCTTTATAACCAGGGGTTGGTCTGGTCCCCCTCTGGTCCTCCCTCCCTCAGCTGGACTTTGTCCGGTAGCGAAAGGGCCGGCTGTTGAACATGATCTCCCCAGGGAGCACGAGAGAAGACCAGTGCCTGGGGTTTCCACAGGAGGTGTCTCCCTTGGTCGCTTGGCCGCCGGGGATCGATGTCTTCCGAAGCCTGGCTCCGTTGGGCTGCGTTGACCTTCCCCCCCCCCCACCCACCCCCAGGGTTTGGGGCCTCCATATCTGGTTTCTGGCTCCTTGTACAGCTGTTCTTTTGAAGAGGACCCTTGTTCTTCTCTTCATCGCCTCCCTTGCGGACTTCCTGGTCTCTGGGCACAGGTGTGGAGGGAGAGCGGCCGGCAGAGATTAGGAGGAAGGACAGTGGGGCGGCTTTGGAGGGGGCCGAGGGTGGGCCTCGCACACGTGCCTCTCTGGGTCCTCGTTTGGATGTCTCCCAAATATAGTCTTCGTTCAACTGCCTTTCTTTTGTAGCTGGCCAGCCAAGCGAATCGCCAGGACTCCCTGCTCCAGCCGAGCGGAGCTGAGGTTTGGTGGGGCCAGAGGCTGAGGTTTGCTTGTAAGCAGCCAAGACTCATGTCAAAATGAGATAGGAGGGAGGGAGAAAGAAAGAAAGAAGAAAGAAAGAAAAGAAAGAAAGAAAGAAAGAAAGAAGAAAAGAAAGAAAGAAAGAAGAAAAGACAAAAGTACAGAAATCAAAGAACAAGAAGAATGA
>QLTV01003535.1:115587-128516 GCA_003457575.1 Thermophis baileyi
CGGGGGAGGAGTGGGGGGGGAGGGGTAGGGAGGGGAGGAGGGAGGGAGGGGAGGAGGGGAGGAAGGGGGGAGGGAGGGAGGGAAGGAAGGAAGGAAGGAAGGAAGGAAGGAAGGAAGGAAGGAAGGAAGGAAGGAAAAAATAAGGCATGGAGAAGGGAGGGAAAAAGGAGGGAAGGGAGGGAGGGAGAGAAGAAGGAAGGAAGGAGCAGGGAAGAAGAGGGGAGCAGGGGAAGAGAGGATAGGAGACGACAGGTAAGAAGAGGAGATGAGGAAGGGAAGGAAAAGGGGCCAGAGAGAGAGAGATAATCTTGTGAGTTGCAGCAAGAAACAGGATAAAAATCTGTGCCAGTCCCTAAAATAGAAAGCGACACCAGAGGCAGCAAAGATGGAAGCTTGATTTTTTTTTTGAGAGAGAGAGAGAGAGAGAGAGAGAGAGAGAGAATTTTTCCCCCACTTTGTAATGGAAGTCTAATAAGATTGACCGCTCTCTCAATCAGGAATCCTGCTTTTTCCTGTTTAGTTACATCAAGAGAGAGAGAGAGAGAGAGAATTCAGATTTGGTACAAGAGTTGGAACTGGTGCTGATGCTGGCTGGCTGGCTGGCTGGGGAATTCTGGGAGCTGAAGTCCAGAAGTCTTAAAGTTGCCAAGGTTGGACGCTCCTGCTCTAAATCATGGCACACAAGAGGGTCCCTTTAGAAAAGATACCATTTATACTTTCTTGAGAAAGTACAGGTACAGTACAGACAACTACAGGTAGTTGTCTATGGAGATACTCAGCCATCCAGGTCATTGTTGTCCCAAAGGTGTTTTTTTTTAAGGAACTTTAAAACTGGACTTTAAAAAAAAAATTCCTTGAAGATGTTTCCCTTCTCATCCAAGAAGCGTCTTCAGCTCTGACTGGATGGTGGGGAACGGAAGGATTTATACTCCTTGCAGACAGCTGGTCGTTTGCATCCTTCCATTGAGGCCACTTGGAGGTTTGTCTGTGTCCTCAGGGTCACCTGAGTGGTGCAAATAGGTGTGGAGCCTTCTTGGAACTGCTGAAAGGACTCTGTTGTAGACTGGAGATAGATGATGTCGTATCCCTCCCCCTCGGTTGAGAAAGGAGTGTCCAATTTTGACATAGATGGCCTCTTTCAAACCAGCGGTCCTCTCTGTCCAAAATGTGGACTTTGCCATCTTCCAAAGAATGGCCTTTGTCTTTTAAATGCAGATGGACTGCTGAATCTATTCCTGATGGGTTTGTTCTCCTATGTTGTGCCATGCGTTTGTGAAGTGGCTGTTTTGTTTCCCCAACGTACAGATCTGCACATGGCTCACTGCATTGTACTGCGTATACCACGTTGCTCAGTTTGTATCTGGGTGTTTTATCCCTGGGGTGGGCAAGCTTAGTGTATTCTTGGGTTTGAAAGGTGCACGTATGTTGTGTTGGCTGAAGATCCTCCTGAGCTCTTCCTTTTGCAAGATTATTGTCATGTTGCTATGCCACAAGAATCTACAAAGACCGATGGCTTTTGGTAATCACCCAACCGATGAAGATAAAGTCAACCTGTTGGGTCAGGGCCATCTGGGGAATTCTGGGAGCTGAAGTCTCCACAACTTGGTTGGCCAAGTTGAGAAACACTGATCCACAGTCATAGAATATAGAAAATAGAATCAAAGGGCTGGAAGGGACCTTGGAGGTCCTCTAGTCCAACCTCTTGTTCAAGGCAGGAGGCCTTATACCATCCCGGTCAAATGGTGGTCCAGTCTCTTCTTGAAAGCCTCCACTGATGGAGCACCCACAACTTCTGGAGGCCACTGATCAATTGTTCTCAGTGTCAAGAAATTTATCCTTACTTCTAGGTTGCATCTCTCTTTAACAAGCTTCCACCCATTGCTTCTTCTCCTGCTCTCAGTCTACCCCCTCTTCTCTGTCACAGCCCCTCAAGTATTGAAAGATAATTATCATGTCCAGAGGTGGTATTCAGCCGGTTCGGACCGGTTCGGGCGAACCGGTAGCGGCGACTGCGGATGGGCACGCCCACCCGCCTGGATTTAATGCCGTCCTATTTAGCCACGTTTTGGAGACCGGGCGCATGCGCGGAAGGCACGCGTGCGAGAAAAATGCATGCGCGGAAAGCCGGGCGCATGTGCAGACATTTGTGAACTGGTAGGGAAGGTAAGTGAATACCACTTCTGATCATGTCCCCCCTGATTCTTCTCTTTGATAGGATAGACCGGAGTCTCCAAACTTGGCAACTTTGAGACTTGTGGACTTCAACTCCCAGAATCCCTCAGCCAACCATGTCTTAAAGTTGCCAAGTTTGGAGACCCCAGGGTAGACATACCTAGCTCCCCCAAGCCATTCATTGGTCGATTTAGTCAGTTTGATAAGATTGTCCCGTGTCCCCACCAGTTCCACTCGACTAACCTAGGTCAGTGTGTTTTGTGTTCCAGTCCTGGAGCTGTTGAGGACACCATGTTTCTCTTGAGCTTGGAGACAAGCCAGGTTTTATGAGTGTTCCTCCTTATCACCTACTCCCACCCCTCCTTGGCTCTTTGTAATCTACATTCTCTCCATCCGCCTCATTCTCTCCACTCCACCTCACATACAAGGAGACCTCAACCTATTCTATTGAGGTGGTCAAGCTATGCTCCCAAGCACCTGAGGGCAGGACAAGAAGCAACGGATGGAAACTCATCAAGGAGAGAAGCAACTTAGAACTAAGGAGAAACTTCCTAAGAGTGAGGACAATTCACCAGTGGAACAGCTTGCCACCAGAAGTTGTGGGTGCTCTATCACTGGAGGTTTTTAAGAAGAGATTGGACAACCATTTGTCTGAACTGGTGTAGGCTTTCCTGCCTGAGCAGGGGGTTGGACTAGAAGGTCCCTTCCAATTCTAATATTCTGTTATTCTTCAACTTACCACAACTGAGTCCACACGACCCCGGGACACCACAACTGTCATAAATACAAGCCAGTTGCCAAGCATTTGAATTTTGATCCTGTGACTCTGGGAATGCTATAACGGTCATAAGTATGAAAAACGGTCATGAGACCTTCGTAACTTCTAACGGTCACTAAACGAATGGCTGTAAGTTCTAAGTTGCCTGTATCTCTGTCTTTCTCTAAAGTTAATTTCCCCGTATCGCTTTGCCTTGTGTTCCACTATGAGGGTGGAGGTTCGTTCTCTGAGCTTGTGGGTTGGCTTCCCAACGTTTCATTACCGGGCTAGGCAACATCATCAGTGGAGTTTAAAGGATGTCAGTGTTGATGTTCTTCTGTTTATAAGGGCTTTGTGTGGTCAATAGGTTTTGTGATGGGTCAGGAATGGTGGGTCAAGTGAGGCAGTGGTGGGATCCTGATGGTTTAACAACTGGTTCGGTGATCGCGTGCTTTGCGCACATGCGCTCCGTGCACAAATGTGCCTGACACACGCTGCATGCACATGCGCAGTTTAATGAAAACTTACTGTTACTGCTGTGGAGAAACACTGCCGCGCGAATCAGCTGAGAAGATATAGGTCAGTAAAGCGTACGGGCGGGCGGCCCACCTGATTGTCGGAGCGAACCGGTTCGCTCCCAGCTGATCTTCGGAGCATCCGGTTCACCCGAATATAGGTGGGCAGGCGGGCCCACCTGATCGTCGGAGCGAAACGGTTCGCTCCCAGCTGATCGTCGGAGCATCCGGTTTGCCCGAACTGGTCTGAACCGGTAGAATCCCACCCCTGAAGTGAGGGCCTTGGGATGGGTCAGGTGTGGGTGGGTCAAGAGGGCGTTGGGATGGGTCAGGTGTGGGTGGGTCAGGTGAGGGCCTTGTGATAGGTCAGGAGTGAGTCCTCAGTGGGAGTCTTGGGATGGGTCTTGGGATGGGGAGGTCACATCAGGTCTTTTGGAGGGGAAGTACTGGTTGGGGAAGGCTTGTGTGGGTTGGTTGTAGGTCGGTTGCCGTCTCTGGTTGGCTGTGAGGTTGATTTCAATTTGGGGGGGGGGGTGTTCATAGACTGGTTGTCGGTCATTGTGTCTGTGGATGGACTTTCTCTTGTGGAGTGCCAGGCTTCGATGAACTCACACGCGTGTCTGGTGGGTAGCGTGGCCGATGATTTTTTGGGTTGCTCCAATCGAACTGGTGCTGTTCGGTGTCGGTCTGGGTAGAAATTAAGGATTTGGGACCGTGGTGTTTGACTGCCAGCCGTAGGGTTCCACTGTGTTCCTTTATCTCCCCGATGACTCTCGGATCGGTGTGTCTTTCGGCGAGCGATCCCAGATGCCGTCACTTGATCCCGTCCCTTCCGTCTTTAGGACAGAGACCTGGGTAACCCAATGCCTCCGAGCGGAACAGATTCTTCTGACATCACCGAACTTCCACCAGATTTCTGGAGCCACTTGGGCCACGGCTGCAGCTGTCGGGAGGGTGGGATTGGGTTACAGAGTGACATCAATTTTGCCAGGTCCACCTGTTGCGGAGGTGTGTGTGTGTGTGTTGGGGGGGGAAGGGGTGAAAGAAACAGCTGAGCTACCCACCCACCCCCCTCCCCAGCTAAGGTAATCGCACGCATGTCTATCAAGGGGTTCCCTTTGGGGTCAGGATGCAGAGAAGGCATGGTAGACCACCAAAATTAAAAGTAGGAAATGAGAAAAGTAAATGTAATTCAGTCCAGCCTGTGCCAACACTGAGTGCGTTTATCTCCATACTCCTTCCTTCCTTCCTTCTTCCTTCCTTCCTTCCTTCCTTCCTTCCTTCCTTCCTTCCTTCCTTCCTTCCTTCCTTCCTTCCTTCCTCCTTCCCTCCCTCCCTCCATCCATCCATCCATCCATCCATCCATCCTTTCCACCCTTTCTTCCTCCCCTTCCTTCATCTTCCTTCCTTCCTCCCTTCCTCCTTTCCTCCCTTTCTGCCTCCCTCCGTCATTACTTGTTCCTTTTCCTTTCTTCCTACCCTCATTTCCTTCCTTCCTTCCTTCCTTCCTCTTTCCCTCCCTCCCTCCCTCCCTTCATTCCTTCCTTCCTCTCTCTCTCCTTTCCCTTACTTCCTTTTTCCCCCTTCCTTCCTTCCTTCCTTCCATCCTCTCTCCTTCCCCTTCCTTCCTTGAAAAAAACTATCATCCATCCACCCACCCACCCATCTATTCAGTCTGTCTGTCTGTCTAACATTCAAGAACCATACCACCCAGGTAGAAAACCAACGCCGGATCCCAGTCGAGTGCAAAAATCTCGATTTATTTGTCTGTCTGTCTATCTATCTATCTCTCTTTTGTCTCTTATCTCTCTCTCTCTCTCTCTCTCTCTCTCTCTCTCTCTCTCTCTCTCTCTCTCTCTCTCTCTCTCTCTCTCTCTCATGACTTATGAGCACTTTTCACAATCGTTACAGCATCCCTGTGATCAAAATTCACACACTTGGCAACTGGCATGAACTTATGACGGTTGCCGTGTCCCCGGGGTCACGCAATCCCCCCTCTGACAAGCAAAGTCCATGACCACCGTGTTACTCACTTAACAACCGCAGCGATTCACTTAGCAACGGTGGCAAGAAAGGTTGTAAAATGGGGCCAAATTCATTTAACAACCGTCTCACTTTGCAACAGAAAAGTTGAGTCCGTTGTGGTCCTAAGTCGAGGACTCCCTCTATATTACTCTAAAATATAATTCTTCCATAGAATAGAAGGACAATTTACTCCCAGGTAAGGGAGCCTAACGGGATCTACGGTTTTTTCCTCCACAGACATTAAAAAAAAAAAAATATCCAGCCAAACCACAAGCAATTAATTCTCGACAGTCCCCAAAGCCTGCTGAAAAACCAAAGCTTTTACTCATTTATTGAATGATAAAGAGGAAATGGAAGAAAAAATGCAATTCCTATCTATTTTCGGATGTGGTTACAAATGGCTTATTGAGCAGGCCGCTTAAACCCGTTTAATTAGAATGCAATCAATCTGTCTTTGCCCATCGAGGGGAAAATATTTGCTCTTAACCAGGGCGAAATCCACTGGATGTTCCCCCCCCCCCCCCCCCCCCCCCCCCCCCCCACCCCCCCCCCCCCCCCCTCCTGCCCCCCCCCCCCCCCCCCCCCCTTAATGCAACAGGACAGCCAGGTCCTCGGTGTGAATTCTTCCCTCCCTCCTGCCAAGCGGCTTTTTTCTTGATTTGCTGGCTTTGCCAAAAAAAGCAGGAAATGGAAAGAGGATGCTTCCCCTCTCCCCTCCTCTTCTTTGTCCTTCTCCTCTTCTTCCTCCTCTTCAGCCTCCACTTTATCCTCCTTCTCCCCCTCTTTCCCTCCTCCTCCTTCTCCTTCTCATTCTCATTCTCCTCTTCCTCTTTCTCCTCTTCTTCTCCTCCTCTTTCTCCTTCTTCCTCCTTCCTCCTCATCATCCTTCTCCTCTTTCTCCTCCTCCTCCTTGTCCATCTCCTCTATCCTCCTTTTTCCTCTCCTTCTCCTCCTCCTCTTCCTCTTTCTCCTTCTCCTTCTTCTCCTCCTCTTTCTCTTCCTCCTCATTCTGCTTCTCATCTTTCTACTCCTCCTTCTTTCTCCTCTTTCTCCTCCCCCTTCTCTTCTCTCCTCCTCCTCCTCCTCTTTTACTCCTTCTCCTCCTCGTCCTTATCCTTCTCCTCTTTCTCCTTCTTCCTCTTCTTCCTCTTCCTCTTTTCCTCCTCCTCCTATATAATCCGTATACAATGCTCAACAAATGTGTGAGAAGTGTGAAAAACAGTCATAAGTATGTGTTTTCAATGTTGTAACTTTGAACAGTCACTAAATGAGTGGTTGTAGGTCCTAGTATGTGCTACCTGCAGGGAGGCCTCGACTTAACAACCATTCATTTAATGATTGTTCAAACTCACAGCACCAGTGAAAAAAGGGACTCGGAGGAGGTCCTCACACTTTACAAACCTCACAGCATCCCATAATCAGCTGATCCAAAATTCGGACGCTTAGCAACCGATTCACATTTACGACGGTCGCAGTGTCCCGGAGTCACGTGATTTCCCCCTTTGGCGGCCTTCCAACAAGCAAAGTCCATGGGGGAAGCCGGATTCACTTAACAACCAGTTTACCAACTTAACAACTGCTGTGATTCACTTAACAACCGCTGGGGGGAAGGTTGTAACATTGGCCAGGACTCACATAGCAACCGTATTTCGCAACAGATATTCTGCTCCCAGTTGCGGTTGTAAGTTGAGGTGTACCTGTATAGGAAGAAAGCAGTTTTGTGTCCTTTTATGCAGGTGTTTCGCTACTCAATCCTCTTTGATTCGTTTCTGATCCCATAATCCTCCCGGTTTCAACCTCCAGACGCACTTCTTA
This sequence comes from Thermophis baileyi, assembly GCA_003457575.1. Lineage (NCBI taxonomy): Eukaryota > Metazoa > Chordata > Lepidosauria > Squamata > Dipsadidae > Thermophis > Thermophis baileyi. The sequence goes on from QLTV01003535.1 coordinate 122,872, forward strand.
AATTCCCAATTTCTACGGTCTTCCAACCACTCTTTTATGTTTTTCCTGACACACCTTCCTCCCGCAACTGTTAGCATCACATCCTCGTACACAATCATTGTCGCTTCCTTCAAGGTAAAACCCTTGGCAACAAATTACCTTCCACCCACGACTTTCTCTCCCTCGTTTGCATAGCTTAACATTTACAGATTAACAGGGTTGGAAGAGGGACCTTGTGGGTCATTTAGTCCAAACCCCCATCCAAGCAGGAGACCCTACACCATTTCTGACCGATGGCAGTCCAGTCTCTTCTTGAAAGCCTCCAGTGATGAAGCTCCCACAACTTCTGAAGGCAACTTCTGTTCCATGGGTTGATTGCTCTCACTGTCAGAAAATTTCTCCTTATTTCCAGGTTGAATCTCTCCTTGATCTGTTTCCATCCATTATTCCTTGTCTGGTGCTTCGGGTGCTTTGGAAAATAGCTTGACCCCCTCCTCTCTGTGGCAGCCCCCCTAATATTGGAAGACTGCTATCATGTCTCCCCTGGTCCTTCTCTTCGCTAGACTAGCCATGCCCAGTTCCTGCAACCGTTCATCGTATGTTTTAGTCTCCAGTCCCCTCATCATCTTGGTTGCTCTTCTCTGCACTTTTTCTAGAGTCTCAACATTTTTTTTTATAGTGTGGTGACCAGGGGTGGGTTCTAACTTACCTCGCTGCGGGTTGGCTTCCTCCCGCGCCGCGTGGCCACGTCTCATGGGTGCGCGCATGCGCAGTGCAAAAAAATAAAAAAAATCCCCCCCCAAAAGCCAAAAACAAGATGGCGACGCATGCGCAGTGCCAGAAACTCTGCTTATGAGCATGTGCAGAAGGAAAAAAAAAACAGTAAAAATTCCCCCCAAAAAAAAATTCCAAAAAAAATTTCCAAAAAAATTCAAAAACAAGATGGCAGCATCCACGGACCGGCACCGACTGAACCGGCTCCGTGATGTCATCGTGACATCACCAGTGGGTCGCTACCAGTTCGGGCGAACCGGTCCGAACCTGGAGGAACCCACCTCTGGTGGTGACCAAAACTGGATGCAGTATTCTAGGTGTGGTCTTACTAAGGCTTTATAGAGTAGTATTAGTACCTCCCTTGATCTTGATTGTATCCCTCTATTAATGCAGCTTAGGATTGCATTGGCTTTTTTGGCTGCCGCCGCACACGGCTGGCTCATATTTAACTGATTGTCCACTAAGACTCCATTCTTCCCTCCATCTCCCCATCTTTGGTAAACATTCCAGCCGTGTCCATAAATTCGTCCACTTGATCTGATTTTTCACTGTTGGAAGAAATCTCCATCTGGTTCAGTTCCAAGCCTGGAGAAAGACACTGGAAACATGGAGTCTGATTGGAAAGATGGTTTAATGATAAAGCAGAACCACCAAGCCCATGGGTTCTGGGCAGCTGACCAAATGGAGTTGAGAGTGAGGGGATATTTATACCTTCTCTTGGGCTTTGCCCTTGAACTTCCTGTTCCTGTGCCAGAACAGGTATTCTTTTTTTAAAAAATAAGTTTTATTTGTACATTTTTCTTTAACATACACAAATGCTTAATAAACAGTGTAATGTCTGGGTCAATTTACCTATACATAATGTCAATAATAAGAATATTTACTTGTATATAGTGGTATTCTTCCAACTTCTAATTTCTACCTCTGCTGTCTAACCATTGGTAAAACAAATCCCATGTTAAAAAATATTCCGTATCCCCTTTATCTTTTATCTTTAATGTTAACCTATCCATTTCCGCACATTCTTTTTTTTTTAATTATGCTTTCATCTGTAGGGGTTCCCTCATTTTTCCAATATTGTGCAAATACAATTCTTGCTGCTGTCAACGCGTGTAATATTAAATATGCAACCCCTTTGTCATAATTTTTTTTTTAATATATACATGTATTCTATTGGCTGTTGTCAGACTCCCATGGGGCCATGTAAGGGTCATGTTTGTCTGAGCTACGTTTGGTTGAAGTTTGCCGGGGGTGATGCAATGTCCTTAGGAGATTGTGCAATGTAGTGAGCTCTGTGTCTTAGTGGGTTAATCCTGAAGGGTCACTTCACCCTGGAGCTGAAGTTTCTTTTGTTTTGTAGATAGGCTGGCACAGTCTTTCTTAATGGGCACCAAATATCTGTTGGGGGGGCTATTAAGAAAGGTGGGGGCTGCTTTCCAAGAGCATGTTTCTCCATTTCTTATCCACGGAAATGTAATATTCTGCCTTTTTAATATTTCTCAAAATATTTCATTCTGCTAGGAGAGGGGTGGATGCTAACTTTCTACATCGCCATCGACGTAAAATTTGCAATTCTTCCCTCTCTTTTCCTCCTTTTGAGACATTAAAATTTTCAGATCAATAGTCTTCATGGCATCGTACAATCTCTCCAGCATTCGCTGCAAATTGTTTGCATTCTCAGGCCAACAATACCAAAGCGCATACATCAGAGGTGGGTTCCTACCGGTTCTAACAGGTTCTTTAGAACCATTAGTAGCTCAGCGATGATGTCATGGAACCGGTTCCGTCGGTGTCTCCGTGGGTGCCGCCATCTTGGATTTTGCTTCTGCGCATGCGCAGGAGCTAATTTTTGCTTCTGCGCATGCGCAGAAGCTATTTTTTGATTGCTGCACACGCACACGGCGCGACTCTGAGCGAACCGGCAGCAAAAGGATCCAGAACCCACCCCTGGCATTCATTAACAGAATTGGAGGTCTTCTAGTCCAACCCCCTGCTCAAGCAGGAAACCCAGTACAGATCCTCGATTTACAACCACAAAGGAGCCCAATATTTTGGTTGTTAAGTGAGACATTGGTTAAGTGAAGAGTTCCCCCCCCCATTTTATGACCTTTCTTATGGCCCCAGCTGTTCAGTGAATCACTGCAGTTGATAAATTAGTAAGCCGGTTGTTAAGTGAATCCGGCTTCCTTCACTGCTCGTCAGAAGGTCGCAAAAGGGGATCACGGGACACAGCAAAGGTCATAAATATGAATCAGTTGCCAAGCATCTGAATTTTGATCACGTGCTCGTGGGGATGCTGCAATGGTCGTATGTGCGAGGGCCACTTTTTCAAGCGCCATCGTAACTTCGGACGGTCACTCAACTAATGGTTGTAAGTGGAGAGTTGTCGATGTTCTGCAAAATTAACAGATGAACAGAGTTGGAAGGGACCTTGTAGGTCATCTAGTCCAACCCCCTGCCCAAGCAGGAGACCCTGCCTACACCATTTCTGACAAATGGCAGTCCAATCTCTTAGCAATAGCACTTAGCACTTAGACTTATATACCGCTTTATAGTGCTTTCCAGCCCTCTCTAAGCGGTTTACAGAGTCAGCATATTGCCCCCAACAATCTGGGTCCTCATTTTACCCACCTCGGAAGAATGGAAGGCTGAGTCCACCTTGAGCCGGTGAGATTTGAACTGCCGAACTGCAGCTAGCAATCAGCTGAAGTAGCCTGCAGTGCTGCTCTCTAACCACTGTGCCACCTCGGCTCTCATTTTCTTCTTGAAAATGACCGACTCACAAACTTTTTAACCGTCGCTGAACAAACCTCAGATTTCCTGAGTAAAATCTAGGCTTGATAAGGGGGGGGGGATTCTCTCTCTTTCCGTCGAACGATTCTAGCTAGGTAGAAACACAATTGTGATCCAGCAGTGAGCTGCCTAACACAGTCATGGATTGTGGATAGAGAACCTCTAGCTAAGATTCTGTGCAGTTCGGAGAACCCCCAAATCCCACTCTTGGCTGGCCCCGCCTACCCTGCCCCGCCCCTCCCCGGAGTCCCCACGCGGCCCGTTTTGCATGTAGGTAAGTGCAGGGCGCGCGTGGAGGCTCGGGGAGGGCGAAAAACAGGCCTACCGGAAGTTCAGGAAGGCCTCCGGAGCCTGGGGAGGCTGTTTTCGCCCTCCCGGAGGCTCGAGGAAAGTCTTCGGAGGGCAAACCCCCCCCCTGGCTGTGGTGCAGGAGGCCACGCCTACCATGGCCACGCCCACCCAGTAACCGGGCAGAGAACCCCTTGCTGAAATTTTTGAAGCCCACCCCTGGCTGTCACCGCGCGTTCTCATTCACCGGGGTTTGATTTTTAGGCTGGATATTAGTTAAACTAGAAAAGCTTGATCCACTAGCAAAGTGAGATGTGTTTCTCTCCCCTTGAAGATTTACTGAGGAGGAAAAAAAGGGCCTTCCACAAGAATTGAACCTGGCTTACCTGAATTGCAAGGTTTCCCAACCTTGGCAATTTTAGTACGCGTGGATTTCAACTCCCAGAATTCCCCAGCCAGCCGGAACATCCCTTGCTAAGGAATGCAGTGGTGAAATGAGCCATGCCTCTCATTTTATGGCCTTTTTGCTGCAGTTGTTAAGTGAATCACCACGGTCATTAAGCGAGTCTGGTTTCCCCCCCCCCCCTTGACTTTTCTTCGATGCTCCCTGGAAAGGCGGCCGATGGCAAGCATGTGGTCCCAGGAAGCTGCAACTGCCACAAAAAGCCAATTTCATCTAGTGGTTAAGGCACTGGGCTAAAAAGCAGGATATCGTGAGTTCTAGTCCTGCCTTAGGCATGAAAGCCAGCTGGGTAACTTTGGTCCGATCACCAGGAGACAGTGAGTTATAGTTCCAACTTAGAAATGAAAGCCAGCTGGGTGACTTTGGACAAATCACCAGGAGAGCGTGAGTTCTAGTTCCACCTTAGAAATGAAAGCCAGCTGGGTGACTTTGGATCAATTACTAGGAGACAGTGAGTTCTAGTTCCACCTTAGAAATGAAAGCCAGCTGGGTGACTTTGGATCAATTACTAGGAGACAGTGAGTTCTAGTTCCACCTTAGAAATGAAAGCCAGCTGAATGACTTTGGGATGATCTCCAGGAAACTGGGACTTCTAGTCCTAGAGACTAGACAGACATTTGGCCCAGTCGTGGTGATGCAGTGGTTTGAATGCAGTATTGCAGGCTAATTCTGCCCATTGCCAGCAGTTCGATCCTGACTGGCTGACAGTTGACTCAGCCTTCCGTCCTTCCGAGGTCGGTAAAATGAGGACCCAGATTGTTGGGGGCCATAAGCCGATTCTGCAAACCGCTTACAGAGGGCTATAAACACCGTGAAGCGGTATATAAGTGCTATTGCTAACAATTATATCTCTATCATATCTCTATCTGTCTGTCTACTATCTACAATATCTACGGTATCTACCACTGTCTATCTGTCTTTTTCTTTGTCTGTCTATCCATATTCATTCTCTCTCTCTCTCTCTCTCTCTCTCTCTCTCTCTCTCTCTCTCTCTCTCTCTGTGTGTGTGTGTGTGTGTGTGTGTGTGTATGTGTGTGTGTGTGTGTATATATATATAATCTACCTGCCTACCTCTATCTATCTATCTATCTATCTATCTATCTATCTATCTATCTATCTATCTATCTATCTATCTATCTATCTATCTATCTATCTATCTATCTATCTATCTATCTATCTATCTATCCATCTCTCCATCTCTCCATCTCTCCATCATCCATCCATCCCCTTCCCTCTATTTCTATCATCACACTCTCTATCTCTAACTCACTTACTCTCTATCTACTATCTATCTATCTATCTATCTATCTATCTATCTATCTATCTATATATCTATATCACTATCTAT
>QLTV01003535.1:152731-167152 GCA_003457575.1 Thermophis baileyi
TTCTATTCTATTCTATTCTATTCTATTCTATTCTATTCTATTCTATTCTATTCTATTCTATTTTATTCTATCACTATTGATTCAGTTTCAATTATCTCTGTGTTTAAACCGATGAGGACTAGAATGTTGAGCCGCCCTGCCACGACCTCTCCTTTGGACGCAGAAGGCCCAGCGTCTTTGATACCTCCAAACGGATCTTCTCTGGCCCGGTTTCTTCTTCCCGTTAAGCAGGATTTGAATTCCATCTGGATTATTTGTCCTCCGAAGGTCTTTCCCCCCCCCCACCGTTAAACAAGTTCCCGTCTCAGATAAATTAGGTATGTTGAAAGGGGACTAATACAGTGAGCAACCATGTCAGGTTGGTTATAAGGCTATTACATAAATCTGGAGCAAGGATCATAATGGCATTATATAAATCCTCCACACAGCACAATTTCCAATGCAATGCAGCATTCCGGCCACCGCATTTCAAGGGGGAGAAAAAAGTGGGGTGGGTGGGATGTGGTAGCGAGGAAAAGATTTCAGACAGAAATAAATGAGCAGGGCTGCAGTGCTTTCCCCTTGGAGGATAGGCCGACAAATGTTAAGATATTTTTTTTGGGGGGGGGGTTAAATATAAAACGAGGGGAGAAGAACGGAGGAGAGGGTTTAGCATGCTGCAATTCGGATTTCAAGGGATGGAATAGGATCAGTCTTGACAGCTTCAATGGGGACAGCCACGCCAGGTAAACCAGACAGGGATCACGACCGGATGAGCTAAATCCACTTTATTGTAAAAGCTACGTTGGCAAGAGTTTTGCAAGTCTGAAAGTCCAAATCTCCTGCCATCTCCTTTACAGCCTGAGAAACTAAGGAGGGTCCCTTTTGAGTCCCTATCTCCACTCGTTATGCAGCAGAGGGCTGAGCTGTCTCTTATCTGACTGTTCCCTTGGCAGGATTTCTTTCCCTGTCTCCTTTACATCGCAGGAAACTAGGGGGGGGGGGAGTTCCCTTCTTCAAACAATCTTTGGTTGTATAAACAGAGGCACAGAATCAAAATCACGTGAAGTATTAGTACCGCTTTATAAAGCCTTAGTAAGGCCACACCTGGAATAACTGCATCCAGTTTTGGTCACCACATGACGAAACAGATGTTGAGACTTTGGACAAAGTGCAGAGAAGAGCAACTAAGACGATTAAAGGCCTGGAGACTAAAACACATGAGGAACGGTTGCTGGAATTGGGTACGGCTAGCCTAAAGAAAAGAAGGACTAAGGGGGGACATGATAGCAGTCTCCCGGTATTTGAGGGGCTGCCACAAAGAAGAGGTGGTCAAATTATTTTCCAAAGCACCAGAAGGCAGGACGAGAAACAATGGATGGAAACTAATCAAGGAGAGAAGCAATCTGGAATTAAGGAGAAACTTCCTAACAGTGAGGACAATTAACCAGTGGAACAGCTTGCCACCAGAAGTTGTGGGTGCTCCATCACTGGAGTTTTTGAAGAAGAGACTGGACAGCCACTTGTCTGAAATTGTATAGGATCTCCTGCTTGAGTAGCAGGTTGGACTAGAAGACCTCCAAGGTCCCCTCCAGCTCTCTTATGATTGATTCTCTTTCTCTGTTATGCAGCTTTGGGCTATGTCCTCTTTTATCTGACTGTTCCCTACAGAGTTTTTGTTCCCCCCCCTTCTTTATACCCTGAGAAACTAGGGAGGGTCTCTTCTGAGTCTCTTTCTCCACCGTTATGTACCTTTGGACTATGCCTTCTCTTATCTGACTGTTCCCTAGGCAACATCTCTTCCCCCCTCCCCGTTTACAGCCTGAGAAACTAGGGAGGGTTTCATCTGAGTCTCTTGCCTTGTCCCTTATCTAGCTGAGGGCTATGCTGTCTCTTATCTGACCATTCCCTTGGAGTGTCTTTTTTCACCTGTCTCCCAAGGTCTTTCCCACATACCATTACAGAATAGCCCCACCTGCGACCATGTTAGTGTGAAATGGAGCTTAAGAGAGAGAAAATGGATCCTCCCATTCCCAAATGTGAGAATTGGGGTGGAATTGATCCAGCGGGATCTTAGGTGGCGCATAGAAGAGCAAAGCATACCTAAAGTATGGCATTCAGTGCAGCCAGGTGCCTTTCAACAAAACCCAAAAAAAGCCAAGGTGGCTAAAAGCCCAACTTCCTCCATATTCAAAGGCAGTCTACCTTACTGCAAGAATACATTCCCAAAAGGAGTCCAAAAAGTCAAAATCGGGATCATTCATGCACGACAAAATCTGTATATCTCTGTTGTTATTTGTGTCCCACACGCAAAGCAGGTAAAAACAGGGCAGGGGTCTCAGCCATGCAGTCATGGCTGCCATTTTGAATTTTTTTTTTTTTACCTCCGATGGATACTCGGGATCAGACGCGTCAGCCCCACCTTGCTGTCTCCTTGGCATCTTCTGGATAAGGACTACGAAAGGCTGTCTGGTGGTGGAGGAGATGTCGGACTAGAGATGGTGAGATCCGGGTTCTAATCTTCCCTCCTCCGTCGAAGCTCATTGGCTGAATTTGGGCCCGCCCCTCCCTCTCTGCCCAACCTCTCTCGCAGGGTTGTGGTGGTAGGGGGCAGAAGATGCTCGGAGGGCTCCTGTAGCAAAGATGAGACACACCAATCCACCAGAAGGTCCAAACAGAACATTCTACGGGGCTCCAAATTTTTCCTCCCTTCTTTCGTCCTCCCTGCCGGCATCTCTGACTCATCGCCACCTGCTTCTCCATTGTTTGCATTGGAACCATTTTTGGAGACGGTCTCAAGTTGCTTCTCCCACCTCCTCCGCCCCCCCCCGGGGGAAGGCACCACGGCGGCTGCCGTCCCCACCAGATGTTTCTGAACGCCCCTGGCCTGCCATCCCAGAAGCTGGTTTTTTGGGAAAAACGGGGATGTCTCATTTGGATGCTTCCTGACAACGGCGAGAAATTTTGTCGCCGACAGCACCATTGCAACCAAGGCTGTTTGTGAGCCGGTTTTGTTAATGTCCCAACAAGCTACAGGTAATCCTCGACTTACAACCACAATTTTGTTGTTGTTGTTGTTGTTTAATGACCCCATAATTCCTTGCGGGGTGGAGTCAGGGCAACTGAAGGCAGCTGAGTGTTTACTGGCCTGATGCCCTTCCTGTCGCCAATATGGAGTTCGCAGCAGATATTCTCATTGTACCCAGAGAGAGAAATATCTGCCTCTACCTAGGATTGAACTCACAGCCTCCTGATTGTGAGGCGAGCGCTCCATCTCTAGGCCACCGCACCACTTGACGTACGACCACAATGGAGCCCCACAGTTCTGTGGCGAAGCCAGATAGTTGTGAAGTGAGTTTTGTCCCATTTTTACGACTTTTCTCGCCACCGTTGTTAAGTGAATCCCTGCAGTTGTTAAATTAATAACATGGTTGTTAAGCAAATCTGTCTTCCCCATGTCAGAAGGTCGTACAAGGTGATCACATGACCCCGGGACACTGCAACGGTCATAAATATGAATCAGTTGCCAAGCGTCTGAATTTTGATCACGTGACTACGAGGATACTGCAAATGGTCGTAAGTGTGAAAAATGGTCATAAGTCACTTTTTGGGATGCCGGCTTACCAGCTAGTAACGCTGATGGAAGACTTCCAGTTAGATCAGTGTTTTTCAACCTTAATGGAGGAGAAAGAATGGCAGAATCTGGGGTCGGAGTCAAGAGAGGTATCAACCTAGAATCCCTACGTAGCCACAAGCGAACTAAGTCCAATCTCCCTTGAATTCCCTTGACCCTCATCTAACTCCTAGCAGGTTCTAATCATTTGTTGAGAAATTTCCCCTGTGTAGGTATCAGGTGCAATAAATCACTTTTAATTGGACCTTCATGTGTAGACACGATCTTTCCTAGTCCTAATCGATGATCCTTTGAATATGAGCCAGCCGTGTGCAGCAGCTGCCAAAAAAGCCAACACAGTTCTAGGCTGCATTAACAGAGGGATAGAATCAAGATCATGTGAAGTGTTAATACCACTTTATAAGGCCTTGGTAAGGCCACGCTTGGAACCCTGCATCCAGTTTTGGTCGCCACGATGTAAAAAGATGTTGAGACTCTAGAAAGAGTGCAGAGAAGAGCAACAAAGATGATTAGGGGACTGGAGGCTAAAACATATGAAGAACGGTTGCAGGAACTGGGTATGTCTAGTTTAATGAAAAGAATAGGGGTGACATGATAGCAGTCTTCCAATATCTTAGGGGTCACCACAAAGAAGAGGGGGTCAAGCTATTCTCCAAAGCACCCGAAGGCAGGACAAGAAGCAATGGAGAGCATCAAGGAGAGAAGCAACCTAGAACTAAGGAGAAATTTCCTGACAATGAAAACAATTAACCAGTGGAACGACTTGCCACCAGAAGTTGTGAATGCTCCAATACTGGGAGTTTTTAAGAAGAGATTGGACAACGATTTGTCTGACAAGGTATAGGGTCTCCTGCCTGACCGGGGGGTCGGACTAGAAGACCTCCAACGTCCCTTCCAATTCTGTTATTCTGTTTCCACCCGATTCTTAGCAACTTTAAGATTTGTGGACTTCAGCTCCCAGAATTCCCCAGCCGGCTTGGCTATTCCAGATGCGGGCACACTTTGAAGTTGCCCTGTTTGGAACACGATCTTCCAGAGGGCACCAGGAATTTGTAATGTACCCATTCTTATATTTAAAAAAAAATGAGGAGAGTCTGCAGAAATAGCTAGAAAAAGAGAGAGAGAAATTCTCACTCTCCGTTTGTCCTTTGACGGCACAGATGTCGGTTCTGGACAAGATACAGAATACAAATTTAATTATCTGTTATTGTTTGGATGTGTCAGGCATCATTGGCTTCGAAGCTGTTTTGGTTGAGCGAGAAGGAAAAGAATTAGCAAGATTTTTGTCGGCAACGATGGAGGCCTCTGAGGCCAAAATCTACCAATATTAATAACCGAAGCAAGCAAAAAGCTATTTTTTTTAACCAATCAAAAGCGTGTTCAGGTGTTCCTCGCCTTACGCCCAAAACTGAGCCCTAAATTTCCAAGACAGTCGTGACGTTTTCTCCCGTTTTATGACCCTTTTTCACCCCGCGGTGGTTAAGCGAATCGCTGCCGTTGTTAAGTGAATTACACAGCCGTTAAGCGAATCCACCTTTTCCCCCCCCCACTGACTTTGCTTGTCAAAAGGAGAATCACGTGACCCCCCCAGGACACTGCAACCGTCATAAATACGAGTCAGTTGCCAAGCGTGTGAATTTGGATCACATGACCCTGGGGATGCTGCAGCGGTCGTCAGTGTGAAAAACGGTCACTTTTCTCAGTGCTGTTGTAACTTCAGACGGTCACTAAACGAAAGCCACAAAGGTCACACTAAATTATTTGGGCAGATAGTCCAAATGTGGTGTTTTTCAACTTTAAGACATGTGGACTTCAACTCCCAGAATTCCCCAGCCAGCATGGCTGGCTGGGGAATTCTGGGAGTTGAAGTCCTCATGTTTTAAAGTTGAGAAACATTGGGCCCACTCGGTCCTCAGTCCTTCTGGTTCTTGACCAACCGCCATGAACAAAGACCGATGTGTGCTTGCGGTTGGGTGTGCAAAGCCCACAACCTCCTGAAAAGGGAGCCGCGGCGTGTTCCCAGCTCACTGCCAGGTCTTCCTGGCAGACGAACGTCCCCAGTGGACTTTATTGTTGGCAGAAGAAGCTTGTTAAATCAGTGTTGGGTTTGGAGAAGGCGCCTGGGAATTTTCTGAAGAGCTGAAGAAGCAAGTCAATAGATCATTGAACGCGTCAACCCCAAGCCCTCCCTGGAGACAACATTGACCAAACCGCTAACTATCACTTGTTGGATGTTTTATGTGAAGGTCTATTTTTTCTAGAGAAGTCCCTAATGCTGGGAAAGAGGGAAGGGAAGGGAAGAAGAGGACAACCAGTAAGAAGGCGGCGTGGACTTAGTTACAGAGGTGGTGAATGGACCATCGAATAGCAATAGCAATAGCACTTAGACTTATATACCGCTTCATAGTGCTTTACAGCCCTCTCTAAGCGGTTTACAGAGTCAGCATATTGCCCCCAACAATCTGGGTCCTCATTTTACCCACCTCGGAAGGATGGAAGGCTGAGTCAACCTTGAGCCGGTGAGATTTGAACCGCCGAACTGCAGCTAGCAGTCAGCTGAAGTAGCCTGCAGTACTGCACTCTAACCACTGCGCCACCTCGGCTCTAAGGTCTGAAGGACCAGGTTGGGGAAGATATCATCCTGGACAAAATCCACCTATGTGGTTGTTAAGAGTCCATACACATTTGATGATCCATGATCTTTCTTGATCAGGGATGGGAGGCCAACAGGAAATCTCTAGGTTAGGTGGGGGTGGGCAGCATCCCTTAGAAGGATGCGAAAACTCTTTCCGTGGAGTTTCAGGAAATCATCGGGAGTGGATTTTTGGCTGAAAGGAGATGTCACCTTGTTAAGCATCGTGCTTCTTAACTTTCCACTTGGAAGGGCTGATCTCCTCCATGCTCGGTCTTGTGAAATGCGGTCAATGGAAATTTGATTTGGTTTCTGATATTTTATTTTATTATTTATATCCCACCTTTATTATATTTTTTGCAACCAACTCAAGCTGCTGAACATATCTAATACTCCTTCCTATTCTCTCCACAACAACCCTGTGAGGTGGGTTGGGCTGAGATAGATGGACTAGCCCAAAGTCACCCAGCTGGCTTTCGTGCCTAAGGCAGGACTAGAACTCACTGTCTCCTGGTGATTGGCCCAAAGTCACCAAGCCGTTTTTCTTGCCTAAGGTGGAACTAGAACTCACTGTCTCCTGGTGATTGGCCCAAAGCCACCAAGCCGTCTTTCATGCCTAAGGTGGAACTAGAATTCACAGTCTCCTAGTGATTGGCCCAAAGCCCCCTAGCTGGCTTTCATCGCTAAGTTAGGACTAGAACTCTCTGTCTCCTGGTGATTGGCCCAAGCCGTCTTTCATGCCTAAAGTGGGACTAGAACTCTCTCTTGATGATTGGCCCAAAGTCACCCAGCAGGTTTTCATTCCTAAGGCAGAACTAGAACTCCTCATCTCCCAGTTTCTCGCCTGGTGCCTTCACCACTCGACCAAACTATACTTTCCCCACCTCCAGACTTACACAGAATCTCCCCACATCCAATATTCTATAGACCTACGGAGTCGCCTAAGAGTGAGATGGGCTGCATTGAAATTCAATGAGCAAATTAAAAATAAATTATATCTCCTTTTCTAGTTCTTTATCTAGTTAAAAGGCCTCCTGGACCTTTTTTTAAAAAATTATTATTTCTTTCTCTCTTTAGCTGTCACCTCCCACCGCTTATACCTGTGAACGGAAAGTGAGAATTAGGATTTAATGGCACCTTCCTGCCTTAAAGGAGAGGAGAGAAGGATTTGCAGGGGTGTGGGGAATAAATTATTGAAATATCAATTTATTTGGGAAGCGGCGTGTGAGTTACCCAGCCTCACCATGTTTCGGTGCATGGAACTGCGGAGCAAAACCAGGCATTTTAGGCTTTGATTTCTGGTATGGGGAGATCGATCTTCTGTCAGATCCCTCAAGGGGATCTTGACAAGTTTTATTGATCAGGACATTGTGACCTGCAGTCAAAAGAACATCAAAACATGGCTTGGAAACAGGATGGGTGTCCCCAAGTTTCCATAAGACAGAGCAGAATCTTTCTTAAAAGGAGAACACGGAATACAAAAAACATATAACTGTATGAATTTTGCCATTTGAGACTTGAGTTGGCTGGAAAGGTCCCAAGTCACAGGCAAAGGATGTCTTGCTTGATGGCTAGTCTAACAAGCAGAAGGACTAGAAACACAATAGAATAGAGCTGGAAGGGACCTTGGAGGTCTTCTAGTCCAACCCCCTGCTGAAGCAGGAGACAATATACCATTACAGACAAATGGTTCTCCAATCTCTTCTTAAAAACCTCCAGTGATGGAGCACCCACAACTTCTGAAAGCAAGTCCACTGGTTAATTGTTCTCACTGTTAGGAAGTTTCTTCTTAATTCCAGATTACTTCTCTCCTTGATTAGTGCATAGAATAACAGAGTGGGAAGGGATTTTGTAGGTCATCTAGTCCAGCCCCCTCAAGCAGGAGACCCTTCGTTTTGACAGATGGCGGTTCAGTCTCTTCTTGAAAGCTTCCAGTGATGAAGCTCCCACAACTTCTGAAGGCAACTTCTGTTCCACGGGTTGATTGCTCTCACTGTCAGAAAATTTCTCCTTATTTCCAGGTTGAATCTCTCCTTGTTCAGTTTCCATCCATTATTCCTTGTTTGGCCTTCAGGTGCTTTGGAAAATAGCTTGACCCGCTCCTCTCTGTGGCAGCCCCTCAAATATTGGAAGACTGCTATCATGTCTCCCCTGGTCCTTCTCTTCACTAAACTAGCCATGCCCAGTTCCCGCAATTGGTTCCATCCATTGTTTCTTGTTTGCATTCAGGTGCTTTGGAAAATAGGTCGACCCCCTCCTCTTTGTGGCAGCCCCTCAAATACTGAAATACTGCTCTCATGTCCCCCCTGGTCCTTCTTTTCTCTAGACTGGCCAAACCCAAATCCTGCAACCGTTCTTCATACTGTATGTTTTAGTCTCCAGGCCTTTAATCGTCTTAGTTGCTCTTCTCAAAGTCTCAAAATCTTTTTTGTTTTGACTAGGGCTGACATCATAACAGTCTTCCAATATTTGAGGGGTTGCCACAGAGAAGAGGGGGTCAAGCTATTCTCCAAAGCACCTGAAGGCAGGACAAGAAGCAATGGGTGGAAACTAATCAAGGAAAGAAGCAACCTGGAATTAAGGAGAAACTTCCTGACAGTGAGGACAATTAACCAGTGGAACAGCTTTCCACCAGAAGTGGTGGATGCTCCATCACTGGAGGTTTTTAAGAAGAGATTGGACCACTATCTGAAATGGGATAAGGTCTCCTGTTCGAGCAGGGGGTTGGACTAGAAGACCTCCAAGGTCCTTTTCAGTTCTGATATTCTGCCTTGACGTGAGAGCAAGCAGGAAGGACCAAATCTCAACTAGCCAGGTGCTGCCCATCAAACGCAATCCAATCGTGAAACTCACTTACAAAGCTTGTTTGGAAAGTGGCTGTTGTACGCCTCTCAAGGCAGTGGAACTCCCTAAGTAGATTATGCGATGCCTGATGAAATATTTTCCTTTTGTTTGTCCTCAATTTGCTGATTTCATTAGTTCTCGCGGCAATCTGCCGTCAGGTGGTGCACCGGGGAGAGAGAGAGAGAGAAAACGAGGGTTTCTCTTCCTTCGCTCTTCTCGGCACGCATTTCGGTGTCTTCTCAGGGGGGAAGAAAATCAGTGTTATTCACACCCTTCTCATTCCAGTCTCCCCCCTAGTCAATGCAATCGAAGGCTAGTTTGGTTCAGTGGTTGGGCACCAGGACAATCACCAGGAGACGGTGAGTTCTAGTCCTGCCTTAGGCATGAAAGCCAGCTGGGTGACTTTGGGCCAGTAGCCAGGAGTGTGTGAGTTCTAGTCCCGCCTTAGGCATGGAAGCCAGCTGGGTGACTCTGGACCAATAACTAGGAGACGGTGAGTTCTAGTCCTGCCTCAGGCAGCAAAGCCAGCTGGGTGACTTTGGACCAATCACCAAGAGACGGTGAGTTCTAGTCCTGCCTTAGGCATGAAAGCCAACTGGGTGACTTTGGGCCAATCACCAGGAGACAGTGAGTTCTAGTCCCACCTTAGGCATGAAAGCCACCTGGGTGACTTTAAGGAGACTGCGTTCTAATCCCACCTTAGGCATGAAAGCTGGTTGGGTGACTTTGGGCCCATTACCAGGAGACAGTGAATTCTAGTCCCGCCTTAGGCATGAAAGCCAACCAGGTGACTTTGGGCCAGTTGCTCTCTTTCAACCCAACCCACCTCACAGGACTGTTGTGGGGAAGCTAGGAGGCAGAAGGCGCGTTAGCGATGTTCACCACCTACAGTTATTTCTGACAATAATAAAGGCGGGATAAAAAAAAAGTCTTTTTAAAAACGTGATGGCATGTAATCAATCCATCCATCACTGCAATAACAGATGGTCTTCCGTGTCTCCCACTCCTGCTTTTGACTGACAGATGACTTGCCAGTGATTTTGCAAGGAGGAATTTGCAAACCACTCATTATTCATTTGGAGGAAAATAGGTCCCAACAAATTTAATAGGACTAGTTCTAAATTGATATCTTAAAATATATTTGCAGGCAAAACTTCTGCTGGTTTTCTTAAAAATAGCACTTTTTTCAGCAAAACTGAGTTACATGCGGGGACACGAGGCACATGTGTGTTGGCATCATCGCATAAGTGGCATTAGCTGGTCCTCGACTTACGACCACACTTGAGCCCAAAATTTCCTTTTTTAAAACGAGACAGTTAAGTGAGTTTTGCCCCATTTTACGACCTTTCTTGCCACCGTTGTTAAATGAATCATTGCCATTTTTAAGTTACACGGATGTTAAGTGAATCTGGCTTCCCCATGGACTTTGCCTGTCAGAAGGACGCAAAAGGGGGTCACCTGACCCGTGGACACTGCAACCGTCATAAATATGAGTCAGTTGCCAAGCGTCTGAATTTTGATCACGTGACCATGGAGATGCTGCGACAGTCATCATCATCATCATCATCATCATCATCTCCTTTTAATGACCCCATAATCCCTTGCGGGCTGGAGTCGGGGCAACTGAACGGAGCTGAGTGTTTGCAGGCCGGATGCCCTTCCTGTCGCCAATGCGGAGTTTTGTTCAGCAGATATATTCTCAGTGTGCCCAGAGAGAGAAATATCCTGCCTCTACCTAGGATCGAACTCACAGCCTCCTGATTGTGAGGCGAGAGCTCCACCTCTAGGCCACTGCACCACTGTATGCTACGACGGTCATAAGTGTGAAAAATGGTCATAAGTCACTTTTTTCAGGGCCATTGTAACTTTGAACGGTCCCCAAACCGACTGTTGTAAGTCAAGGTCTACCTATATGGTAGTGTTTCTTGACCTTAGCAATTTTAAGGTGCATGGACTTCAACTCCCAGAATTCCTCAGCTAGCATGAGTAGAATAAAGATATTTCTCCCATTTCTAAGGATCTTTCCACCTTGTACCTGTGGGAAACATACTTCTTACTTATGCATAAATAAAAAGGTATTTATACACTTTTCCGGACGGATGCTATTTTGACCTGGGGCACACCAAGCTGAGAACCTCAGCATGATTTATGGCTAACAAGGCTTAACTCCTCGAAAACAGCAATATCAGAATTGGAAATGTAACCAAAAAACGGGCACATTTTATCATATGTGGTGGGACTTGTGTAAAAGCAAAAAAAAAATTGGGCAAAAATACATAGGTGGATAGAAAAGATGATAGGGAAACATACAGATTTTAAACCTGAACAGTTTTTATTAGGCATAATACCAGAAAAACTTGATAAAGAAAGTAGATATTTAATATTGCATGTCTTAACAGCAGCGAGGATTATATTCTCCAAAGCACCGGAGGGTAGGACAAGAAGCAGTGGGTGGAAACTAATCAAGGAGAGAAGCAACTTAGAACTAAGGAGAAATTTCCTGACAGTTAGAACAATTAATCAGTGGAACAACTTTCCTTCAGAAGTTGTGAATGCTCCAACACTGGAAGTTTTTAAGAAGAGGTTGGATAACCATTTGTCTGAAGTGGGTTTCCTGCCTGAGCTGGGGGTTGGACTAGAAGACCTCCAAGGTCCCTTCCAACTCTGTTATTCTATATTCTATATATTCGCACAATATTGGAAAAATGAAGAAACGCCACGAGACGAAGAGATAATTAGGAAGATACTAGATTGTGCATAAATGGATAGACTTACATTGAAAATTAAACAGAAAGAAGACACAGAATATTATCAGACGTGGTATTTTACTAGTGGTTGGGAAAAAGGGATGGAGATTAAGAATATAATCTGTATTGTCAAGCAAATTAAATATCCAGACAACACGATGTCTATTAAGCACTAACAAATGTAAACAATAGAAAATTAATAAAATTTATATAAAAAAAATAAGTAAGCAAACCAACTTCTTTTTGACCGTTCGTCACTTCCATCGAACCAAGTGAGCTTAAAAACTTTCCCAGTGGAATTCAAACAAAAACTGGGAGGCCACATCGAAAAAGGCCGGGGAAAGTAGAAATCGGATGATAAATTGGTTGGACACGGGGGTCATCTTAGGGGAGATCTATCTTAGCAACTGGCATCTTCATTCCCGCAGCCAACCGCTAAGGGAAAGAGGAAGGGGGAGGAAAGACAGGCAGTGGGGTGGATTTTGGAAACAAATCAACAATAGAATGGCAAGCGTAGGTGCACGGTGTGGCCCGGGGTTCAAGCTATTCGGAGGCTAGCTGTCTTTATTTGGGTTTGGGTTTGTCCCCAAGCGATACGGTGGTGTGATATTGAGTTTGTTGGCCTAAGAGCTTAATATTCTTCATATCCTATACATTTTTCAGGGGTGCGAAGGGCACGCCGCATGGAAGCCATGAGCCCCACCTGCTTGCCTCTCGTCTTCATACTGCTGCTGGAGAGGACGTCTCGCGCCCACTTCCCCGAAGAATCTGGGCCCATCAGCGTCGCTCTGGAGGACTGTAAGTGCCCGGCTGGAGTAGTTTTGCCATTTGGGGGGGGGGGGTTTCCGACTGGTGACATTAACAGAATCTTGCAAATCTGAAAGTAACCCCCCCCTCCATCACCTATACACCCCAAGAAACTAGGGAGGGTCCCAGTGGTGGGATTCCAAATCTTTTCCTACCGGTTCTATGAGAGAGCGCTTTGCACGCGCGCCTAACACTTGCTTTGCGCATTGCGTAGCGCTCAAAGGCCGCCCTCGGTGTCAGCGCTGGTGAGATGAGCTGTTGTTTAGCTCAGCTGTCGCGCGGCAATCTGCTCTGCCGCGTGAATCAGCTGAGCTAAAAAACAAGGAATATAGGACAGGGAACGCTGGGGGGGGGGCGGGAGGGCGGGGCCAGCCAGAGGTGGTATTTGCCGGTTCTCTGAACTACTCAAAATTTCCGCTACTGGTTCGCTCGAACCGGTCCGAACCAGCTGAATACCACCTCTGGAGGGTCCCCCGAAGACATTATCCACCCCTCCATTCAGTCCCAGCGGCCTCTTATCCAATTGTTGCCTTATCTCCAGCTCTTCCTTCTGTCTCCCAAGGCCATTCTCACAGTCTATTACAACTTTGCATGGAGGGGAAGCAGTGATTTCAATCCAGACCTGATCCTACACTCATCAAAAAGCACCTTGGAAAAGGATAACTAGACTAGGATTCCTTTGGGAATTGCCCGATACAAGTAGTCCTTGACTTACAACAGTTCGTTTAGTGACTGTTCGGAGTTACAACAGCACTAAAAAAAGTGACTTATGACTGGTTTTCAGACTTACGACCGTTGCAGCATCCCCATGATCACATAATCAAAATTCAGACGCTTGGCAAGTGACTCATATTTATGACGGTTGCAGTGTCTCGGGGGTCACGTGATCCCCTTTTGCACCCTTCTGACAAGCAAAGTCAATGGGGAAAGCCAGGTTTGCTTAACAACTGGATTACTAATTTAACAACTACAGTGACTCACTTAACAACTGCTGTGGGAAAGGTCGTAAAATTGGGCAAAAAGCTCATTTAACAACGGTCTCGCTTAGCAGTATAAATGCTGGGCTGTGTTGCGGTCGTAAGTTAAGAACTACCTGTGACTTCCCACCCGTCTTTCCTTTGATTTCCTGCAGACGTGAAGCAATATGCAGTGTTCGTGGGCAACGGACTCGGCCGGTTCGCTGGCCCGGATGGCGGGGCCGAGCGTCTCCATATTCAACGGATGCTGACCATCAACCGGACTCTGTTTATCGGAGAGAGGTAACTTGGTGCTGCCCTTTTTTAGTGACTTTTCTGTGGCATCTGACATCTGGAACTTTTCCTGGCAGTCGGCTGGTACGATCTAAGATAGACTGCCTCTGGCAGTGAAGGTTCTATCCATTCTACGCTGTTAGTTTTAGCAGGGGGGGGGGTAGCTACATGATACGGGGCGCTGGTGAATATTTATTTATTTATTTATTTATTTATTTGATAGATTTCTATGCCCCCCAACTCCCGAGGTTTCAGCGGCTCTGGGAGAAGTCGGGAAGCTTGCAATACGAGATTGGATAGAATTGATTGCAAAGTTGTCAATATGACTAAAATAACCCCGTTGAATCAAATGTCGTTTTACAGAGCAGTCCAGAGCAGTGTTTCTCAGTCTGGGTCACTTTAAGAGGCCTGGACCAACTCCCAGAATTCCCCAGCCAGCCATGCTGACTGGGGAATTCTGGGAGTTGAAGTCCACACCTCTTAAA
Organism: Thermophis baileyi; assembly: GCA_003457575.1. Classification (NCBI taxonomy): domain Eukaryota; kingdom Metazoa; phylum Chordata; class Lepidosauria; order Squamata; family Dipsadidae; genus Thermophis; species Thermophis baileyi. The sequence goes on from QLTV01003535.1 coordinate 167,110, forward strand.
GTGACCCATCTTGAGAAATACTGCTCTAGAATATTAATATATT
>QLTV01003535.1:236679-249550 GCA_003457575.1 Thermophis baileyi
CTCCTGTGGACCTCACTTCATACTTAAGAGGTCCGTAGAGGGGGCGTGCATAAGCGCACTAACTTGCCTATTTTCCCTATAATTGTATTTTTATATTATTCCTGTTTATAAATAAAATAAACAAAATCAAATAAATAAAATAAAAATAAAATAAAATATGAAATAAAATAAAATATAAAATAAAACAAAACAAAACAATCAAATAAATAATGATAAATAACATAAAATAATGAAATAAAATAGTTGACCCATCTGTAGCTCATTACAAGGTCTTCCACAAACACTCCCAGAGACTGCCTAACCCCTTTGCCCAGGGTGATATTTGATGGGTAAGTCTGGAATTCTACCAGGCGCTGCCCTCACAGACCGGAACCGAAGGCCGGTTTGCAAAGTTGCAAAGCATCAAACTCTGTGGGTTGTGAGAGGATCCTTGCCCAAGGGGGGGGAGGGGTCGTTGGGAAGAGGGGCTTTGGCGGCGTTCCAGTTTGATCTCTTTCTCCATCTGACTTCGAGTCACCTCCTCATTACATCTTCTTTGTCTTCTGTCCTTCAGGAATTGTTTGGCCAGCAACGATCCGTACTGTGGCTGGACGCCTGAAGGGTCTTGTATATTTGTGGAACGCAACACCAGGTATTCTGAGGATTTGGAGGGCCTTGCTATGGGGCAGTCCTCCTCCTCCTCCTCCTCCTCCTCCTCCTCCTCCTCCTCCTCCTCCTCCTCCTCCTCCCAACAAACCCCATCCCCTTCTAGACTGATGATGTTCCCTAGTTGGCCATGAAACGTCTGCAAGAAAACTGTCAGAGTTTGTTGCAGCACATTCAGCAAGCACACACAAGTAAATGATTCAGCAGGATTCATTTATATAAGAAACTTCTTTATATACAATAATATATCACATAATGCATGTATACAATACCCATGCAGGCTTTTCCAACTTGGTAGAGAGAAGAAGAGGCAAGTACAAAATGGAAGCACAGATTGGGAGCAAGTAATGGAAGCTAGCAATGGAAGCAAGCAATGGCATTGCACTCTAGCTCTAATATACAAAACAATTAAGCTAAGCCACGCCCAGGCTCCAGATTGTCTCTTGTGGCTCACACAGCAACTACTGTTTCAGTTACCAAACAGTCCCCATTGGCTGACCTGTTGCTATGTCTCTTCCAAGTCATGAACTCTCATACACTGACAAAAACAACCAAGCTCAGGGAGCACCAAGGATCCCACAATCTTCTTCTTCGTCCTCCTCAAACCCCACCCCCTTCCAGCACTGAAGATGTTTCCCAGTTGGGCCATGAAACGTCTGCAAGAAAACAACCAAGTTCAGAGAGCACCAAGGACCCCACAGTCCTCCTCCTCCTCCTCCTCCTCCTCCCAACAAAGCCTGCTCCCTTCTAGACTGATGATGTTCCCTAGTTGGGTCATGAAACGTCTCCCCGAAAACAACCAAGCTCAGAGAGCACCAAGGACCCCTCATGTCAACCCCGAGCTACAAATATTCTCCTTTATTGATATATTAAGAGCTTTTATACCATTCTACGGTTTCCGTTGTAAACTGCTCAGAGGCATGCAGCTGAGATGGGTGGCATAGAAATATGATAAATAAGTAAAATTAAAAATAAATAAATGTAAATAAACATTTACAATTCCCTCTCCGTGAATTTACAGGCTGGCATTTGAACAAGATATCGGTGGCATCAAGACCTCTTACCTCGGTGACTGTGAAGGTGAGCACCACTCTACAAGTCAAGTCTACCAGCTTTTGCTGAGTCAGCCTGTTTCTGACTCTTCAGTTCAGTTCCTGGAGATCTGAGATTAACTATAGCAATAGCAGTTAGACTTATATACCGCTTCATAGTGCTTTACAGCCCTCTCTAAGCGGTTTACAGAGTCAGCCTATTGCCCCCAACAATCTGGGTCCTCATTTTACCCACCTCGGAAGGATGGAAGGCTGAGTCAACCTTGAGCCGGTGAGATTTGAACCGCCGAACTGCAGCTAGCAGTCAGCTGAAGTAGCCTGCAGTGCTGCACTCTAATCACTGCGCCACCTTGGCTCTGTACTGCCTAACCCTGATAGAAAGCCGGACTGACTGACAAACAGGCCATCTTTAGCTAGAGAGTATAAATCAGGGGTGTCAAACTGGATTTTTTGGAGGGCCGGATCAGCATTGTAGTTGTCCTCCGTGGGCTGGCCGGGGTGGTGGGGGGAGGAGACAGGATGAACGGCCTCCTGCAGCATCCTGCCGGCCAAAACGGGGTGGGGTGGGGCTCAGGCAGCCCCCGCGTGGCCCATTTTTGGCCTCCCCGGCCTCCTGTAGCACTCTGCCGGCCGAAAACGGGCCACACAGAGTGGAGGCCAGGGAGGCCAAAAACAAGCCGTGCGGGGGCCTCGCGGGGCATCCGCGCAGCACATTTTTGGCCGGCAGGGTCAGAGGTGGATTCCTCTCGGTTCGGACTGGTTCTATAGAACCGGTAGTAACTTGGCAGCCTAGGCCGCTAGAACCGGCAGCGACCCAGGCCTGCCATGCCGCCAAACCGATTCTTTCGGCGGCGCCATTTTGACCCAGGCCGCACACGCCCCCTCCCGCACCCCGTTTTGGCCGGCAGAGGCACTGCAGACCAGTCCTTTGATATTTCCAGGCCGGCCCCGCAGGCGAGATTTAAGCACCCCTGGTATAAATCATTAATTTCATTTTAATTTTGTTTATTTATCCAATTTATTGCCTGACCATCTTACCTCTGGGTAATGCTAGGCGGCGTACAATATTAAAAAAATGACTTATAACCGTTTTTCACTCTTACGACCGCTGCAGCATCCTCATGGTCAAATGATCAAAATTCAGACACTTGGCAACTGACTCATATTTATGACGGTTGCAATGTCCCAGGGTCATGTGATCCCCTTTTGCGTCCTTCTGACGAGCAAAGTCAACGGGGAAAGCCAGATTCGCTTAACAACCCTGTTACTAAATTAACAAATGAAGTGATTCACTTAACAAATGTGGCAAAAAAAAGGTGGTAGAATGAGGCAAAATTCAGTTAAATGTCTCACTTAGCAACCTAAATGTTGGGCTCGATTCTGGTCATACGCTGAGGACTATCTGTATGTAAATAAAATACTAGCAAAGTAGTATTTATTCCACAAAATTCTTAGGCTATGTTTGTCAGTCATACCTCAGCCAATTTTATTTTATTTTATTTCTATTTATTATATGTTAATTCAATTTATTTTAATGGAGAGGAGGACTAGGGGTGATGCGATAACCGTCTTCCAATATTGGAGAGGCTGTCACAGAGAAGAGAGGGTTGACCTATTTTCCAAAGTATCTGAAGGCAGGACAAGAAGCAATGGGTGGGGAAACTCATCAAGGAGAGAAGCAACCTAGAATTAAGGAGAAATTTCCTGACAGTGAGAACAATTAATCAGTGGACAGCTTGCCACCAAAAGTTGTGGGTGCTCCAACACTGGAAGTTTTTAAGAAGAGATTGGACAACCATTTGTCTGAAGTGGTGTAGGGTTTCCTGCCTAAGCAGGGGGTTGGACTAGAAGACCTCCAAGGCCCCTTCCAACCCTGTTATTCTATGTTATTCCTACAGGCCTGGTGACGGAAAGCTTTGTGGACGAACCTAACGGGCTGGTGTCCGTCAACTTGCTGGTCATCTCTTCTGTGGCTGCCTTCGTCATCGGAGCGGTGATCTCGGGCTTTAGCGTGTGCTGGTTCATCGGACATCGAGACCGTAAGGAACTGGCCCGCCGCAGAGACAAGGAAAACATCCTTGCGCACGGAGAATCCGTGGTCAGCGTCAGCCGGCTGGGAGATCGGCGCTCCCGGGGACCCGGCGGCCAACCGGAGAACTTGTTGGCTCCGCTCATGCAGAACGGGTGGCCCAAAGGACTGATTAAGATGGGCCAGCATGAACTCGATTCAGGAGTACTGCCAACCCCGGAGCAGACCCCCTTGCAGCAAAAGCGGTACCCCAAGCCGTGCAGCTGGGAATACAGCCACAATCTCATTAACGCTTCCCTGCGTGGAGGAGAGCCACCGTCCTCGGTTATCCTTCTCCACGCGGGACACACCCCGGTGCCGTCGCACCTGAGTTCTGGACGAGTTATCCCCATTTCCTGCCAGTCCGTGTTGATGGACCAAGAACTGGACAGCGAAGGAGCAGACCTCTCGCTAGACATGCGTTATCTCCCGGTTAGTGGTGGCGAGGGACCGAGAAGTATCCAATCACAGCCAGGCCCACTGGCGCACCGACCTTGCGGGACTCGGAGCTCATACGGCAGCGAGCTGCCGATCACGCCGCACGACAGCCCGGATCGGCGGCGGGTTGTATCCGCTCCAACGGGGGACACGGGCAATCAGTGGAATCCTGAGAAGCTGAACTTCAATAGTAACAGCACGGGCAGCAAGGGAAGCGCTCACCTCAGGCGCACCCACACGTTCAACAGCGGGGAAGGTCAGACCACCCACGCCCGAGCCCAGCGGACATCGACGCCGGGACCTCATCACACCCTCACAGACTACAGTCATCTCTTGAAATACAGTGGCGCAGAGCGGACTCCATCTTCGGTCAAATAGGGCTGGTCAGGGGTGTGTGGCTTGGCTTGGTAACCTTCTTCCTCACACGAGGGGTGGGGTTTTGCTACAGAGAGGAGGAGGAGGAGGAGGAGGAGGAGGAAGAGCAAAGCAGGAAAACGACAGTGAGAGATGCTTGATTCCCCTGTAGGTGGCCTGGAGGGACTGGAATGCCCCACTTCCCAAGCGTTCCAGATCTGCGCGAGATACAAAAAAGGAGGTTCTTTTCTTCGTGTGTGTGTGTGTGTTTTTGGGGTTCTCTTCATCCTGGCGCTTCCTCATTGGATTCTTCCTTGCCTTTGCAAAACTCCTCCTCCTCCCTGAGGGGGTGGGCAGGCAGGGGCAGGCCCGGGCACTGCCCCACCCACCCGCGTGTAGGCAAAGGTACTGTCGGTAAGTCAGGAAGAAACAGCGATCGTGAAACGAGTTGCAACGATTATCTGCTGCTAAGGAAAAAAAGGAACGGGAAGGCCCACCTGGTTTCTTTAATCATTCTCCCCCCCTTTTTTTTTTCTTTTTGGCTCTGGAAGGCTGGGGGGGGTTCTGTTTCGGACTGTGGAAGAGCTCTCCGAAAATTACCATTGTCCGTTTCGTTTTTCCTCTTCCTGTTTTTTACGTGGTTCCAGCAGGTCCCACACACGCCAACACGCACAGAAGTGAACCGCACTTCCTGAGCTCCTGCAGGGCTGCTGTTCCTCTCTAGGAACAAGAACTTTCTGGGGGGAAGAGACCCCGGACTCCCCTTCTCCTTGGTGCTACATGTGGGTCCCACGACTGCAAAAGCGGTACTCCAGTCACACCAGCTCTGAGCACAGAATTCCTGGGTGTTCCACGGTCGGCGGAAAGGCTGATTGTGATGGGAGGGAAGTGGGTCAGGCTGGAAAATTCACCCTAGCTTTCAGCAGTCCCAGCTGGGCCCACCTGGAGAGGGTTTCCAGCTTTTTAAAATGCCGTTTCTTACCGAGTCACTTGGGTTGAGTTCGCATAACATGCTGAAGCTGCCAATTCCTGAACTGTGCTTTAGAGAACGAAATTCTGGGTTTGCCCCACAGATGGAAAGTAAAGTAGCCAACCCCATTTTAACTGTGGTTATGTGAACCTTTTAGAAGCCGGAGGGTGCGCTGGCCAGCTTGGTCTGATTGGAGCAAGCTGTATGTTGAACGGGTTTTATCAAATTACAAAACGAGGCGGTGGAAGTACGCTAGTTTCATTCTGGGTTTCCAAAGGACTGTGACACTTTGGCAAGCCCTTTGCTGAGCCCGGCTAGTGATACAGGCGCAGGACAGAGGTGGTATTCTGCCGGTTCGGATCGGTTCGGGCGAACCGGTAGCGGCGACCTGCGGGTGGGCCCAGCCCCGCCCACCCGCCCCGGTGCTATGCCATCCTATTTCTGCATGTTTTGAAGCCACGCACAAGTGTGCAAGCCGTGCACGTGAGCAAAGCGCATGCACGGAATGTCACGCGCATGTGTGGAAGGGTTGCGTGTGAGCGAAGCGAGTGAGCGCGCACGCACACTCACATTTGCGAACCGGTAGGGAAGGTAAGTGAATACCACCTCTGGCGCAGGGGTGTCGGAAGGGGAGGTTGCCTGCAGGTCCTGTCTCTGCAGTCCATGAAAGTTCCATCCATTCCTTGGAAGTTCTGTACACTCCGTGGAAGTGCATGCATGGAAGCGCCGCGCACTTCATAAAAGTTCCATGCAATCTGTGGAAGTTCTGTGCACTCTGTGAAAGAAAGTTCTATGCACTCCCTGAAAGTTCGGTGCGCTTCATGGAAGTTCCACGCACTCCGTGGAAGTTCTGTAAACTCCACGGATGTTCTGTGCACTCTGTGAAAGTTCTGTGCACTTTATGGAAGTGCCGTACAATCTGTAGAAGTTTTGTGTAATCCATGGAAGTTCCATGTCTGTGACATCGATGGGGTTGTTTGGGGATGTTCTATAAACTCTGTGAGAGTTCTGTGCGCTCTGTGGAAGTCACACACACTCCGTGGAAGTTCCGTGCACTCCATGGGCAATTCCATACACTCCGTGGAAGTTCCATGCACTCCATGGCAATTCCATACACTCTGTGGAAGCTCCATGCACTCCATGGAAGTTCCATTCACTCCATGGCAATTCCATACACTCTGTGGAAGCTCCATGCACTCTGTGGAAGCTCCATGCACTCCATGGAAGTCCCATGCACCCCATAGCAATTCCATACACTCTGTGGAAGCTCCATGCACTCCATGGAAGTCCCATGGAACTATGCCAGAACTGGCTTCCATGGAGCTCCTTGGGCAGACAACATTGTCTTCTATCCAGTTCTTCCATCTTCGTTCTTAGATTTATTTATTTTTGAAGGAGATCTTGGCAGCTGCATACACACGGTAGAAGTGACGTGCAGAACCGAGGCAGAAGAACGACCATCTTCTCTTTGACAGTCATGAGGTTTTGCGTCCTGTACAGGAGAGCAGACTGTGGGGTCCTTCCTTCAAGGAAGGCCCCTTTGGTCATTCACACAACTTGCTTAATCATTCACGGGGCTGAACACATCTGAATCTCCAAAAGGAAACACGGAGGCATGGACTTCACATGATGTGGTTGGACAAGGGCGGAAACCCCCTCCCGCCCCAGTACCTCCCAAACCTCCGACAGCTAAGCCCCCGCCGTAATTCTTGAAGTGCACGCCCCGTTTCTTTCTCATTTGCAGATGTATACATCTGTACAAGAAAGAAACTCGGCGTACGGCCACAATTGAGCCCAAAATGTCTGCAGTAAAGCGAGACATTGGTTCAGTGAGTTTTGCTCCATTTTACGACCTTTCTTGCCACGGTTGTGAAGCGAATCGCTGCAGCTGAGAAGTTAGTAACACGGCCATTAAGCGAATCTGGTTTCCCCCCCATTGACTTTGGCTGTCAGAAGGTGGCAAAATACAGGAATCGCGTGACCCCAGGACTCTGCGAACGTCATGCCTATGAGTCATTCGCCAAGCGCTGAAATGTTGACCACGTGACCACGGGGATGTTGCCACGGTTGAAACCGTGGTCATAAAGTGATCGTAAACCATGGTTGAAAAGTGGTCCTAAGTCACTTTTTTCAGCGATGTAGCTTGGAATGGTCACTAAATGAACCGTCATAAGTCGAGGACTACCTGTACTAGAGTCATTCAAACATCAAATCGCAGGTTTTAGCTGTTTTCAGTCATGGTAGAGCCCTAAAGTCAGAATTTCTCAATGTTAGTGACTTTAAAAGGGGTGGACTTCGACTCCCAGAATTCCCCAGCCAGCATGCCTTGAAACAACCATAGAGAATTAAAGGAGCGGCCCTTATACAGGTAGGACCTCGACTTACAACAGTTTACTTAGTGACTGTTCGAAGTTACAACGGCACTGAAAAAAATGACTTATGGCCGTTTTTCACGCTTATGACCGTTGTAGCATCCCGATAGTGGCATGATTTACATTCGGATGCTTGAACATGGACTCACATTTACCACAGTTGCAGTGTCCTGGGGGGTCACGCGATCCCCCTTTGTGACCTTCTGACGAGCAAAATCAGGGGGGGGGGGAACCTAATTTGCTTAACGACCATCTTACTAGCTTAACCGCTGCCGGGATTCGCTTAACGGCAAGAAAAGTTGTAAAACGGAGCAAAACTTCACAAATTTCTCACTGAGCGACCTAAAGTTTGGGCTCAATTGCGGTCGTGCGTTGAGGACTGCCTGTATCTCCGTTGAGGCTGGTTTAACCATGTTAGGACTTGGAGATGGTGTGAATTCACCCGTTCCCTCCTCAACTGCCCCCAGCCTTTGCTAACACAACTTCACAGCTTTGGTGGATGCGAAGTTGTTTTTCCACAACTATATCCGCTTGTCATTTCTGACAATCGTCCTGGGAACTGCACAGCGGAAAGCAGGAGCTCTCCACGCTCAGCTGTAAACCAAGGTTTCTCCTACCTCGCCAACTTTAAGGCGTGTGGACTTCAACACCTTTAAAGTTGCTAAAGGTGGAGCAACATTGCTCTAAACACCGACGGAAGGGATTCGAACCAATTTCGCAGGACTGCTTCCACCACTGTGCACATTGGGGCTGCGTGAAACCTCCATGTCTCAGGGCAGTGTATCTCCGCAAAAAAAACAGCTGGGGGCAGCAGGTGTATGGGTGGGTTTTTACCTTTTACCCTCCCACCCATCCTTGGTGAGTTTCCCACCAAGGGCATCCGATGGGCCACTGTAGGAACGGGATTGATCGGATCTATTTTAATATCTTGAGTTTTGGGTAAACAGAAGGAAGTCGGTTTTTGGGGGGTGGGAGCAGATTAACCTGGTGGAATTTGGGCAGGGGTGGACCCCCCCCCAGATTTCACGTTCGAAGGGAGGGGGTGATTGCAGCTCTATTGTGGGCTCAGAGGTTGTTATCGATCCCGAATTTCTTCCCCCCTCCCCGGGCAATGCCTCTTCCCCATGGAGACGAGAAAGCACACTGTATATATAAAGTGTGGGGGCGCATGTGGCCTTGGGGGAAGGGGGTCTCATAGAATGCAAGTTCTCCCACCCATCCATCCCCAACCAACCTGGTCATTTTTCATCTTTGTGTTCCTGCATGCAATAGCAGTAACGGGTTTTCTCTGTATCACTCAAGAGAACAAAATTTCCCTTCCAATAAACCTTGTTTACAACAGGCGGTCTGGCGGCATCATTTCTGTGTCCACTTTCGGTCCCCACGATGCAAAGAAATGTTGAGACTCTGGAAAGAGTGCAGAGAAGAGCAACAAAAAGGATTAGGGGACGGGAGCAGTGGTGGTATTCAGCCGGTTCTATCCGGTTCGGGCGAACCGGTAGCACTGACTGCGGGTGGCCCCACCCGGATGTAATCACGTCCCATTTATCCACGCTTTTGAGGCTGTGCGCATGTGCAGAGGCAGCACGTGTGAGCGTAGCGAGCGAGCGCTCACATTTGCGAACCAGTAGGGAAGGTAAGTGAATACCACCCCTGGACGGGAGGCTAAAACATACGAAGAACGGTTGCTGGAATTGGGTTATGTTCAGTTTAATGAAAAGAAGAACTAGGTGTTCTGACCCAGCCTTAGCAGAAACAAGAAACAGACTTCCTGTCACGAAAAACCCCTCTTTATTTACCTCTTGTGAATTAATTGCATTCACCCACCGAAAAGTCCAGGCAATAGTCCTGCAAGGAGTTAACTGTAGTAACAGACCTTATCAGTTCCTTGCGATAATTGCCAGGCCGTGAGCTCCCAGCCGAAAGGCTGCAAATTAAGTTCTGGCAAGCAGTCTTTGTGGCACGAAACACAATGAGCAAAATCTTCAGAAATACGAACTGTTGTCTCCTACGACCACCACTCCCCTTTCCTTCTACTTATTCCCCAGCCAGGGAGGGGCCATTCAGCTTTGCTTCCCGAGTCGACTCCTTGTCCTCCGTTGTTCACCTCTCCTAACTGCTCTGCACATATGTGCATCTGGAACAGGCCCCAGCTGTTCTTCCTCCTCAGTCATATCAGCCTCCAAAGGCAGCTGCCTCTCCGGTGGCTGGAAAATGTTGGACGGCCCTGGCTCTAACTCTGCGTCCGACGCAGAGCATCCATCAGAGCCTTCCCCAGACTCCAGAACTGGCCCAAGTTCCTCCCCAACCTCCTCGTCTTCCACCACCTCCGCCGGCAGCTGGCGGGGCACAACACTAGGATGGACATGATAGCAGTGTTCCGATATCTCAGGGGTTGCCACAAAGAAGAGGGAGTCAAGCTATTCTCCAAAGCACCTGAAAGCAGGACAAGAAGCAATTGATGGAAACTAGTTAAGGAGGGAAGCAACCTGGAATTAAGGAGAAACTTCCTGACAATGAGGACAATTAACCAGTGGAACTGCTTGCCACCAGAAGTTGTAAATGCTTCAACACTGGAAGCTTTTAAGAAGAGATTGGACAACCATTTGTCCAGAATGATGCAGGGTTTCCTGCTTGAGCAGGGGGTTGGGCTAGAAGACCTCCAAGATCCCTTCCGACTCTGCTATTCTGCTGCAGAGAGGCTACGGGCCAATGCTACTCCTCCACACGGCCCAAAGTTTTAGCACTCGAATTAGATGCTCTGGGAACATCACAACTTCACTCAGCCCCACGGGAAAAGGAACAAAATAAAGTTTCCCATTACTGTCTGTCTGGGGAACTCAGATGTAGATGTTGTGTGGCACCCTCTCACAGTATTTTGATACAATCCCGGTTTGTTTCCAGACCGGGGCATTAAACATACAACATATGCTTAAGAGTTCATTGTGGTTCAGTTTTCCATTTTATAAGTTAGCACACAGGATGCTAGGTTGTCAAAAACTGGCCGGGAAGATTACAAATGGCGGTCATACGACCCAGGGACGCTGCAACCGACATTAGTACATGCTGGTTGTGAAATGCCCGAATCTTGATCATGTGAACATGGGGATGCTACAAAAAAACCTAAATATGAGAGTCAATCGTAAGTCACTTTTTTACTGTTGTCGTAACTTCAAACAGTCGCTCAATGAATAATCGTAAACCAAGGACTACCTGTATCAGAACTACATGGGGTCCTCGACATACGATCACCATCGAGCCCCAAATTCCTCACCATTGAGCCCCAAATCTAAGAGCTGTTAAGTGAATTTTGCCCCAAATTCCTCACCATTGAGCCCCAAATCTAAGAGCTGTTAAGTGAATTTTGCCCCAGTTTTACCACCTTTCTTGCTACAGTTGTTAAGTGAATCGCTGCCATTAAGTTAGTGACACGGTTGTTAAGTGAATCATTGCAGTCGGTAAGTTGGTAACACGGTTGGTTAAGTGAACCTGGCTTCCCCGTTGATTTTGCTTGTCAGAAGGTCGCAAAAGGGGATCACGTGACCCCGGGACACTGCGACCGTCGTAAATAGGAGTCAGTTGCCAAGCGTCTGAATTCTGATCATGGGACTGTAGGGATGCTGCAAGGGTCGTAAGTATGAAACACGGTCCTAAGTCTATTTTTTCAGTGCCATTGTAACTTCGAACGGCCACTAAATGAACTGTTCTAAGTCAAGGACTATCTGTACATCTTTTCTGGCATCCGGCAATTCGGAGTGGGTCAATTCATCCCCTTTGGGGTCACATCCTCCAGCCACCCTAGCCCTTCTATGCCTCGGCTGGAGATGCCGCTCACTCAAATGTATGCTTTTAAATAAAATTCCGCACAAGGTGATATCCCAAAGGAGCTTCTTTTTTTCAAGAGGCAACTGGACTTTCCAGTTTTTCTTTGAAGACGTTTCGCTTCCCATCCAAGAAGCTACTTCAGCTCTGGCTGGTTGGTGGGGAATGGAAGGATTTATATTCCTTGCAAGCCACTGGTCATTTGCATCCTTTTAGAGAGTCGTTGAGGCCACTTGGAGGTTTAATCTGTGTCCTCAGGGTCACCTGAGTGGTGCAAATAGATGTGGAGCCCTCTTGGAACTGCTGAAAGGACGGTGTTGTAGACTGGAGATAGATGATGTTGTATCCCTCCCCCTCTGTTGAGAGAGGGCTCTTCAATTTTGACATAGATGGCCTCTTGACCCCTCTTTCAAACTAGCGGTCCTCACTGTCCAAAATGTGGACTTTGCTGTCTTCAAAAGAGTGGACTTAAGTCTTTCAAATGTAGATGGACTGCTGAATCTTGTCCTGACGGGTTTGTTCTCCTAATTTAATTTAATTTAATTTAATGTATAAAATTTATATGCCGCCCAACTCCCGAAGGACTCTGGGCGGCTTACATCATAAAAAATAAAACATATAAAAACAATTTAAAATGTTGTGCCATGCGCTTGTGAAGTGGTTGTTTTGTTTCCCCAACGTACAGATCTGTCCTTTCAGCAGTTCCAAGAAGGCTGCCCACCCATTTGCACCACATAGGTCACAGGTCACCAACCGGTGGTCCGCGAGAAAATTTTGGTGGTCCGTGGAGAAATCTTGGCCCCTGGGCCGGATATGGCCGAGAGCAATTAATCCAGCCCATGCGCGGGAACACAAGGCTGCACCGCCCAACATCACCCCGCCCACATGCCAGCCCCCACTCTTAAGGCCGAGCTCAAACCTCACCTTGAGTATAGCGGTGCGAGCCACACGAGCTGGAACAGGAAGGTAAGACGAAGAACTCGCCGCACTCAGCCGAACAGCTGCCTGGGGGGGGAGGTTCAGCCGCCTTTTGGGCCTACATCTCTCCTTCTGTGAGGCCTCTGGGTGGGCGGCCCGAGAGAAAGCGCCTGCTAGATCGGCCCCCGCAAACTCTCATCCCTTGAGGAGCCCGGCCGAAGTTTCGCACGCC
>QLTV01003535.1:283112-295491 GCA_003457575.1 Thermophis baileyi
AAACGAAGAAAAAAACAAAAGAAAACGAAAGAACGGGAAAGAAGAAAAGAAAGGAAAGGAAGGGAAGGGAAGGGAAGGGAAGGGAAGGAAAGGAAAGAAAGGAAAGGAAAGGAAAGGAAAGGAAAGGAAAGGAAAGGAAAGGAAAGGAAAGGAAAGGAAAGGAAAGGAAAGGAAAGGAAAGGAAAGGAAAGGAAAGGAAAGGAAAGGAAAGGAACTCTGACCTTTCTCTATTCTACGCTGCAACAATTGCTCACTGACTCAAACCACTCCTTATCAAGTTTGCAGATAACACAGGAGAGAGGACGATTCTGAAAGATCCCAACAGCCTTGAGCAACAGGCTGATGATGGTGGACTTGAACTGGAAGACAGGACCTCCAAGGTCCTCTTCCAACTCCATTATTCTGTTATCTGGAAACGGAAGGCAGAAACAGAGGGGGGGGGAGATGGGGCTGGGCAGTGGCAGGTGTGAACGTGCAACTATCATCCCTTTCAAGTACTCCCAAAGCTGCTTTTTTTTTTTCAAGAGGCAACTGGACTTTCTGGTTTTTCTTTGAAGATGTTTCGCTTCTCATCCAAGAAGCTTCTTCAACTCTGACTGGATGGTGGGGAAGGGAAGGATTTATACCCCTTGCAGACAGCTGGTCATTTGCATCCTTTTAGAGAGTCCTTGAGGCCACTTGGAGATTTGTCTGTGCCCTCAGGGTCACCTGAGTAGTGCAAATGGATGTGGAGCAGGGGTGAAATGCTCCCGGTTCGCTCGTGCCTGTCGGTCAATGTAGAGCCGGTCGCCAAGGTAGCGTGAGGCTCCGCCCACCCACCCGGACGCCAGCATTTGGGTTCTTTTACCCTCTGCGCATGTGCAAAGCGTTCTGTGCATGTGCAGAGGGTAAAAGAACCCAAACACCAGCGTCCGGGCGGGTGGGCGGAGCCTCGTGCTACCTTGGCGACCGGCTCTACGGCAACCAACAGGCACGAGTGAACCGGGAGCATTTCACCCCTGGGTCTCCTGCTTGAACAGAGGGGTGGACCAGAAGACCTCCAAGGTCACATCCAACTGTGTTTCTATCCACCCGCCCAGACGCCGCCATTTGGGTTCTTTTACCCTCTGCGCATGTGCAAAGCATTCTGTGCATTCGCAGAGGGTAAAAGAACCCAAATGGCGGCGTCCGGGCGGGTGGGTGGCGCCTCGTGCTACCTTGGCGACCGGCTCTACGGCAACCAACAGGCACGAGCGAACCGGGAGCATTTCACCACTGATGTGGAGCCTTCTTGGAACTGCCGAAAGGACTGTGTTGTAGACTGTAGATAGATGGTGTTGTATCCCTCCCCACAGGGGTGGGTTCTAACTTACCTCGCTGCCGGTTTGCTTCCTCCCACGCCATGTGGGCGCACGTGCGATGCATGCTGTGCCACCACACCGTGCAGGCATGCGCAGTGCTGAAAATCCAACTTCTGCGCATGCACAGAAGAAAAAAACAGCTTCTGTGTGTGCGCAGAAGCAAAAAACAAGATGGCGGCGCTTATGGCGCCGCCGAGGGAGCCGGTTCGGGGGCGTGTCCAGCCGGCCATCGCTGCCGGTTCGGCGAGCAGGGGGAAATTCCCGCTACCGGTTCTAAAGAACTGGTCCGAACCAGCAGGAACCCACCTCTGCCTCCCCCTCTATTGAGGGTTCTCCAAGTGGCCTCAAGGACTCTTAAAAAGAATACAAATGACCAGCTGTCTGCAAGGAATATAAAATCTTCCATTCCCCACCATCCAGTCAGAGCTGAAGAAGCTTCTTGGATGAGAAGCGAAAGGTCTTCAAAGAAAAACCAGAAAGTCCAGTTGCCTCTTGAAAAAAAACCACCTTTGGGACAACCATGACCTGGATGACGGAAAATCTCCATAGACTTTCATGTACTCCAAACCATTCAGCCGTGTCTGACTCTCAGCGATTTTAACCTGTTTCCCCGAAAATAAGACCTATCCCGAAAATAAGACCTAGCATGTTTTTACACATGTGCCTAATATAAGCCCTATCCCCAAAATAAGCCCCACTTAAAAGCCTGCGCAGCCGGCCGCCTGCCCATTCTGTTGGTTGTTTACGGTGCCACGGCCATATGGCGAGGAGGAGGGATAGTGGAGCTGCTCCACGCGCCCTGCACTGGCTTACCTCAGGGCCCCCACAGCCAGGCCATCCAAGCCCCTACACCTGCCTCGTGGGGGCAGAACCAGCAGCCATGTGCAGCAGAAGCACATGTGGCTGTTGGCCCACTTCTGTTTGCTCACAGCCGCAATGGAGCAGGAGGCTGAGCATTGTGTTGGTGCCGCGGCCGTGAGGCGAGGCAGGTGTCGGGGCATGGATGGCTTGGCTGCGGGGGCCCTGAGGTAAGCCGGTGCGGGGCGCGTGGGACAGCTCCGTCACCCTGCCTCGCAGCCGTGGCACTGGTATGCCACACAGCCTCCTGCCCTTCCAAGAGCAAGACAAAGAAGTGGGCCTCCATACATGGGGGAAAAATAAGACACCCCCCAAAAACAAGCCCTAGTGCTTATTTTGGGGCCCAAAAGAAAATAAGATCCGGTCTTATTTTTCGGGGAAACACGGGTAGGGGCCGTGTCTCTCCACATCCTCCGATCTTGCGCTGCTTGAGTTGTTTTATGCTCTGGTTGGGGTTAGTTTGGATGGTGTCCAGTTACCATGCTCTTGGTGGCCTGGTTTCCTTTTACCACTGACTCTTCCAAGCACAATTGTTTTCTCCGGCGAATTCTTCCACATAACATGTCCCAAGTAAGTGAGACGCAGTTCTGCGATTTTGCCTGCTAGTGACATAGCAATAGCAATAGCACTTAGACTTATATACCGCTTTACAGTGCTTTACAAGCCCTCTCTAAGCGGTTTACAGAGTCAGCATATTGCCCCCCAACAATCTGGGTCCTCATTTTACCCACCTCGGAAGGATGGAAGGCTGAGTCAACCTTGAGCCGGTGAGATTTGAACCGCCGAACTGCAGCTACAGTAGCAGTCAGCTGAAGTAGCCTGCAGTGCTGCACTCTAACCACTGCGCCACCTCAGCTCTGTCTGGTGTTATGCACTCCAGGGTTTACTGGTCGGTCACCTTTGCTGTCCAAGGGATACTGGTAGTCCTCGACTTACAAAAGTTCATTTAGCAACTGTTCAAAGTTACAACGGCCCTGAAAAAAGGGACTTAGGCCCGTTTTTCACACTGCTATCTTTGTGGTCACGTGATCAAAATTCAGACACTGGGCAACTGACTCATACTTACGACCTTTGCTGTATCCCAAGGTCACGTGATCCCCTTTTGCGACCTTCTGAACAAGCAAGGTCAACGGGGAAGCCAGGTTCACTTAACCCAAAGGTGCCTTTTTTCAGGAGGCAACTGGACTTTCTTGTTTTTTTTCTTTTGAAGATGTTTCGCTTCTCATCCAAGAAGCTTCTTCAGCTCTGACTGGATGGTGGGGAAGGGCAGGATTTATACGCCTTGCAGACAGCTGGTCATTTGCATCCTTTAAGAGGGTCGTTGAGGCCACTTGGAGGTTTTTCTGTGTCCTCAGGGTCACCTGAGCGGTGCTCCAGTAGTGCTTCAGTAGAGCTGAAGAAGCTTCTCGGATGAGAAGCGAAACGTCTTCAAAAGAAAAAACCAGAAAGTCCAGTTGCCTCCTGAAAAAAAAGCACCTTTGCGACAACCATGACCTGGATGACTGAGAATCTCTACAGACATTTGGCTATGCAATTTGGGATGAACACCCTTTGAATGGGGTGGGAGTAGGAATGGATTTCCAGAGGAAAAAATTGCAGACTACAGGAACCATTTGCACCACTCAGGTGACCCTGAGGACACAGATAAACCTCCAAGTGCTTCAACGACCCTCTAAAAGGATGCAAATGACCAGCTATCCGCAAGGAGTATCAATCCTTCCATTCCCCACCATCAAGTCAGAGCTGACGAAGCTTCTTGGATGAGAAGCGAAATGTCTTCAAAGAACAAAACAAGAAAGTCCAGTTGCTTCTTGAAAAAAGCACCTTTGGGACAACCATGACCTGGATGACTGAGAATCTCTACAGACTTTCAGATTCACTTAACAACCGTACTAACTTACCAACTGCAGTGATTCACTTAGCAACCGTGGCAAGGACGGTCGTAAAATAAGGGAGGGAAGAGAGGGAATTTACTTAAATTTGTTTAACGAACAAATTCTCTTACCAAACGTCTCCCTTCTGATTAGCAAAGATGTTATTCACAACATCCCAATTGCTTCTCTTGCATATTGTCTGTTTTGTTCCTTAATTATTTTCCTCGGCTCTCCCCACCCAACCTCGCTTTCTAATTGGGAAGAAAACAAACGAGTTACCCACTATTGTTTCAGCTTGCAAATGGATGACAAAGGCGCAAGTCCCTTGGAAGTTTTAAATTAAATCCAATCGCTTCAAAGATATTCGGCAATTGGCGGTGATTTAACCCAGCAATAAAACCCAAGCTAAAATAGCACTTGCTATATCCCAAAGCAGTTTTTTTTTTTTTCCTTCTGGCATTTATTTGCTATCCGCTCCTTCCTTTAAATAATCACTGCGATTGATGTAAACAGAAATAAAGGAAAATTAAGAATTAAGGGGGGAGGAGGAGGGAAGGGAATACTGCAGGGAAATAAAATTGACGGAGGAATTCGGGCCGTTGCAAACGCTGAATCTGGCACGGGGAGAAACTCAATTGGCATCTAAGCTTGGCACCTGCCAGAATCTTTAAAAACACGGTGCCAGAAATATTGAATCCAGAAAGAAGACACATCTCCAGAATACAATTTTTACAAGGTTAAATCCGTTTCTGCTCCAGCTGGCCACAGCAATATGTAGTGTTCCCAGTGGGTGATTTGGAAAACCATACCGTGATGGTGTGGGAAGCCCCCCCCACCCCTCCTTCTAGAGAGAATGAAATATTTTGGGGAATATTAAAAGAGGTAGACTATTCTATTTCCCCAAAGGAGAAACGGAGAAAAATGTTCTTAGAGGCAGAAAGCAGCCGCCAGTCTTTCTTAATAGCCTCCAACAGGAAAGACTGGGCCAGCCTATTCACAAACAAAACACCTTCACCTTCAGCGATGGGATTAAAATTTACATCCTTCTCCACCCAAATTGTAAGAACAGGACATGATCTTTTAGGACATAATAGGATTAACCCACCACCATTAGAATAGCAAAAGACAGAGGTGGCCTAGAGGTGGAGCTCTCGCCTCACAATCAGGAGGCTGTGAGTTCGATCCTAGGTAGAGGCAGATATTTCTCTCTCTGGGCACAATGAGAATATATATCTGCTGAACAAAACTCCGTACTGGTGACAGGAAGGGCATCCGGCCATTAAACACTCTGCTAGCTCCATTCAGTTGCCCAGACTCCAGCCTGCAAGGGATTATGGGGTAGTTAAAAGAAGATGATTAGAATCGCAAAAGAACACAGCGCTCACTACATTGCACAATCCCCAGCAGCATTTCAGAAACTGTGTAAAAATCTTCATATTTTCATACAGAAAATTTTGAAAACGGAGATAAAAATGAAACCAGAACTTTTTCTTTCGGGTTTAATGGAAAAAGAATTGGGGGGAAAATATTTTGGGAACTTTGTTATTATATATGTTGACCACAGCAAGACTATTGTATGCACAAAAATGGAAGGACACTTCGATTCCTACTATGGACGAATGGTTGCAGAAGTTGATGGAGTTGGCCGAAATGGCAAAATTGATCATTTTGATTATAAAGAACATACTGTATTTTTCGGAGTATAAAACACACCTTTTTCCCCCTTAAAAGAGGGTGGAAATGTTGGTGCGTCTTATACACCGAATACAGCCATTTTTGGCCTCCCGAAGCCCCGCCCACGCATCCCATTTTTGTGAAAAACGAGCCCGATTTTGCAAAAAACGGCGTGTGCAGAGGGTTTGGGAGGCCTGCAGAGTGCTTCTGGGGGCTGGGAGAAGGCAAAAATGCAGTTTTTGTGAAAAACGGGCCATTTTTTTGCAAAAACGGAGGCGTTTTTGCCTTCCCCCAACCCCCAGAAGCACTCTGCAGGCTACCCAAACCCTCTGCGTGCCCCGTTTTTTGCAAAAACGGGTGAAAAACAGGCCCATTTTTGCAAAAAATGGGGCACGCCGAGGGTTTGGGAGGCCTGCCGAATGCTCCTGGGGGCTGGGGAAAGGCAAAAACGCCCCCATTTTGGCAAAAAACGGGCAAAAAATGGGCCATTTTTCGCAAAAACAGGGGCATTTTTGCCTTCTCCCAGCCCCCAGAAGCACTCTGCAGGCCTCCCAAACCCTCTGCGCGCTCCGTTTTTTGCAAAAACAGGTGAAAAATGGGCCCTGGGGGCCGGGAGGACCAAAACTTTTTTTTCTTACCTCTTCGAAATCTTGGTGCGTCTTATATACCAGTGCATCTTATAGTCCAAAAAATACGGTAAGTACTTTTGTTTCCACATGGAGACTGCTTCTGAACTTCATGTTTGATGTGGGAAAGAATGAAAATCTGACTTTGGGTTTTACCAATTAGACCAGTGGTTCTCAATCTTTCTAATGCCGCAACACCCCCCCCCTGCCGCCGTGAACCCCGGCTGTGCCTGCGGGTCGCCAGCCAGCCGGTAGCAACAGAAGCGGGAGACTTCGAGACTTCGCCCGGACACCGCCATTTGGGTTCTTTTACCCTCTGTGCATGCGCAAAGCGTTCTGCGCATGCGCAGAGGGTAAAAGAACCCAAATGGCGGCGTCTGGGCGGGTGGGCGAAGTCTCCCGCTTCTGTAGCTACCGGCTGTCCGGCGACCCGCAGGCACAGCCGAACCGGGAGCATTTCACCCCTGCAAGTGACGGTGGCACCAGGATGGCGGGCTAACGTGCGCGGCGACCCCTGTGAAATGGTCGTTCGACCCCCAAAGGGGTCGCGACCCTCAGGTTGAGAACCGCTGAATTAGACTGATAGATCTTTATAGAAATGGCTTGTTTATATTATTATGAAAAAAGCAAAAAGTTATGATTTGATGTTAATGCCTGTTTTTACTGTAACAGAAAGAGTCGGAAGTCAGTGCTTCTTTTTCTTCTTTTTCTTATCTTTCCTCACCTCTCTTTCCCTTCCCCTCCCCCACTGCTTTTCTATTTACTTTGTATTTTGTATTTTATAATACTTTATAATTCAATAAAAAATGTTGACACCACAGAAACTGTGTTAAAATCCTTGCGCTCATCAAGCTAATTTGTCAGCTGTCCCAGCTGCTCATCAATAAACTTTCTTTCTTAAGCAGCCTCCATTTTATTCCTGGCTTCGAACTGGACCTGGTTTTTTTCTTCCAACAATGGTATGGTTTTCCAAATCACCTTGCCCAGGATGGTAAGATTTCCTGGTGGTCTTCCATCTGAGGACAGAAAAGGAGAGAGTGTCTTTTAGATCTTTTTTTTTAATTTTTTATTTTTTACAAACATATCAATTCGTGAACAGTGTGGCACCTGAGTGTCATACATTTTGATACAAATAAAATAGTATTAATCATATTTGTTTCATTTAACAAGCTTATATAATTCTAGTAATAATTTACTTATTTTTATTAAATTATAATCCTTCATTATTTATTCAATATTTTAGCAAGCATATAATTCTAATAATAATACTAACATGTTAAATTAAAATCTTCCATTATTTGCTTATTCAATTTATAATCCTTCATTATTTAGTTATTCAATATTTCAAATATGTTATTTTTATGTCAATCACCATATTCTGCATGTCATACATTTTAATTCAAATAAAATATTTTAATCATATTTGTTACATTTAGCAAACATACACATATTCATCTTGAATTATAACTTTTCGTTATTTATTTAATCAATAGTTCAATATATTACTGTATTTTTATGCCAGTCACCATATTATTTAAGTATACTTAGTAATACTGTCATTCGAATTCTAATTTCCCCTCTTATTATTATTTCTCCTTATTATATAAGAATGTGTATTCTATTAATCCCCCTCTCTCTAGTTTCCATCCCTATTCTAACTTCGATTATGCCACTGATGTACTTAAACATATTCCTTTTCTATCCATCATCTCTTATCCGCTTTAAAGCTTTGTTTGTTTCTTGGCTTGCCTCCCGTATTCCTCTCTTGGATCTTTATTTCTGTCTGCTTCCACATCTTGGCTATTCATTTTAAACATTTCTCCCTTCTCTGCCCTTCTCCGTTGTCTAGTTCCCAAAGTATCTATTCTTGCCCCTATCTCTCTCCCATAAGAATCTTCCTGGTTCTCTGGTTCCTTTTTTAATTCCCTTGGAATATTCTTCAAAACGTCACGATGCGAACCGGTGGGGAAGGTAAGTGGAACCCACCCCTGTTCAGGGGTCATTTTAATGATAATGTCTTTCTTGTTATCACATTTAAATCCCCCAGCAATCAAATATCTCCAAGATTTTGGGAGTATGTTATTCTTCCTTTCGTCAGCAGGTGGCACTCTTAGATTAGATTTCAATATTAACCAGTTTTTCCATTTCCACAATGTAAAAATAACGTTTTTTTAAGTAAATAATGCCAGCATTTCAAAATGCCTATCCAAAGCAGTGCCTATCCAATTTGAAAGTCCAATTTTCTGTATTTTAACGATTTTTCTGCCTTTTTCCCTTTAATTCTTTTCCTTCAATTTCAATCTTAAAGTTTTCTCAAAGTGCTAGGTTGCTGCTACTTTTAAAAATAGTTGTGAGCCTCTCTTTTCCTGAATATTCTTTTGGGGTTAAAATTTGAATAAAAAGAATTCTTCTCACCCAATTCACACACTGTTCACCAAAGTCTGCACCTGCACTGTGCTTAGATGGTCATCAGCTGTCCCAGCTTCGTGGCAGCCATCTTAGACTGCCTCTTCTCCTCGTCGTGGCATAGAGTGAAAAAAGCCCCGGGGTTCAGCAGGAGAGTTGCGATCTCTCCTGCGACCTCTCAGAGCGCCCCTCCTTAGCTTTGCCGCCCCTACCAGGCGGCTTTGGCTCCCTTCGGAGCCCACAAACAGGGAGAAGCCAGCACAGGAACGGAGAGCTCCGTTCTCTGTGACTGGTAACACTGCGAAGCTCCACCCCTCTCGGTCTTTTAGATCTAAATGGCCATCATGTACATCCATTTTGCTCATTTGTGTCCATCCCTTTAAAATAGTGATTATTAAATTTAGCCATTTAAAGACCTGTGCACTTCAACTCCCAGAATTCCTCAGCCAACCATGTTGCCTGAGGAATTCTGGGAGTTGAAGTCCACAGGTCTTAAAGTGGCTACCTTTGGGGGGACATTGTTTAAAAAGGTGTCCTTTGTAGTAAAACAGAGGTATCCAACCTTGGCAACTTTTAAGACTTGTGGACTTCAACTCCCAGAATTGGCCGGCTAGGGAATTCTGGGAATTGAAGTCCACAAGTCTTAAAAGTTGTCAAGGTTGGACACTCCTGTAGTAAAACCTTGTTTAATGGACAAGCAGATGACCAAAAAAAAACCGTTAAATTTACTAAACCAAGGTCTGCTACGTCACATTTGATTAATATTTGGAGGCAACAAAGCTCACTTAACACCTGTCTTGCTTAGCAACAAAAATGTAGGGCTCAATTGACGTCGTAAGTCGAGGACTGCCTGTAATCCGAATAGTTCTGAATAAGGATTATATCCAAATGTGGGGCTCAGCACCCATCAGGATGTATCCTCCCTTTCCAGGAGCATCAGTTTCACATGGGGGAGTTGCCACGGTAACAAGAGTCTTCACAGCAAAAGGAATATAGAAAGTGGTTGCCATAGCCACTAACTCTTCCCCCCTCCCCCCCCACCCCCATTCCAGACTTCATATGCTCCAGATGTCATTATAGAATTGCAGATGTCCCACAGTGAAGGGCCAATTGACTTAAGACCTGATTATTGTGCCGGCCAGCCAGTCACGCCCTTCTCCAGAACACTCCATTCCCTTCTTGCCAACGTGCTGGCTGGGGAATTCTGGGAGTTGAAATCCACACATCTTGAACTCACCCAACTTGAGAAACACCGCCTTAGATCAAGGCTCTCCAAACTTGACAAAACTTTTAAGCCTTGTGGACTTCAATTCCCAGAATTCCTCAGCTAGCCATGCTGGCTGGGGAATTCTGGGAGTTGAAGTCCACGAGCCTTAACAGTCGGCAAAATTGGAGACCTCTGTTTTAGACCATTGCCGGGCACCCTAGCCGTGGTTCCTCCTTAAATCTGAACTGTAAACCTTGCCATCTGTGTCCTATTCCCTCTCGGCCGCCTTCTGCATATACTCAGAGGCACTTTTTCTCCCCCCCCTTTTTTCCCCCCTTTCCATCTGCACTTATTCTAGCGCCGTTCCCCTCTTCCTGGCCTCCTTCCCCCCCTGTGGAAAATATTCCGGGGCTTCTAATATTACTAATAATTATTAATTATAACACCCCCCCCCCTATTTTTTCCCCTATCCAGAAACCCCTCGCTTTCCAACCCACGTGCAACACGAAGTTTCACTCTCCCCGCGGCTCCCCGCCCGCTTCCGTCCCGTCTCTTTCCTCATTGGCTGCGGTCCAGCCCTCCCCTTCGCTGATTGGCTCCGACGCGCTGCGATGGTCCGAAAACTCCCGGGCCAACGTTCTAACCACGCCCCCCCCTCCGGATCAGCTGCAGTCGTTCGCGGGTCGAGTTGGGAGCGCGACGTCGATTCACACGGAGTAAGAGGGTAGGAGTAGCTCCACCGGGTCGGAAACTTAGGTGCAACGGGGAGGAAAAGCGTGGGAATTGGAGCTGCCGGCTTCGAGGGAGACTTTGCCCAATATTCCGCGCTTAAGGGGAACTCCAGAAGTCGGTGACTTGAGCTTTAATGCGGGGAAACGTGGGAACGCGTACCGTGCGAGTTTCTATTGTGCCTTCTTGAAACTCGCAGAGGGGCTGCTTCTTGCACGCCCAAAGTTGTAGCTTAGACTATTTTCCGTGCGGGGGTGAACTAACCGCGTGGTTTCTTCTGCTGCGATTTTTTTATAAAACAGATTTTAAATTTTTAAAAAGTTTTTTTTTTTCCCCTGAGTCGTCATATCAAGCCAAGCGGCCAAACAATGAAAATCCTTGTCCCCGTTTTGAGAGGGGTGATTTTATTTTATTTTTTAAAAAAATCTTCTTTATGCCAGGTTTGTTTTTTCCAAGTTATTCGAAGTTTGAAGAACTTTAAAGTAAGTTTTTGGAAAAGATCTCTTATTTGGTTAAAAAAAAAAAAAAAAACTAAAGTGATGTCAAATATTCCTTCCCCTGCGGGATATTTCTGGTTCTCCTTTCTTCTTTAAAAGGAGAAGTGGCTGATGTCGAAGGAATCCAGCTGTTGATCGTGGTTTTCTGTTTTGTTTTTGTTTTTTAAAAACTTTGTGGGCAGTTTTGATACGTTTGTATATTGTTTTTGTTGGATTGTTGTTGTGAGTTGCCCGGAGTCGCTTAGATGAGATGGGTGGCATTAAAAATAATTTTTCCCTCCGGTTTCCCCCTGTCTCTCTCTCTCACTTTCTAGCTTTCCCTCTCTTACACATACACGCTCATTTTGAATACGTGCAGTCACACACATAGAGTTAGCCCGTGACTTAGAATAGAATAGAATAGAATAGAATAGAATAGAATTCTTTATTGCCCAAGTGTGATTGGACACACAAGGAATTTGTCTTTGGTGTATATGCTCTCAGTGTACATAAAAAAAAAATACAATACAAAAATACAAAAATTGCAACAGAATACGTTATTCCACCAGACTTGAAATTTTGGGCTTAGACAACTTAGAACTACGTCGCCTTAGAACCGATCTAAATGTAGTTCATAAAATTATCTGCCACAATGTCCTACCTGTCAATGACTACTTCAGCTTCAACCACAACAATACACGAGCACACAATAGATACAAACTTAATGTAAACCGCTCCAAACTCGACTGCAGAAAATACGACTTCAGCAACAGAGTGATCAATGCCTGGAATTCACTACCTGACTCTGTGGTTTCTTCCCCAAACCCAAAAAACTTTAACCTTAGACTGTCTACTGTCGACCTCACCCCATTCCTAAGAGGTCTGTACGGGGCGTGCATAAGCGCACCAGCGTGCCTACCGTCCCTGTCCTACTGTCCTATTGTCCTCATCTATCTGTATTCACTTTGATTATGTTTATGCTTATACCTATACCTGCTATCTTGTACATGTTTGACAAACAAATAAATAAATAAAATAAATAAATAAAAAACTTTAACCTCTACTGTCGACCTCACCCCATTCCTAAGAGGTCTGTAAGGGGCGTGCATAAGCGCACCAGCGTGCCTACTGTCCCTGTCCTACTGTCCTATTGTCTTCATCTATCTGTATTCACTTTGACACTTTGATT
>QLTV01003535.1:303810-320840 GCA_003457575.1 Thermophis baileyi
GTACTCCCAAGATCCCTCTCACAGTTACTACTGTTGAATTATGTACTACTTATTGGTGCAGGAATTCTGTGTAGGTCCATTTCAAGGACATCTGATCATCAGCCATTTGTAGGTGTCCTTAGCACTATTTCTGAAGAATGACGTTCTAGAACGGAAGTCCTCGGCTTATGACCATAACTGAGCCCCGAACTGTGATCGTAAGTCGCTTGTGGTCGTACGCCGACCTGTATTTAATATCGGGTTTGCATTTCGCCTACTGATAATCTCTGTATATTTTACAAAGCTGAAAGGCGAGATTTAGAAAGTAATCACTTTGTTTGTATTCCTTCCGACTGAAAACATAAATGGTTGGGGTTGTGCCAGTTTGCCTAATAAGGGGTATGAGCCCCGTTGCACCCCATTGTGTCGTTGTCACCAAATAAGGAGATAATTCCGCAGTAGTCTTGTATGAACATGTTGTACCCAGGGATTGTATTTCTGTGTGAGTCGCCACAGGGTGACATTCCTGGCACGAGCATGAAAGAACGATAACCATTCCCAAGTGACTAAGGTCATTTTTGTGCCCCTGGCAAGCAGCCCAGTGGGACAGAAGTTAATTTTCTGAGCATATTTGCATGGCACGTCAAGGTTGCTTTATTCCTTGCCCCTTCTCTTCCCTTCTCCCCGACAGTTGGGTTCTCAGATTATGCCGTACAAAAATGCGACTTGCTAGCCTGAGGAGACCTTGAGGGCCAACCTAGCTTACTTTTTTAGCCTTTGGTGATGTCGTTTCCATTTTTCAGCTACGTCATGAGGACTAGAAACAAGGAAGCATTGCAAAAGTCCAGAGTTTAAAATAATAAAAAAAAAACCAGGAAAAATAGTTATAAAAGTTTTGCCCCATTTTTACAACCTTTCTTGCCACAGTTGTTAAGCGAATCACTGCAATCATTAAGTGAGTAACACGGTCGTTAAGTGAATCTGGCTTCCCCATTGATTTTGTTGTCAGAAGATCACAAAAGGGGATCACATGACCCCCGGATACTGCAACCGTCATAAATGTGAGTCAGTTGCCAAGCGTTTGAATTTCGTTCACGTGACTGTGGGGATGTTACAATCGTCCTAAGTGTGAAAAACTGTCATAAGTCACTTTTTTCAGTGCCGTTGTAATTTTGAACGGTCACTAAACGAATGGTTATAAATCAAGGACCACCTGTATTAGTTCCTTCTGATTCTCTTCTGTTGTGCTATTCTCTTCATCGGTTTTGCTGTTTTAGTCTTCTTTTAATTGTTATCATCATCATTTAACAACTCCCATAATCCCTTGCGGGGTGGAGTCTGGGGACAAAACTGAATGAAGCTAGCAGAGTGTTTAATGGTCGGATGCCCTTCCTGTCGCCAATGCGGAGTTTTGTTCAGCAGATATATTCTCAATGTGCCCAGAGAGAGAAATATCTGCCTCTACCTAGGATCGAACTCACAGCCTCCTGATTGTGAGGCGAGAGCTCCACCTCTAGGCCACCGCACCACCCTTCTTCTTTTAATTGTTATGAGATGTTTTAATTGATCGCACAATTCTAAGGAATTCCTGGTGTTGACTGCAACAAAAGAAGAAGAAGAAGAAGAAGAGATATGTTAAGGCAGCCTTTCTCAAACTTGGCAGCTTGAAGAGATGTGTGGACTTCAAGTCCCAGAATTCTCCATCCAGCATGTTGCCTGAAGCATTCTGGGAATTGAAGTTCACCCTTCTGAAAGTTGCCAAGGTTGGAAAATACTACATTAAGGAGTGAGTTCAAGTGTCGTCCGTTAATTGTTGAAATGAGCTTATATTCTAGAAATGAGACAGTGGGGCATTGTGCTTTTAATATGCCCTTTTTAAGGTCGGTGTAAGAGCTTGCTTAGTAAGTAATATTTTCATTGGAACTTTTTATATGGATATATGTCTTCTTCTCATCCTCCTTCCCTCCTTCTCCTCCTCCTCCTTGTCCACTTTCTCTTCTCCTTCTCCTCCTCCCCTCCTCCTCCTTCTCTTCTCCTTCTTTCTCCTCCCTCCCCTTCTCTTCCTCTTCTCCTCCTCCCTCTTCCTCTTCTCCTTCTCCTCCTCCTGCCCCCTCCTTCTCTTCTCCTCCTTTCTCCTCCCTCCCCTTCTTCTCCTCTTCCTCTTCTCCTCCTCCTCCTTCTCCCTCTTCCTCTTCTCCTTCTCATTCTCCTCCCCTCCTCCTCCTTCTTTCTCCTCCCTCCTTCTCTTCTCCTCCTCCTTCTCCCTATTCTTCTTCTCCCCCTCCTCCTCCTTCTCCTTCTCTTCTTCTTTTCATTCTCCTCCCTCCCCCCTCCTCCTCCTCCTTTAGATTATTGCTGTCCTATATCTTTGTAGATTTCACTGATAACATTTTAAAAACGAATAAGAAATAAAATACCATAGCGTCCCTCCAGCTATCCTTTACCTGCCCATCCCCTAATTTTAAACCCTCTAAAAAACGGGCAGCTTCTTCTAACTCCCCCCTCTCCTGCTTTTCAGCGTCACCCATGTTGTCAGAAGAAAAAGTGGGGAACCACCTGGTTCCTGATGGCCAAACTTTGGAGCAGCAGGTAAGTTTTCTAGGCCTAGATTTCTCCTTCATTCCTAAACCCTGATTGGTTTTAACCCGGGTTAGCTAAATAAGCCGTCGTTGGTCGGGTTACGGCGATGGTGTGGAAACCTCAGCCGTTGTGTCCAGCAGGGGTCTCCAACCTTGGCAACTTTAAGACTTGTGGACTTCAACTCCCAGAGTGTCCACATCACATCCTAGAGCCGTGATGGTGAAGCTATTGCACGCGTGCCCGAAGTCCAAATGTCGGCTGGCACACACGGCGGCGTCCCTTCCTCTTCCGGGTTTCTGGTGCTCATGTGCGCGCAACGATCAGCTGTATTTTGCGCATGTGGCAGTCCCGGAAACAGGAAGAGCTGGTCTTCTGGTTTCCGTTGTGCGCATGTGTGCTGGCCAGCTGATCGTCACACGTGCATGTGCACCAGTAACCGGAAGACAAGCTGACTGGGGTGTGCATGCCCACTTGGCAGCTTCTCTTCCGGGGCGTGCACGCACTCGGTGCGGAAAAAGTTCGCCATCACTGTCCTAGAGCAATCTTGGCAACTTTAAGACTTATGGACTTCAACTCCCAGAGTTCCTCAGCCAGCAAAGCAAAGCTGGCTGAGGAATTCTGGGAGTTGAAGTCCACAAGTCTTAAAGTTGCCAAGGTTGGAGACCTCTGTCCTAGAGAACCCAACCGGCCATTTGATAACTTGGGGTCCAGTTGGGAAGTTTTGAGGTCTGGTCAGCAACTGGCGGCCGCCAAGCCTCGATCTGCCCTTCCAACTCAAGGCTGCCGGGATCGACAGCCGATTTGCGCTGAATTCACCAGGAATTCTTTCCTTGCAGAATTTGATCGGTCGGGTGGCCAGCCTTCCCTTGGTGAGCTCAACCTGCCACCTGGTCTCCTCGGCCTACACCTCCACCAAGGAGACGAGTCCCTACCTGAAGTCCGTCTGCGATGTGGCCGAGAAAGGGGTGAAGACCCTCACGGCAGCTGCCCTGTGTGGTGCCCAACCTCTAGTCAACAGGCTGGAGCCTCAGAGTGAGTAAGAAGGCCGGAGCAATGTTTTGGGCAGGTGGCTGGAGTAGATGGGCTCCAAAGTTGGGCACTGAAATGGACGGCCCTGTTGTGGGGGAGTGAAGCGGTAGAGTCCTACGTTGACCTGGAGGATGGACTGGATGATCTTTAAGGGTCCTTCCAGATTTTCTGCCCTAGGATTCTATGGTCGGGCTGCTTCACGAGATGACAGATCTCCTTCGTTGGATGAGTCTGATCTTTCTTAATCTTGGAAACTTTAAGACACGTGGACTTCAACACCCAGAGTTCCCCAGCCACGTAGACTTCATCTCCTAGAATTTCCCCAGTCAGCATACTGCCTGAGGAATTCTGGGAGTTGAAGTCCACATGTCTCGAAGTAGCCCAGATTGAGAACTAGATGACCTCTAATATCTCCTAGCGCTTCTGCCCAGAATTAAGACTCTCTTAATCTTAAAACCGGCCATGCATACGTGATGAACAATCAATGCAAGTCTGATGTCCGGGCATCATTCAAGCAATCCTGAGGTCTAGCACCTTGAAACAAATTTTTGCAGCCGTGGTGGCTGGCAAGGCGATGAAAAAAATAACCTCTGGGGATCCCAGCGGAGTTGCTGATCTGGTGTGTTGCTCGCGTCTTTGTATTTTTTTTTTTTAAGTATTCCCAAATAGTTTGAGAGATGTGCAAAAAAGGTCCATTCCTGAGAAAATGGATTTCTTAACCTTGTCAAGTTTACGTTGTGTGGACTTCAACTCCCAGAATTCCCCAGCCAGCATGCTGGCTAGGGAATTCTGGGAGTTGAAGTCCTCACATGCTGGCTAGGGAATTCTGGGAGTTGAAGTCCTCACATGCTGGCTAGGGAATCTGGGAGTTGAAATCCCCAGATGCTGGGCAGGGAATTCTGGGAGTTGAAGTCCCTAGATGCTGGCTAGGGAATTCTGGGAGTTGAAGTCCCCAGATGCTGGCTAGGGAATTCTGGGAGTTGAAGTCCCCAGATGCTGCCTGTGGATTTCTGGGAGTTGAAGTTCCCAGATGCTGGGCAGGGAATTCTGGGAGTTGAAATCCCTAGAGGCTGGCTGGGGAATTCTGGGAGTTGAAATCCCTAGAGGCTGGCTGGGGAATTCTGGGAGTTGAAGTCCCCAGATGCTGGCTATGGAATTCTGGGAGTCGAAGTCCATAGATGATAGCTGTGGATTTCTGGGAGTTGAAGTCCCCAGATGCTGGCTGGGGAATTCTGGGTGTCCAAGTCCACACATCTGAAAATTATAAGATTTAGAAACACTTCTTAGATCGGTAAAGGGGATCGACCCAGCTGAGCCGTTCTTCTGTCTCTCTTCCCAGTTGCAACAGCCAGTGTGTATGCATGCAAAGGATTGGATAAACTGGAAGAGAAGCTACCTATCCTGCAGCAGCCGTCTGACAAGGTGAGTCCCCCTTTGCCACAGGCATTCTGATTTCATGATGAAGCTCCTTTTGCAGAGTCAAGTCTACCACCTCGGCAACTGGTTGATCTCTGGGTGGTCTCCCATCCGTCCTGGAGAAACCAAGATGGCAGGCAGACCCAGGATCTTTACAGGGAGTCGATCCCTGAGGCAGCTCTACTTTGGACCAAGCTAGCAGGTGGTGTGAACCCACTTTCCTGAGTTCAGAGAAGTTTCAGGGTTTTTGCATCTGTTAGTCTTGGATTCAAGGATTCCTGCATATACCTCATTCTGGGGTAAAATCTTGAAGCGAAACCACTTCTAGCCAAGTAGAGGCAGCCCTATGACCTACGACCACAAATTTAGCCCCAAATTTCTGTTGTTAAGTGAGTTCTGCCCCATTTTACGACCTTTCTTGCCACAGTTGTTAAGTGAATCACTGCAGGTGTTAAGTCAGTGACACGGTTGTGAAGGGAATCTGGCTTCCCTCATTGACTTTGCTCGTCAGAAGGTCGCAAAAGGGGATCGCGTGATGCCAAGAAACTGTAACCGTCATAAAGGCGAGTCAATTGCCCAGCAGCAGAATTTCGTTCACATGACCACGGGGATGCTGGAACAGTTGTAAGTGTGAACATTTGTCACACATCACTTTTTCTGTGCTGTTGTGAACGGTCACTAAACAAACAGTACATGTATTTTTTTTTCCTCCCCTCCTCCTCATCTCCCTTACTTTAAAATGGATATTTATCCTCTTATTTAGATGCATTCTCTGGATTCCTTCACTTATTTATTTAGAGCAAATTTATTCAGGACTTGGCTATTTTCCACAGGTGTGCATCGATTTAAAAAAAAAAAAAACTGGATCCAATTTTCCCAGAAACCGTCCAGGGTTTTTTTTAATTTTTATTTTTGCAAAAAGTGGGGTTAAGCAGTTGCTTCGCAGAATTGCAAGCTGTTGCAATGAATATTCTAAGAAAGCATTCTGATTTTAATGAGAATCCACCTTTCCTGGAAGTTAGCTTGAAATGAAATATTGTGATAGCTTGTTTCAACATCGGCAGCCGTGGCAGGAAAGGGTTGGACCCGCCTCGTATGATCTTGCAAATCTAGAGGAAGATCTAATTCATGGTGGGTGAGCAACTTCAGCAGAAACCCAAAACTGTAGGTTAAGAGGGTGAAGAAGAAAAAAAAAAAATTAGAGAAGATGGATTGAGTGGTTTTGGGGACCATCAAGTCAAAATTGACTCTTAACAACCACATTCAGGTAGTCCTCGACTGAACGACCATACGGGGGCTAGAAAATTTCCGTTGCTGAGCAAGAGTTAAGTTAGGAACACCGTTGTTAAGCGAATCTGGCTTCCCCATGGACTTTGCTCATCAGGTCGCAAAAGGGGATCGCGTGACACTGCAACAGTCATAAATATGAGTCAGTGGCCAAGCATCCGAATTTTGATCACGTCACCACGAGGATGCTGCAATGGTCGTAAGTGTGAAAAATGGTCATCAGTTGCTTTTTTCAGTGCCGTAAGTTTGAACAGTCACTAAATGAACGGTTGCAAGCCAAGGATGGCCTATATTCTAAAACCCAGCGAATCCTTGGGGACAGCGTTGCGATAGGAATTAGAATTAGAATTGTTGGAAGGGACCTTGGAGGTCTTCTAGTCCAACCTCCTGCTCAGGCAGGAAACCCTACACCACTTCAGACAAATGGTTGTCCAATCTCTTCTTAAAAACTTCCAGTGTTGGAGCATTCACAACTTCTAGAGGCAAGTTGTTCCACTGATTAATTGTTCTCACTGTCAGGAAATTTCTCCTTAGTTCTAAGTTGCTTCTCTCCTTGATTAGTTTCCATCCATTGCTTCTTGTCCTGCCCTCAGGTGCTTTGGAGAATAGCTTGACTCCCTCTTCTTTGTGGCAGCCCCTCAAATATTGTAAGGCTGCAGAGGTGGGTTCCTACCGGTTCGGACCAGTTCTATAGAACTGTTAGTAACGTGGTGGCCTGGGTTGCTGGAACTGGCAGTGACCCAGGCCTGCCACGCCCCCGAGCCGGTTCTCCCGGCGGCGCCACAGGCGGCGCCATCTTGTTTTTTCCTTCTGCGCATGTGCAGAAGCTTTTTTAAGTACTGCGCAAAGCGCGCGCGCCCGCATGGCACGTCCCTGAGCAAACCGGCAGTACCTGAATCTGGAACCCACCCCTGGAAGGCTGCTATCATGTCACCCTTCTTTTCATTAAGCTAGACATACCCAATTCCAGCAACCGTTCATTATATGTTTTAGTCTCCAGTCCCCTAATCATCTTTGTTGCTCTTCTCTGCACTCTTTCCAGAGTCTCAATATCCTTTATACATCGTGGCGACCAAAACTGGATGCCGTATTCCAAGCGTGGCCTTACCAAGGCCTTATAAAGTGGTATTAACACTTCACGTGATCTTGATTCTATCCCTCTGTTTATGCAGCCTAGAACTGTGTTGGCTTTTTTGGCAGCTGCAGCACATGGCTGGCTCATATTTAAGTGATTGTCCACTAGGACTCCAAGGTCCCTCTCACAGTTCATCTCCCTTTTCAGGTGGTAGCAGACACCAAGGAATTGTTGTCCAACAAAGTCACCGGAGCCCGAGATGCCGTTTCCAGCACCGTCAACGGGGCGAAAGAAGCCGTGTCCAGTGGCGTGAGCGGGATGGTGGACATAGCCAAGGGAGCCGTCCAGGGCAGCGTGGAGATGACCTGCTCTGTCGTGGCAGGGGGTGTGAACAGTGTTATGGGCTCCAGAGTGGGCGAGATGATCACCGCCGGTATGGATACTATACTGGGCAAGTCCGAAGAATTAGTGGATTATTACCTCCCCATGACGGATCGAGAGCTCGGTAGGTGCTAATTTCTAATTAAGCAGCTTGCCCTAATCCAGATGTTGTCAGGTTGTCCTCAACTTACGACCACGATTGAGCCCCAAAACTTTGGTTGCTAAGCGAGTGAAGTGAGTTTTGCCCCATTTTGCGACCTTTCTTGCCTAAGTGATTGGTCGTAAGTCGAGGACTACTTGTACTTTCTACTTTGAACCTCCAGGCTGTGAGATGTTGTCTTTTTTCTTCCAGCTGAACTGGCCACCTCCATGGAGGGCTTCGAAATTGGCACATTGGAGCAGCAGAAGGAGCAGAAAAGCTATTTTGTGCGCCTGGGGTCCTTGTCCAACAAACTTCGCCAGCGCGTCTTCCCTCATTTCCTGGCTAAGTTGAAAGACGCCAAGGAGGGCACCCAAGATGCTCTGGGCCAGCTCCATCAGACCTTAGTGCTGGTAAGCGAAACCTTCTTTGAACAGCTTTTCTCCAGAGCAGGGGTCTCCAACCTTGGCAACTTTAAGACTTGTGGACTTCAACTCCCAGAATTCCTCAGCCAGAAGGAAGCGAAGCTGGCTGAGGAATTCTGGGAGTTGAAGTCCACAAGTCTTAAAGTTGCCAAGGTTGGAGACCCCTGCTCCAGAGGTTGTGGGTGATTCATCAGTGGAGGTTTTTAAGAAGAGACTGGATGGCCATTTGTCTGAAATTGTATAGGGTCTCCTGCTTGAGCAGGGGGTTGGCAGGACAATTAACCAGTGGAACAGAACTTGCCTTCAGAGGTTGTGGGTGATTCATCAGTGGAGGTTTTTAAGAAGAGACTGGATGGCCATTTGTCTGAAATTGTATAGGGTCTCCTGCTTGAGCAGGGGGTTGGACTAGATGACCTCCAAGGTCCCTTCCGACTCTGTTATTCTGTTATTCTATAAGATCAATTAACCAGTGGAACAGCTTTTCTCCAGAAGTTGTGGGTGATTCATCACTGGAGGTTTTTAAGAAGAGACTGGACAGCCCTTTCTCTGAAATTGTATAAGATCTCCTGCTTGAGTAGGGGGCTGGACTAGAAGACCTTCGAGGTCCGTTCCGACTCTGTTATTCTATAATCTCAGATCAATTGATCAGTGGAAAAGCTTGCCTCCAGAGGTTGTGGGTGATTCATCACTGGAGATTTTTAAGAAGAGACTGGACAGCCACTTGTCAGAAATGGTATGGGGTCTCCTGCTTGAGCAGGAGGTTGGACTAGATGACCAGTTGGGCTGGGGAATTCTGGGAGTTGAAGTCCACACATCTTAAAGCTGCCAACTTTGAAAAATGAAGGCTAGAACGTGTAAATGCCCATTGCTCAGGATTTTGCTCTGTGTAGGAACAGCTATGCATGCTGGAAGATAGAAGATTTTTGGTAAACATAACGTTTTGGGCAGCTTCTCCCATCTCTCTGCTTTTTGCCCTTTGTTAGGTTGAACATGTCAAACACGGGGTGGACCAGACCCTTCAGAACGGCCAAGAGAAGCTTCATCAGATGTGGCTGGTCTGGAGCCAGAGGCATCCTGGGAACTGCCAGCCACTGGATTCATCAGCACAGCCAGAGGTAGCTTTGCAGTCTTTTCTGACCTCTTTGGGACCAGATTTTTATTTTATTTTATTTTTATTACTTTATTTTATTTTATTTTGTATTCTTTTGTTTTATTTATTTATTTATTTTTATTTTATATTATTATTATTATTTGTTTTTATTGTTTTGTTTTATTTTGTTTGTTTTATTTTTTTTAATCTTTTATTTTATTTTATTTTTTATTCTGTTTTGTTTTATTATTTCATTTTTATTTTTGTTTATTGTTTATTTTATTTGTTTTGTTTTATTTTTGTTTTGTTTTATTATTATTATTTATTATTTTATTTTATTTTTTATTCTGTTTTTTATTTTATTTTTATTTTTTTAGTTTATTGTTTATTTTATTAGTTTTGTTTTATTGATTTTATTTTATTTTTTATTATTTTGTTTTGTTTTATTGATTTTATTTTTATTACTTTGTTTTATTTATTTTTCTGTGAACAAATTTCTTCACTCAGTACTAAACCAACACTAAACCAATAGCATCCTGCAACATGCTAAGCCATGGTTTGTACAATCACCCAGCATTCCAAGCCACAGACCAGCATGCAGGAATTTGATGGTACATGATGCGTAGCCTTCTGTCGAATTGCTTCTGTTCTTTGAAAGTCAACGTTGTACAGGTAGTCCTTGATTTATGGCCACAGCTGGAATAGGGATTTCAGTCAGTAAATGAATCAGTCACTAACTGATTCCGGGACACTGCAACTGTCATAAATATGAATCAGTTGCCAAGAGTCTGAATTTTGATCACGTGACGATGGGGATGCTGCAACGTTCGTGTGAAAAATGATCATAAGTCACTTTGAAAAAGTGAAAAATGATCATTTACCACTTTTGCTGTGGTAAATGAATGGCCACTAAGTGAACTGTTGTAAATTGAGGACTACCTGTAACAAGTAGAAGACCATTCAAAAGAGATCCAATCTAGAACTAATGAGAAACTTCCTGACCGTGAGGACAATTAACCAGTGGAACTGCTTGCCACCAGAAGTTGTGGGTGCTCCATCACTGGAGGTTTTTAAGAAGAGACTGGACAGCCACTTGTCTCAAATGGTATAAAGACTCCTGCTTGAGCAGGGGGGTGGACTAGAAGACCTCCAAGGTCCCTTCCAGCTCTATTCTGAATTTGAATTTGTTCAAATCTTTGATTTTGAACAAATCTCAAATTTGTTCAAAAATTGAATCCCTCTGCTCAACAAAACCAAAGTCAAGGTTTCTTATATTTTTTTCGTCACAAGCACAAAATCCAGAAGGGATATCCCAATAAAAATATATTTTCCTCTTTGAATAAAACAATCGATTTAACCATCCCTGCTTTTTATCTTCCTGGCCGTGGAAATGGTATGTCTTTCTCTTTGCCCCTAATAATAACCTTGTCACCATTTTTATCAACAAGGTTCATTGTATTCTTTCAAATTCTTTGGCCTTACTTGAAAGGAGGGGAGGCTCTTTTTTTTTTTTCCCTTTCACCCTTTTTTTAAAGGGCTAAACTTTTTTTTTTAAACACTTTTTTTTTTTAAAGTCAAAACTTTCTAGGGCAGGGATGTAAAACTCGAGGCCCGCGGGCGGGATCTGCGATGCCCCCCTGGAAACAGCAAAGGATCGGCCCACGGAGCCTCTGCCAGCAAAAACTGAGGTTGAGAGGGCCACGCGCGGCCCTCCCGGGCTCCGTTTTTGGCCGTGACATCCTCCTGCAGCCCTTTGCCAGCGAAAAAGGAGCTCAGGCCACACGAGGCCCGCCCGGGCTCTGTTTTCGGCTGCGACGGCCTCCTGCAGCCCTCTGATGGCGAAAACGAAGCTCAGGGAGGCCACACGAGGCCCGCCCGGGCTCTGTTTTTGGCTGCGACGGCCTCCTGCAGCCCTCTGTCGGCGAAAACGAAGCTCAGGGAGGCCACACAAGGCCCGGCCAGGCTCTGTTTTTGGCTGCGACGGCCTCCTGCAGCCCTCTGCCGGCAAAAACGAAGCTCAGGGAGGCCACGTGCGGCCCGCCCGGGCTCTGTTTTCGGCTGCAACGGCCTCCTGCAGCCCTCTGCCGGTAAAAACGAAGCTCAGGGAGGCCACGCGTGGCCCGCCCGGGCTCCATTTTTGGCTGCGACGGCCCCCTGCAGCCCTCTACTGGAGCTCCGTTTTCACTGGCAGAGGGCTGCAGGAGGCCATCACAGCCAAAAACAGAGCCTCGACGAGTGACATAAAGCTGGCCACGCCCACCCCAGCCCCCCAAGGTCAAACACAACCCTGATGCGGCCCTCAATGAAATCAAGTTTGACACCCCTGTTCGAGGGCATCTTTTCCTTTGACTTCCTAAGCACTTTTTCTGGTGCTGTTTTCTAGGTCGAGTCCCGGACGCTGGCCATGTTTCGTGGACTGACTCAACAGGTGCAGCTTTCCTATTTGACCCTCATGTCCCAGCTTCGGGGTCTGCCCACCGGCATCCAAGACAAAGCCAAGCTGATCTGGCACACGTTGGAGGACCTCAACGCATCCTTCTTGGCCGCCGGTTCCTTCCAAGAGGTGCCGTCCACCACATTGGCTGAGAGCTGTCAACGGATCATCAAAGCCCGTGGTTCGGTGGACGAGATCGTGGACTATGTGGTGCAGAATGTTCCCCTGCCTTGGGTGGTGGGGCCGTTCGCCCCCAGCTTGGTGGAACTGCCTTACGCCTCCGGCATGGAGGGGAACGAGGAAGGAGAAGACCCCAGACCCAAACTCACTGCGGAGCCCAAGAAAAGAGCAGAAGGAAACTGTAATTTAGAGAGTTGAAGGAGACATGATTTGAAAACGGCTCCTGCAAACACTTAGAACTGCCTTGCGAATGGCTGAAAAACTAAAAAATATATAGAATTTTTATCAGAAATGTGGATTTCAGAAAGATTGCCTTATCTCCTCTCAGTTGTGCCTTTAGAAGAGAGTTTCTCCACCTCGGTCCCTTTCAGATATAGGTAGTCCTCGACGTACGACCGCCATCGAGCCCAGAATTTATGTTGCTAAGTGAGAAAGTTGTTCAGCGAGTTTATGACTTTTCTTGCCACATTTTGTTAAGGAGAAAGCAGTGCAGTTGTTAAATTAGTCACACGGTAGTTAAGTGAATCCGGCTTCCCCGTTGACTTTGCTCGTCGGAAGGAAGGGGACACTGCAACGGTCATAAATATGAACCGGTTGCCAAGCGTCTGGATTTTGATCACCTGACCGTGGGAATGCTGCAACGGTCGTAAGTGTGAAAAGTGGTCATAAGTCACGTTTTCCGGCGCTGTTCGAACAGTCACTGAATGAACTGTAAGCTGAGGACTACCTGTAGGTGGACTTCAACTCCCAGAATTCCCCAGCCCTCAGGGAATGCTGGGAGTTGAAGTCCACCCATTTGAAAGAGACCGAGGTTTAAGAAACACCACAAGCTTAGATTACCGTGTCAGTGGGAGGATCAAAATAACCAAGATGATGCCTTGTATGTTTTATAAAAGGGCTGTGGGTTCAAATCATGCCTGAGCGGCCATCTTCATTGTTTCAATATACCCTCTCTGCAGACGGCCCTACAAGCATCCTATCGAATTGAATAAACGGATTTTCTTGCCACCAAATCTTGATTGAGCCAAGCCATTAAAAGGCATTAAAAGTTTCTCCCAAATGTTAAAGATCTCTGTAGCTTTTTTTCCATGTTGATAGAAGAAATCAGTCTAACCTGCAGCCCTGGGCTTTCCTTGTGGTCTCTTTTCTAACCCAACCCTGCCTATCTTCCGAGCTCAGAAAAAGACAAAGAATACATGACCAGAAATTCACAGAAGACCCATCATCCTGCCGAATGGCTTGTTTGTTTGAACGCATACAAAAGATCCGCCCAAAATAAATCTGGTTGCATAGGCAAGCATCTCTCAAGGGTGGGGTAGTTAGCGTTTTGGCCCATTGCAGGGGGGTTGGGCTAGATGACCCTTGGGTACCCCTCCCAACTTCACTTAGGACCACAAGCGAGCCCCAAATTTCCATTGCTAGGCAAGGCTGCTGTTACGTGAATTGCGCCCCGTTTTACACGTTTTTTTCTTACAGTGACTAAGCAATCCGCTGCGGTTGTTAAATGAATCATGAGGTTGTTAAGCGAGCCGGACTTCCCCCCATTGACTTGGCTTGTCGGGAGCCAGCTGGGAAGGTCACTAATGGGGATCGCATGACCTCAGGGCGCTGCATATCCATGCCAGTTGCCAAACGCCCAAATTTTGATTGCGTGACCATGGGGATGCTGCAACGGTCATAAGTCACTTTTTTCAGTGCCATTGTAACTTTGAACGGTCATTAAACAAATGGCTGTAACCCTGTATACATAGGGTTGGACTACTAGATGATCCTTGGGGGTCTCGTCTAACTTCATACAGCTAGTCCTCGACTTACAACAGTTCATTTAGTGACCGAAGTTACAACGGCACCGGAAAAAGTGACTTATGACCGTTTCATCCCCGCGGACACATGATCCAAATTTAGGCATTTGGCAACTGGTTCATACTTATGACTCTAGCTGTGTGCCAAGATCACCTGATCCCCTTTTGTGACTGTTAAGGTCAGAAAGCAAAACTGGGCAACCTTTAAAACTCCCACCTTAAACAGAGCAGGCCGAGAGAAAAGCAGGCGCGCACACAAAAAAAACCCCACCCCTTTTTCCTTCTTATAGTTTACACAGCTTGCATAGATCGTCATAGTGTTAGGAACATAATTTCATATCATGCAAACCTCATGATTTTTCTCAGCGCTTCTGCAAACAAAGGACCTCAGAAAGGAGGAAAAGAATACATTTTCTGGCCTATAGCCCAGAGCTTTGTTAGGGGATGCTATCTCACATTAGGTACACATTTTAAGTTACAAGCGAGGGTATTTGGCAATTAGCCTACAGGCTTTATCTTTGCCGTTGGCACATTTAGGTTACAATGGAGCTCAGCTCAGCAGGGAATCAAAAGCTGAGTTAGGTACACTCTGTGTATGCTCTAATCCTTTCACGACCTTCTGACAAGCAAAGTCAATGGGGAAGCCAGATTCACTTAACAGCCATGGTACTAGCTTAACAACTGCAGTGATTCACTTAACTGTGGGAAGAAAGGTGGTAAAATGGGGCAAAACCAGTGGTGAAATCCAATTTTTTTTTTACTACCGGTTCGGTGGGCGTGGCTTGGTGGGCGTGGCAGGGGAAGGATACTGCAAAATCCCCATTCCCTCCCCACTCCGGGGGAAGGATACTGCAAAATCCCCATTCCCTCCCCACTCCTGGGGGAAGCATACTGCAAAATCTCCATTCCCTCCCCACTCCAGGGGAAGGATACTGCAAAATCCCCATTCCCTCCCCACTCCGGGGGAAGGATACTGCAAAATCCCCATTCCCACCCCACTCCTGGGGGAAGGATACTGCAAAATCCTCCGTGCCTCCCCCCGCCCGGGGGAAGGATATTGCAAAATCTCCATTCCCACCCCACTCCAGGGAAAGGATATTGCAAAATCTCCATTCCCACCCCACTCTGGGGCCAGCCAGAGGTGATATTTGCCGGTTCTCCAAGCTACTCAAAATTTCCGCTACCGGTTCTCCAGAACCTGTCAGAACCTGCTGGATTTCACCCCTGGGCAAAACTCACTTGACAGATTTCTCACTTAACAACAGACGTTGGGCTCACTTGTGGTCTCACTTAACCACAGACATTTGGGCTCACTCGTCATAAGTCAAGGACTACCTGTATTTCTAGGATTAATTATATTTAAATATAATTATCTTGCATCTATTTCCCATCCAGTGGTTGAAATTCTAAGTCATGACAATGTCAAAATGGCTCACCTAGGTTGCAAAGGTGGACTTTATACAGCAAAAATGAATAAATACAAGTAGAGCTCAACTTATGACCACAATTGAGCCCAGAATGTATGTTGCTAAGTGAGAAATTTGTAAGTCAGTTTTGCCCCATTTTACGACTTTTCTTGCCACTTTTGTTAAGTGAATCACTGCAGTTGTTAAATTAGTCACACGGTCGTTAAGTGAATCCGGCTTCCCCATTGACTTTGCTTGTCAGATGGTCACAAAAGGGGGATCGCGTGACCCCGGGATGCTGCGACCGTCATAAATGTGAGTCAGTTGCCAAGCATCTGAATATAAATCACGTGACCACGGGGATGCTACAACGGTCGTAAGTGTGAAAAATAGCCATAAGTCACTTTTTTTTCCAGTGCCGTTGTAACTTTGAACGGTCACTAAATGAACTGTTGTACGTCAAGGATTACCTGTAGTTAAAAATTATATCAGGACTGAGATAAATATGAGGGATAAATCTCTGAAAGAAAGAAAAAAAATATCACTCAGAAAAAAAAGTATTTGAAAATATTTCCACAGAATTTCATATATAACTAATTGCCAGTTCTTTCAAGAAAGCGTGTATGGATGTGATGAATGCTTCCAATACGGTATATACCCGTAATGGCAAACCTATGGCACGCGTGCCACAGGTGGCACGCGGAGCCATATCTGCCGGCACGCGAGCCGTTGCCCTAGCTCAGCTCCAGTGTGCATGTGTACGCCGGACAGCTGATTTTCGGCTCGTGCGGAGGCTCTGGGAGGGCATTTTTGGCCTCCGGGGGCGGGGGAAGCCGTTTTCGCCCTCCCCAGGCTCCAGGGAAGCCTCTGGAGCCTGGGGAGGGCGAAAAACGAGCTTATCGGGCCCACCGGAAGTTGGAAAATAGGGGTCATGCGCGCATGTGCGGGAGACGGCAGCGCAGGAGGGTCGCACGTGCATGCACGGGGTGGGGCGCGGGGGGCATTGAATTATGGGTGTGGGCATGCGCGCTCGCACGATAGCGCGCACACGCATGCTTTTGACACCCAAGGGAAAAAAGGTTCACCATCACTGGTATATACAGTGACGTATGAATAATATTCTAATATTCTTCAGTAAATGAATACGATAAAGAATATCCCGACATCTTCAAAATGCAGAGCTGGACGGAAATGGCTCGTCCCCTTGC
Source organism: Thermophis baileyi (assembly GCA_003457575.1). NCBI lineage: Eukaryota > Metazoa > Chordata > Lepidosauria > Squamata > Dipsadidae > Thermophis > Thermophis baileyi. Next base: position 320,242 of record QLTV01003535.1, read on the forward strand.
TGAATGCAAAAGAGTTAGAAGGAGACAGAAGCGGAATTTGGTAGGGCAAGAAGAAGGAGAAAGAATGACGGGCGGAAGAAAAATAAAGGAAAGGAAGAAAAATAGACACCCCCCCCTCTGGCTGCCCATTTAACATATGGGGAGATCCTGACCAGGGAAAGGTTATTCCATACTTTAGCACAATGTCTGAACTGATCATCATAGAGGTGGAGAGAAATAGACCAGTTTGGCCTAGTGGTGAAGGCACCTGGTTAGAAAGGGGGAGACAGTGAGTTCTAGTCCTGCCTTAGGTGTGAGAGGCAGCTGGGTGACTTTGGACCAATCACCAGGAGACTGGGAGTTCTAGTCCTGCCTTACGCATGAAAGCCGGCTGGGGGACTTTGGGCCAATGACCAGGAGCCTGGGAGTTCTAGTCCTGCCTTAGGCGTGAAAGCCGGCTGGGGGACTTTGGGCCAATCACCAGGAGCCTGGGAGTTCTAGTCCTGCCTTAGGCGTGAAAGCCGGCTGGGGGACTTTGGGCCAATCACCAGGAGATGGTGAGTTCTAGTCCTGCCTTAGGCGTGAAAGCCGGCTGGGTGTGTTTGGTCCAATCACCAGGA
>QLTV01003535.1:347460-357477 GCA_003457575.1 Thermophis baileyi
CTCTCTCTCTCTCCCTCTCCCTCTCCCTCTCTCTCTCCCTCTCCTCCCATCTAAAATCTCTCTCTCTCGCCATAAGGCAACTCTAGGCAGTTTATAACAGCAATGTTTATGGCTTTTTTTTTTTGCCACGTCGTTAAGCGAATCACCATCATCATTAAGCGAGACACCACATGACCATAGCTGCGACCTTCCCAGCCGGCTCCTCATTGACTTCACATGTCGGTCGGAAGCCAGCTGGAAAGGTCACAAATGGCGATCACATGGCCACCGATGCTGCAACGTCGTAAATGGGAGCCGGTTGCCATGTAACCGGACTGTGGTCACATGACTCTAGAGAGGCTGTGATAGTCATAAGTGTGAGAGTCTGGTTGGGAGTGATTTTTTTCCCAGTGCTGTTGTAACTCCGAATGGCCGCTAATCAAAAGGACGTAAGTCGAGGACTCCCTGTGGCCTGATCCTGAAGAGCATTGCAGAAAGAAACACAACGAGGAATCGCCCTTTTTGATCCAATGGTTGTCTGGTTGTGTTAGAACCCACAGATGTCTGTGTTTATAGCACTTATAGCACTTAGACTTCTATACCGCTTCACAGTGCTTTCCAGCCCTCTCTAAGCGGTTCACAGAGTCAGCATATTGCCCCCAACAATCTGGGTCCTCATTTTACCCACCTCGGAAGGATGGAAGGCTGAGTCAACCTTGAGCCGGTGAGATTTGAACCGCCGAACTGCAGCTAGCAGTCAGCTGAAGTAGCCTGCAGTGCTGCACTCTAACCACTGCGCCACCTTGGCTCTTATCTTTTGTCACATGGTAACTCTGACTTTCCAGTCCTCACTTCTTTTCGGCATGTGGTTGTTAAGCAAATCACTGCCATTGTTAAGTGAATCACACAGTCATTAAGCAAATCCAGCCTCTCCAGTTGACTTTGTCTATCCGAAGCCGGCTGGGAAAGTCAAAAATAGTGATCACGGGACCACGGGATGCCCGCAACCGTCATAAATACATGCCGGTTGCCAAGCACCCAAATTTTGTTCCCGTGGGGATGCTGTAACGGTCATTAGGAGGACTACAAGTCCCTTTTCCCACAGCCGTTGTAACTGAGGTCGCTAAATGAGTAGTTGTATGTTGAGCACGTCCTGCAATGAGGAGGAGGAGCAACCCAGGTTCTCAAGAACTTCAGTTTGTCCCTCCGCTTAAAGAGTATAGAGCAGGGGTGTCAAACTCGATTTCACTGAGGATTGCATCAGGGTTGTGTTTGACCTCGGGGGGGGGGGGGGGGACAGGGAGGGCCGCCGGGCGGGGAGGGCCGTGGCCAACTCGACGTCACTCATGTCGGGGGGCACCTGTGGCGGCCCGAGCGCTCTGCTAGCGAAAACGGGCTCCTGAGCTCTGTTTTTGGCTGTGATGGCCTCCCCTGCAACCCTTTGCCAGCAAAAACAGAGCTCCCGATCTCCGTTTTCGCTGGCAGAGGCACTGCAGGCTTCTGTTGTTTCCAGGGCAGCCCCGCGGGCCAGATCTAAGCACTCTGTGGGACGGATCTGGGCCCCCAGGCCTTGAGTTTGACACTCCTGGTATAGACTCTTTGGGGTTCCTGTTTGGCTATTTATTTTTTCCCCCATTTATTTTTTTTTCTGGAGTTGCTGACTCAGCCCTTTCCTTTGTCTCTTCTCAGATTGAACACGTCAAACAGGGGGTGGATCAGAAGATTCAAAGTGGCCAGGAAAAGCTCCACCAGATGTGGCTGCAGTGGCACCAGAAACAGGCTCCTGAGGTGACCCAGAAGGATGCCCCCAAGCCACAGGTACAGAATAACAGAATTGGAAGGGACCTCGGAGGTCTTCTAGTCCAACCCCCTGCTCAGGCAGGAGACCCTGCTGGCTGAGGAATTCTGGGAGTTGAAGTCCACAAGTCTTAAAGTTGCCAAGGTTGGAGACCCCTGCCCTATACCATTTCAAACAAATGGTTGTCCAATCTCTTCTTCAAAACCTCCAGTGATGGAGCACCCACAACTTCTGGTGGCAAGCTGTTCCACTGGTTAATTGTCCTCACTGTTAGGAAGTTTCTCCTTAATTCCAGGTTGAACACCACCCATTGCTTCTTGTCCTGCCCTCAGATGCTTTGGAGAATAGCTTGACCCCGCCCTCTTCTTTGTGGCAGCCCCTCATATACTGGAATACTGCTATCATATCCCCCCTTAGTCCTTCTTTTCTCTAGACAAGCCAAACCCAGTTCCTGCAACCGTTCTTCATATGTTTTTGTCTCCAGGCCTTTAATCATCTTAGTTGCTCTTCTTTGCGCTTTTTCCAAACTCTCAACATCTTTTTTTGTTATGTGGTGACCAAAACTGGATACAGTCATGTCCATTCAATCAGTCAGACATGTCTGACTCTTAGTGATCCTCTGGACCAGGTCTCTCTACATCTTCCAATCTTGCATTATTTCTTTGAGTTGTTCTATGCTCCGGTGGAGTCAGCATGGATGGTGTCCAGTCACTCTGATCTTTGACAGTCTGTTTTCCTTTTCCCCTAACTCTTCCAGACGTAATTGCTTTCTCCAATGAATTCCCCCATGGCCAAAGTAAGTGAGATGCAGTGTGATGACCCAGGGCACGGCACAGAGATAACACAAACCGCTGGCAGTTCAAACCGGCCCTTTTAGTGCTCCAACTCTCCCCCAAACCAACCTCAAACAGCCTCTGGTCGCAATTAGTCCAGCTCAGCCCTGTCTGCATGGCAATAAATCCCAAATTTATCTGGCAAAAACAAGAACAAAGCAAGGAGTTCAGGGAGCAAAAGATACAGATAATCAGTCCAGAACACCACACAGGAATGCAAGTTCAAACGTCGGCACACAACACTCCGGGAACTCAGCGTTTGTTCCCGACAAATGCCCCTCCCCACAGCGTCTCCTTAAGTCTCATTCCCCAGGTGTGCCTGGTGAAGCTGGGCGGGGCACTCTCCTCGCGAGTGGCCTCCTCCGTCGGAGCTGATCCCGCCTCCTCTGCACTCTCCAAGCCCTTGCATCAGAAGGGGGTGGTTCATGCTCCTCGGCTGAGCTCTGTTCCTGCCTGCCTGCAGGCCTTGCTAATTCCGAACAGCCTGGACTGGCCTGACTCTGCTCTTCCCCAGTTTCCTCCAAGGCCAACGGAGCTGCCCTCTCACTCCTGGCAGTCAGACTCCAGACTCCGACAGGGGCATGACATGCAGTTTTGCGATTTTGCCTTCTATTGACATGTCTGCTCTTCTCTGTGACACTCCCTCAAGTATGGAAGATTGCTATAATGTCACCCCTGGTCCTTCTCTTTCTTTGCAGAACCAGTTGCCCATACCACATTCGCCACAGGAATCCTTGTGTTTTAATTTATTTGGGGGGGGGGGGGGGATACCATCCACCTGAAGTCCCAAAGGTGCTTTTTCAAGAGGCAACTGGACTTTCTTTGTTTTTCCTTGAAGACGTTTCGCTTCTCATCCAAGAAGCTTCTTCAGTTCTGAGAGATGAACCTCCAAGTGGCCTCAAGGACTCTCAGAGAGAGTGCTAATGACCAGATGACTGCAAGGGATATAATATCCTTCCATCCCTCCACTATTCAGTCAGAACTGAAGAAGCTTCTTGGATGAGAAGCGAAACGTCTTCAAGCAAAGCAAAGTCCAGTTGCTTTTTGAAAAAGCACCTTTGGAACAACCATGACCTGGATGACTGAGAACCTCCATAAACATCCACTAAGTTAGTTAGAAGAACTAACTAACCTGACTCTCGCTTGGATCCCCATTGCAGGAGATCGAGTCCCAAGCTCTGGAGGTCTCCCGCGGCCTCACCCAACAGTTGCAGTCGGCTACAACAACGCTGGTCTCCAACCTCCAAGGACTACCGGCCGGTCTTCAAGAGAAAGTGGGTCTTGTCCGCCAGAACGTCAACGAGCTCCATGCCGCCTTCATGACGGCTGGATCTTTCCAGGATCTGCCGGGATCCATCCTAGCTCAGAGTCGGGAAAAAGTTGCCAAGGCCCGTCAGTTGACGGATGAGTTGATGGATCACGTGGTCCAAAATGTCCCTCTTACTTGGCTTGTAGGCCCCTTTTCGGCCTCGGGCAAACCAGAGGGGGAAGAAATAGAAATGAAATAGCATTTCAAGGATGTGAGCAATTCAGAATATTGTTAAGTGTAAGGGTGGGGGCAAGAAAAGGGAAGAATTAAGCTTGGCTGCAAATAGTTTAAATAAATATAGAATTCTTGGTGCAAAAGATTGCTGGACCATGCAAAGCCAAGAGGTTTACAGTATTTCGCCCAATTTAACACACCTGATTTAGTATTGTAAATTGGCAATTGGAGAGGCATTTTTTTCTCACTAACTCATCTAAAAGCAATTTTTTTTTTACTTTGCAGGATTAGGAGAATAGAATCCATTTTAAATGGATATGGCCAAAATTAAGAAGCGGTTATCAGTATTTTTCATCTGCACCCAATTTTTTTTCAATCGCAGGGAGATTATTCTTGCAAGGGAAATCTTGGAGACAAAGAATTATTCAGTTCGGTGCAAAATGCCACAAAACAACGGGGAAGTTAACCAATTACACCCAACTAATGCCTTTTTCTTCCCTGTGATAATTCTCTGGCTTAATTGGTCTTTTTTCACCCCTGTTTCTGCTGAGGGCAAATAGTGACAGAACTGAGAAAGCTGAAACTGCCAGAAATGTAAGCGGGATAAAGGGATGGAGACATAGGTTAGGAAATCATCTGGGTTCTTTATTATTATTCCTGCATTCCAGTCTTTTTTATTCAGCCTTTCTTTGGTGCCTGTAGACTTGAGGTGAGAGGAAGGAAAATGAGGTTTAAACATCTTTGTAAAGTTTCTTCTGTATTTGCAAGTGAAGTTATCTAGGGCAGTGTAGCATCCTTTGGTTAAAGTTCTTCCCATCATTTACACCAGGGGTCTCGAAAGTTGGCAACTTCTAAGACTTGTGGACTTCAACTCCCAGAATTCCCCAGCCAGCCATATATGTATGGCCGGCTGGGGAATTCTGGGAGTTGAAGTCCACAAGGCTTAAAAGTTGCTAACTTTGGAGAGCCCTGATTTACAGGGTGGAATCAACTCTTATCTTTGAAGGAGGGGAACCAATACAGATGATCCATTTTCTGAAGATGTTCCATTTTCAGCTCCTTGCTTGTAATGACTTTCAAAGTTTTCCAAGCGCTCTTTGTATGTTCTGTAAACCGATTTGCCCTCCATGCTTCCCATTGTCAATTTATAACCTGTGCCTTAACTCACAAAATAAAACTAATACATATTGCATTAAAAAACTGGAGACTTTTTTTATGTTTTCCAAGGGCAGGAGGGGCAAGGAGAGGTCATCCAACTGTCCCAATTGGTTTGCTCCATTTGCTAGGATGAGGTGGCTTTTGCTAATTGGGAATCAGAAAGGGGAACATGAGGACTAGAAGCTTAAGAGATGGCTGTAGGCTTGTGTGCATGTAGCAGCAGGAAATCAGGGCGATTGTGCATTGGGAAAGGACAACAGCTAAGAGAAAAATCATATCCCATCCAGAAAAGAAAACATATACAAGGTTACACGTTGAAAAGAAAGTAGAAAAGGGAAGAATGGGGGAAGATCTTTGATTTATGCATGTCAGTTTTTCTTGGGGAGTGGTGCGGTGGCCTAGAGGTGGAGCTCTCGCCTCACAATCAGGAGGCTGTGAGTTCGATCCTAGGTAGAGGCAGATATTTCTCTCTCTGGGCACACTGAGAATATATCTGCTGAACAAAACTCCGCATTGGCGACAGGAAGGGCATCCGGCCTGTAAACACTCTTCTAGCTCCATTCAGTTGCCCAGACTCCACCCCGCAAGGGATTATGGGGTCGTTAAACGAAGATGATGATGTCAGTTTTTCTTGGGAGCAGAACACAGAAATACTTCCATTTCCAATTGTAAGTATGATCCTATAGATTATATAGCGTAGAAAGTCAGCCCCCAGAAGAATGAAATATTTGGGGAATATTAAGAGACAAAATATTATCATATTTTTTGGATTATAAGACGCACCTTTTTGCCTCCCAAAAGGGGGTGAAAATGTCTGTGCGTCTTATAGACCGAATATTGCTAAAGCCCCGCCCACCCGTCGGCCATTTTTTGGCCTCCGCACGCCCCGTTTTTGGGTCTTTTTTCGGCCCGTTTTGGGGGCTTTTTTCGGGTCATTTTTGAGGCTTTTTCGGGCCATTTTTGAGGTTTTTTCTGGCCCGTTTTTCAGGCTTTTTCTGGCCCGTTTTTGAGGCTTTTTTGGGCTGTTTTTTTCTTTAGAGATAGATATTTTGTACCCATTGAGAAAGACTGGGCCAATCTATTCATAAACACAACACCTTCAGCTCCCCCAGGCTGGAGTTGATGGGATTAAGTATTTACATCCCCACCCACCCAAATTCTAAGAATAGGACGACTATTAGGTCATAATAGGATTAACTCACCACCATTAGAATAGCAAAAGACACAAGGCTCACTACATTGCACAACACCCCTGGAGCATCTCAGAACCCTATAGAAATCCATCCATTCCTTAGACAAGGGGTCAGCCATCCCAGAAACATTTGCTGCTGTCACTGAAGCTTCTGGAATCCAAATAAACCTGCTTTCTTTGCAGCCAGCCTGCCTCCATTTTATCTCCTTTCTCACGGCTTGGAATGGGACCAGATTTTTCTTCCAACATTATCAACACAAAGCAAAGCCCTCTGCCCAAGAATCATGAGGGTGCATGTGTGAGAGAACAAGCGTTTAGATCAGAGGTCTCCAAACTTGGCAACTTATGCTGGTTGAGGAATTCTGGGAGTTGAAGTCCACAACTCTTAGAGTCACCAAGTTTTGGAGACCCAAGAAATCACCTGCTGGCTGGGGAATTCTGGGAGTTGAAGTCCACAATTCTCAAAAGTTGCCACCTTTGGAGATTCCTGGTTTAGATGATGACATGTGCCATAAACTAGTTTTAATGAGGATTTAGGGAGTCCTTGTGCTCTCTGAGCTTGGCTGTTTTGTTGCAGACGTTTAATACCCAAACTAGATAACATCATCAGGGCTAAATGTCTATGGAGATTTTCAGTCATCCAGGTCATGGTTGTCCCAAAGGTGCTGGTTTTTTCTTTGAAGACGTTTCACTTCTCATCCAAGAGCTTCTTCAGCTCTTCTCATCCAAGAAGCTTCTTTAGAGCTGAAGACGCCTCTTGGATGAGAAGCGAAACATCTTCAAAGAAAAACCCGAAAGTGCAGTTGCGTCTTGAAAAAGCACCTTTGGGATGATCATGAGGGCTCGTTAGGACTGATCAGGACTATTTATTTATTTGTTGCATTTTTATGCCGCCCAACTCCCAAGGACTCTAGCCCTGATGATGATACCTAGTTTGGGTAAATGAAATGTCTGCAAGAAAACAAGCAAGCTCAAAGAGCACCAAGGATCCCTCATTTCAGCTACAAATATTCTTCTTTATTGGCAACGAAGATTTAGTTGTTATAGAGAGATCCTCAACTTTAAAACCATCATAACTTGCGACTGTTTTATACAAGCTCCTTTAGGGTCATACATTGTATAACAGATATTGTAACACGGCCCAGAATTTAATTGGGCTTACTAGCTATTGTAGCTGGTAACCCCCTCATCAGACACCTTCCAAGTTACCACTACTATCTTGTGGCAAGGAGTTCCACCGTTAACAGGGAGCTGCCCGATTTCCTAAAACTCTCCTTTTTTATTGATCTTTTTTTCCCCACACAATCCATTTACAAATAATGGCATCGCTACCACCCAAGTGAAAGATTTTCCAATTAGCAACTTTATCTTGTTCCAGTTACGTTTCCGTGGCAGCAAAAAACATAGATTATCCAGTTGTAAAGGATGGATAGACATTATAGCAATAGCAATAGCACTTAGACTTATATACCGCTTTACAGTGCTTTACAGCCCTCTCTAAGCGGTTCACAGAGTCAGCATCTTGCCCTTCCAACAATCTGGGTCCTCATTTTACCCACCTCGGAAGGATGGAAGGCTGAGTCAACCTTGAGCCTGTGAGATTTGAACCGTCGAACTGCAGCTAGCAGTCAGCTGAAGTAGCCTGCAGTACTGCACTCTAACCACTGCGCCACCTCGGCTTAAATTTGCCATCTAAGTAGAAGTCAAGTTAAATGTAGCAGAAATTTTCACTTGGTTGCTCCTGGTGGAGAGGTTTAACAGCGTAGTCTAAAACTAATGTGGCCTTTTCTTTAAGAATTCAAGATTTTTTTCCCAGGAAAAAGGAACAATGAAAGGCTAACAATGGAGGATGTAAATGTTTGGCTCTCCTAAACAGGATACAGGTAGTCCTTGACTTACGACCACAACCGAGCCCAAAATTTCTGCTGCTAAGCGAGACAGTTGTTAAGTGAGTTTTGTCCCATTTTTTACGACCTTTCTCACCACCGTTGTTAAGAGAAACACTGCAGTTGTTAAGTTAGTAACATGGTTGTTAAATGAATCTGGTTTCCCTTTCTATTTTGTTTGTCGGAAGATCACAAAAGGTGATCACATGACCCTGGGACACTGCAACTGTCATAAATATGAGTCAGTTGCCGAATGTGTGAATTTTGATCATGTGAGCATGAGGATGCCGCAATAGTTGTAAGTGTGAAAAACATTCTTAAGTCATTTTTTTCAGTGCCCTTGTAACTTTGGACGGTCACTAAACAAGTGGTTGTAAGTCAAGGACATGGTTGTCATCAGAAGACACAATGAAAACTTCATAATCTCACAACATGTGGAGAGACTCGACCATGATTTCAACTGGGAAACTGAGCATCCTAGACCAAGTTAAATCCAAAAATGCTAGGCATTTAGACAGATTAGTCATTAACAGACACACAGAGATAAACCACATTTACACACCATTCAAAAGAGGCAATAAAAAAAGCTAAGAAAGAAATAAAAAGAACCGCAACAGTCCCCTCCAGCAGCCAATACTCAGATAAGGGGGAATTAACACCAGGCAAACATTCAAGCAGAAAATAATCCTCTAATCAAGGAACTACCAAGGAGAAAACCGCACTCCTGCAAATATTGGCAGGGCAAGCTACTGGGAGCAATCTCTAGCACTGATGATGTTACTTAGTTGAATCAAGAAAACAACTAAGCTCAGAGAGCACCAAGGACCCCACAGTCCTTTTCTTCCTCCTCGCCCTCCTCCACTCCACAAACTCCACTCCGTTCTTTCACTGATGACATTATCTAGATGGGTAATGAAATGTCTGCAAGAAAATAGCCAAGTTCAGAGAGCACCAAGGACCCCACAAATATATTTAGCTAATGTAACTTGGGTTAACAAAAGCAATTGCCATTTGTCTGTTATCTCCCCATTTAATATTATTTTTGCTGTTTGGGTGGAATATATCACCCTAATCATCCCTATAAATTTTTCTCCAAAATTCATAATATTTAGTTGGTTAATAAGGTGCTCCAAACCTCAGATTGAATTTTGCCTTCTTTCTGGGGAACAAACCAGGCAAGCTGTTGTTCCAGAGACGGTTTTAATTCTGATGTGTGTTTCTTTCCTTGTGTTATCTCCCCATTTAATATTATTTTTGCTGTTTGGGTGGAATATATCACCCTAATCATCCCTATAAATTTTTCTCCAAAATTCATAATATTTAGTTGGTTAATAAGGTGCTCCAAACCTCAGATTGAATTTTGCCTTCTTTCTGGGGAACAAACCAGGCAAGCTTTTGTTCCAGAGACGGTTTTAATTCTGATGTGTGTTCCTTTCCTTGTTATCTATGTGGCCTTGGGTGAATTGCTGGTCTGATCTGACAGCTGTGTGTGTGTTGAAACCTGAAACGGGACTGTTTGTTCCAGGCACACACACTTTTCCTGCCTCTGAGAGAGTGAAAAACTTTTGAAACTGTAATGGAACAACTCACAGATGGCCTCTGTTTGTAATCATCCGGCTGTCTGGGAGGGAGACGGCCGAGGCCGTTTAGCAGTGGGCCTCCTGGGCGTGTTTCATCAGGGTCCATCC
>QLTV01003535.1:360383-383066 GCA_003457575.1 Thermophis baileyi
ATATGTTTTATTTTTTATGATGTAAGCCGCCCAGAGTCCTTCGGGAGTTGGGCGGCATATAAATTTTATAAAATAAATAAAAAAATAAAATAAATAAATAAGGAATTTCCAATTTAGATTATCAAACGCTTTTTGTGCGTCCAAAAATACCAGCGTGACTTGTTTCTCCGGGTGGGCCTCATAATACTTCCAGCACATTCATTATCATTCTTGTATTATTTCTTAAGTGCCTATTTGGTAAAAACACATTTTGGCCTTAATCATCCCTATAAGTTTTTCTCCAAACTTCAGAATACTTTATTGGTAAATAAGGAATTTCCAATTTAGATTATCAAACGCTTTTTGTGCGTCCAAAAATACCAGCGTGACTTGTTTCTCCGGGTGGGCCTCATAATACTTCCAGCACATTCATTATCATTCTTGTATTATTTCTTAAGTGCCTATTTGGTAAAAACCCATTTTGATCGGGGTGGATAATTTCATTTAGTATTTTTTTTACTCTTTCCGCAATTATTGTCACAAATATTTTATAATCGGCATTTAATAACGAGATTGGCCTGTAGTTTTTAATTTGTTGGTTATCTGTTTTCTCTTTTAGAATAAGTGTAATAAATGCCTCTGTCCATGAATTTGGTAATCTTGCTTGTTCTGGTGCTTCATTATATAGGTCCAACATTAACACCTCCAGTGGTTCTTGGTTTTCTTTGTATAATTCTGCAGGGATTCCATCCGGTCCCGGTGTTTTGTTATTATTTTTTTGTTTTTTAATTGCTTCCTTCATCTCTATCATAGTAATTTTATTATTCAGCATTTCCTTTGTTATAACTGGTATTATAGGAAGATCCCTCTCATTTAAGTATTGCTAAATATTTTTTCCCTTATGTCCTCTTGACTGTACAGCATTTTAAATAATTTTTGGGCAATACTTTTTTTTCCCTTCTATCTGATATTGAAGATTCCCATTCTCATCTTGCAACTGTTGTATTAATTTTTTTTTTCTTTCTCTTTCTTCAATTTGTGCGCCAGCCATCTCCCTGGTTTATTTGCGTGTTCGAAAAGATTTTGCCTCACCAATCTAAGATTTTGTGCCATTTCTTCTTGTGACATTAAATTTATTTTATGCTTAACCACATCTTTTTCTCCTTTAATTTTCTCATTTTGGGGTTCTTTTTGCATCTTAAGTTCCAATTCTTTAAGTTTTTCCTGCAACACCATTTGTTGTTTCTTCTTTTCCTTATTCCTTCGCGCCACATATGCTATTGTTAAGCCCCGAATATAGGCTTTAGTTGTATCCCATAAATTGCCCGAACCGGTAGCAACCTGCTGGTGATGTCACGGTGACATCACAGATCCGGTTCGGTCGGTGCCAGTCCGTGGGCGCCGCAATCTTTTTTTGGGGGGGGGGTTGGAAAAAAAATTTGAGGGGGGGATTTTTTTAAAAAAAAATTTCTTCTGCGCATGCACAGAAGCTGAGGTTCTGGCACTGCGCATGCATCTCCATCTTGTTTTTGGCTTTTTTGGGGGGGGGGATTTTTTTTATTTTTCGGCACTGTGCATGCTTGCGTGTGCGAAGCGTGGTCACGCAGCGTGGGAGGAAGCGAACTGGCAGCGAGGTAAGTTAGAACCCACCCCTGCTTTAGTTGTATTCCATAAATTTTGTAACGATGTTTGTTCCTTCGCATTTTCTTTAAAAAATAATTCAAGTTCTTTTTCCAACAGTTGAACATTTTTTTTTCCCTTCAGAATCCTCTGATTTAAAGTTCATCTCCCTCTCTTTTTTTTGTCCTTTCCATTTCACTTTCAGGGGATTGTGGTCTGCCCACGTATTTGGCATTATCTCTAATTCTTCTATATCCTTTCCCACTTCCGAATCCATCCACACCATGTCTATTCTAGACCACGAATTATGGGGGTTTGAGAAAAAGGTATATTGGCTCTTCTGTGGGTTTAGTTCTCTCCATGTATCCTTTAAATTTAACTCTTGAGCCATTTCAAAAAATGTATTCGGCAGTGTTCTTCTTTTCTTCTTATTTTTTTTATTACTTACTGTATATCATCTTTCTTAGCATCTGCCACCGCATTGACGAGGATGATATTGCCACCCCATGGTCGGTTCTTGGTCTTCCGGATCCATGAGCAGCTGCGCGGGACTCGGGCAAGCCACAACATCGGCATAGATCTGTTTCGGTTTCAGCCATTCTTTTATATATACTGCTATACCCCTCTTCTTTTTCTGCGCCAGAGCCAAATGAAGTTTCCCTATTTTAGGAAATTCTAAGATGCCCCCGTGTTGTCTCTTAATGTGGACCTCTTGTAGGCATGTGATATCCATATTCTGTTTTAGAATTTTTGACAATGTTTGTTTTCTTTTAGCCGGAGAGTTCATTCCATTTATGTTGATTGATAACAACTTAATTTCTTCTTCAATTTTACTAATTATAAGTAGTTCTTGTTCCTCTCCTTGGTCTTATCTCTCGTTGCGTTCTCGTCCTTACTCCTTCTCTTTCTTGGTGTTCTATTTCTCTCCGTTCTCTTACTTCTTGGTCCGACTCTTTTTCTTCTAGTTGTTGTTCTTCTTGGCTTTAGCTTTCTATCTCTTCTCTGCTATCTTGTTCTTCATCTGTAGCTAGATAGTGTTCATAGAATTCTTGCGCCTTATCCAGGGTATCAATTCTAAATTTCTTTTCCTGCCATGAGATCAACATACCTTCAGGGATAAGCCATCTAAACATTATCTTACATTTAACTAGTTGTGAGGATAAAAAATGATAATTTCTTCTTTGTTCCCTAATCCTTCTAGGTACTTGTTTCAGAGTTACGATTTCTTTCCCTTTGTACGTTAGCGGTTCATCTCTTGTCCTCCTATAGACTTCATCCCTGATCATTTTTCTTGCAAACCACATGTGAACGTCCCTTGGCAGTTTGTGTCGATGTGCGTAGTTAGTGTGGATTCTATAAATCTCATCTATGTCGTTTTGAGTCTCCTGTTTGCTTTTCTGCAACATGTCGGTTGACAGTTCTACCATAAGGTTTAATAGATCTTCCTCTTTATTTTCTGCTATGTTTTGGAATCTCAGATAGAACGCTGATTTCTCCATTTCCAGATGTACTATTGCCTTCTCCAAATTCCTATTTGCTGCCATCAGTTTTTGTTCTGCTGATTCTAATTTCTTTTCAGTTTGCTCTGTTCTGGCTTCCACTGTCTTTATTTTCTGTTCATTTCTAACTATCGCCTCCTGTATCGTTCCTATTCTGTTGTCCAATTTATGGATGTCGCCTTTCACCTCCCCCATCTCGTTTTTTATTTCTTCGTGGTTTTTCGTTATCGACTCCTGTGTTTTCGTTATTGACTCCTGTGATTTCATCATCACTTCTTGGATCGCGCTCAGAGTCGCCTGCATATTCTGCAAACTCAATGTGCATCCTGATTTCTCGCCACCCAACATATTTTCTATTGATTGTTGTCCCGATGGGGAGGCTGTCATCGGCGTTGCTTTTTTCCCGGTTTTCGTAATTGTCATCGTACTCGTCATTTTCAAAGTCTGACAGAAGTTTTTCCACAATATCATATAGCACCTATTATTTATCTCTCTAGTTTCCTCTTCTCTTATATATCTTTCTCCTAATCTAGACGCCTGTCATATATCTATTGTTATTTAAGATTAGGTACTATATCGTATATTATCTTATTCCTACAACTATAACCACAGTATCTGTAATATAATACCCTGTTTCCCCCAAAATAAGACATCCCCTGATAATAAGCCCAATCGGGCTTTTGAGTGCATGGCAATAAGGCCAAGCATTTATTTCAGGGTTCAAAAAAATATAAGACAGGGTCTTATTTTCAGGGAAACATGGTACTGTCTGCTGTATATTCTCTACAATTAATAACAATTCTAGGAGTTACTAGCAATACCAGTATCAACCTTAATCTAGTTATACCTTACAGATGTATAGTTATAAAGGTTGTATGAACTATAAAAGTTATATTTTAAACATATAAAAAGTTGAGAGATCAAATATAAGTCACTTATATTTTAAATATCTATATACTGTTATCTAATCTATTTATAAATATTTCTACTCTTTCTTTAAATTAATTCTTTATAGTATACAAATATATAGATGTATAAGATTTCCAGCCTAGATTTGTACAAGTAGTTATACAGTAAATAGCATATATACAAAATACCTATAAAGTTGTATCTGATTTATGTTTTGGATTATTTGTTAGCAAAGTCTATTTCCAAATACTATAGAATAATCTCCTTTTAGGATCACTGATTTTAGAATTAATCCTTAAAATCCGCCAACACTTACAAATGGTTAAGGAGTTCTCTATTCAATGGTATTACTATTACATCAGCAGCTCTTCAGCTCTGTTTGCAAAATGTCACCTTCCTTCATTTCAGCACAGTCACTTCACTTCCACCTCTGCATTTCAACCTCTCCGCTCCTGTCCAAAAACTTCTTGTAGATAATCTTTCCAAACCACAAAAGCTGATCACCGTATCAATCCAAATAATCCGTCTGTTAAGTTTTTCATGAAACGCCAGCACAGACCGTCTCTCACTCCCTCCTCTCACTCTGTCACTGTCAATTTCTGTCTTCCCAGGGCTCGCTCCCACCACTAAGGTGCCGCTTTTCCCTCTTCGGAGACTCACTTGTCAGCCAGTTGTAGGTCTCAAAATCTCTGAGAATCAGTCCGGAATCTCACTCTGTCTCATCAATCTGTCCATCGATACTTCCTGCTGCTTCCCTCTCTTCGCTTCCTACTCCATTCAATCAGGCCATCACGCCTCCGGACCCGACCATAAAGGCCGGCCTCTTTCGTGCCAGATTCAAGGGGTTCCTCTTTCAGTAACGGGGGATCGCTCCACTCCCCGTTACCCCAGAGCTTCCCCTCTACGTTGCTGGTCCCTACAAGATCCAACTTCACCCCTACGGGCCTCCAGCCATGAAAAATTGGGCAAAAGAACCAGAGCCCTGTTCTTTTGCGCCGCACCACCGTGACATCACCACCAGAAGCCAAAGGGGTAAGACAGAGATGCCCACTATCTCCCCTCTTGTTCATCATATCACTAGAAGTACTATTGATACATATTAGGCAAAAGCAGGAAATAAAAGGACTGATAATCAAAAAGGAAGACTACAAAATACAAGCCTTCGCTGATGATCTGGTTTTTGTAACAAAGAACCTTATCACTAGCCAGAAAGAGGAATTGGAGGAATTGGAGATCCAGATGGCTAAGAAAGTGAAATATTTGGGAATTTGATTGATGGCAAAATGTTCCTCTATAAAAGAGGACAACTACAATAAATTAGTACAACAAATACAAAAAGATTTGGACAATTGGGCGAAATTACAACTGTCATTAATGGGAAGAATTGCCACAATCAAAATGAATATATTACCTGAAATCCTGTTTCTCCTCCAAACAGTACCGATAAAATTAGGGAATTTTTTTTTAAAGAATTAAATAAAATAATATTAAACTTTATTTGGCTAGGGAAGAAATCTCGAATAAAATTAAAGCTTTTGCAGGACAGCAGAAATAAGGGAGGCTTTGGACTCCCGGATTGGGAACTCTACTACCATGCGGCAGTGGTGACTTGGCTTAAAGATTGGATAAATTTAAATAATAAAAGGATACTAACAATAGAGAGTCACGATCTTCAATTTGGCTGGCACGCATTTATTTGGGATGGGAAAAACAAAGTACACTCTTTTCCAGAGACATCAAGTGAGGGATGCCCTGTTACATGTTTGGGAGAAAATCAAGAAAAACTATTATATGAAAATTCCAATCTGGTTATCAACTATGGAGGCAATGATATATCCCAATGTATTGGATCTAAACAAGATAATACGATATAAAGACCTACTGGAAGAGCAAGGGAAATTAAAATCTAACAAAGAGCTAAAGGGCCAAGGAATAGAGATAGATTGGTGGCCATACTTGCAAATTAGAACAAGATATAAAAAAGACTTAGAACAACATGGCTTCTATAATGAACCACAGGAATTAGATAAAATACTACAGGGGAGGGGGGGAAATGATTACCAAATCATATAATTACTTCTTAAGATTCAAAATGGAGGAAGAAACAGTTAAAGAGACTATGATAATCTGGGTGAAAAATTTTGGTTACAGTATTGATTTGGAACATTGGGAAAAACTATGGGAGAAAAACTATAAATTAACAATGTCAGCAGCCTACAAAGAAAACCTGTACAAAATGTTTTATCGTTGGCATGTACCCCCAGCGAGATTGGCTAAAATGTTTCTGAACAGATTGCCCGAGTGTTGGAGATGTAACTATAAACAAGGAACTTTCTTCCACATGTGGTGGACCTGCCCTAAAGCTAAGAAATATTGGCTCAAAGCAGAGGTGGGTTCCTGCCGGTTCGGACCAGCTCTATAGAACCGGTAGCGGGAATTTCCCCCCACTCGCAGAACCGGCAGCGATGGCCGGCTGGACATGCCCCCAAACTGGCTCTCTCGGCGGTGCTGTAGGTGCCGCCATGTTGTTTTTTTGCTTATGCGCACGTGCAGAAGCTTGGTTTTTAGCACTGCGCATGGGCGCGAATAACGCCCACATGGCGTGTGAGGAAGCGAACCGGCAGCGAGGTAAGTCAGAACCCACCCCTGGCTCAAAGTAAAGAAATGGCTAGAAGAAATTACGAAACAAAAACTTGAACTGAAACCGGAATTATTTTTATTAGGCATAGTAAGAGAAAACATATGTAAAAAAAACTTCAATATATAATACTTCACATAATAACCGCTGCTAGAATTGCTTTTGCTCAAAATTGGAAACAAGACAACACTCCATCCGATGAAATGATAATAAGAAAAGTTCTTGAGTGTGCAGAGATAGACAGGTTATCTATGGAATTATGGAGAAGAAACGGAATATTATAAAATTTGGAATATATGGTATAACTGGCTGGAAGATAGGCGTGAAACTCTCAAATAAGGATTACGTAAGATCTATGTTAAAAAGGGAGATTATTGTATATTTATTTATATATCTATATTGTATATATTTGTAAACACTGTTATAATTGAAAGGTAGATAATTAAATGATTACATAATATAGGGCAGTGATGGCGAACCCTTTTCTTCTTGTGTGCCAAAAATGGGAGTGTGTGCGCGTGCTAGCACATGCGCGTGCCACCACACAACCCCCCATGCGCACCACACTGCGCATGCACGCATTCCTGTGCATGCGCCCCCCCGTTGGGCCGTTTTTCACCCTCAGACTTCCCTGAAGCCTCCGGAGTGCGAAAAACGGCCCAACGGGCAAACCAGAAGTCCGTTTTTCTGAACTTCTGGTTTGCCCGTTGGGACGTTTTTCACACTCCAGAGGCTTCAGGGAAGCCTCCTGAAGCCTCTGGAGGGCGAAAACGGCCTTCCCCAAGGCCGAAAATCAGCTGGCCAGCACGCGCATGCGCACTGGAGCTGACATAGGGCAACGCCTCGCGTGCCCTCAGATATGGCTCCGCGTGCCACAGGTTCGCCATCACGGATATAGGGAATAACAATTTATAAAATAAGAAACTATGTTAATATGAGTGATATCGATACTGAAACGCTGTAATAAGTGGAAATGTGGTTTTTAAGGTTGAGATATGTCTAATAAAAATCTATTTTAAAAAAAAAAGCAATTGCCATTCATACAATACACACAACCTGCTCAATTTTAAACTTGGGAGATGCCCAGAAAGAGACTACAGATGCAAGAAAAAAGTACAACAATCATCAGCCACGAGAATAGCAATAGCAATAGCAATAGCACTTAGACTTATATACCGCTTCATAGTGCTTTACAGCCCTCTCTAAGCGGTTTACAGAGTTAGCATATTGCCCCCAACAATCTGGGTCCTCATTTTACCCACCTCAGAAGGATGGAAGGCTGAGTCAACCTTGAGCCGGTGAGATTTGAACCACTGAACTGCAGCTAGCAGCCAGCTGAAGTAGCCTGCAGTGCTGCACTCTAACCACTGCGCCACCTCGGCTCTTTGTGTGTAAGCAGGGCACCTTGCCCATGCTGTGATACTTTTTTAAAAATAATTTTTATGAAAAGTTTTTAAGAGAACACAAAAACAAATCAAGCAAAAACGGACGGGAAGGGAAGGGAGGGGAGGGGAAGGGAAGGGAAGGGAAGGGAAGGGAAGTGAGGGAAAAGGGAAGGGAAAAGGGAAGGGAAGGGAAAGGAAGGGAAGGGAAGAGAGGGGAAAGGAAGGGAAGAGAAGAGAAGGGAAGGGAAGGGAAGGGAAGGGAAGGCAAAGGAAGGGAAGGGAAGGGAAGAAATGAGGCAAAGAGAAGGAAAGAAGTGAATAGGAACCTAGGATAAAGAGCAGAAAAAGGTAGAAATGGCAGAGAAGAAAAGGGTAGATTTAGCAAGGACATGAAGAGGAACACCAATGTTGGCCCAACCCCATATTAAGCAGCCAATTCCAGATAGGCCAGGTTTATTTTTATTATACAGCTATAGTAAGAGAATCTTGCAAATCTGAATGTCCTTCCCAGTCCCACACTTCATGTTTGCATCAGTTGGGAAGGGACTTGTCTGATATATTTCCTCACTTAATTTTCTTATCCTATGATCAAGCCCCTCTTATCCGATTGCTTCCTTGACAGCTGCTTTTCATCCTTTGTGAAAAGAAAATAGGCAGGAGGAAGGGGAGGAAATAGGAAGGAAGGATATACAAGAAAAAGCAAGTAAGTAAGTAAGTTTTGGAAGAAATATACATCTAGTTCAGCTCCAAATTGGAAGAATGACACTGGAAACATGGAGGCTGATTGAAAAGATGGTTTAATGGTGAAGCAGAACCACCAAGCACACGTGATTCTGGGTAGCTGAACACATGGAGTTGAGAGTGTGGGGGGGGTATTTATACCCTCTCTTGGGCCTTACCCTTGAGCTTCCTGTTCCTGTGCAAGCTATTGACTGCTGTAGGGGTCATAGCTAAAAAGCAAGTAAGTAAGTAAGTTTTGGAAGAAATATACATCTAGTTCAGCTCCAAATTGGAAGAATGACACTGGAAACATGGAGGCTGATTGAAAAGATGGTTTAATGGTGGACAGGAACACATGGTTTGAGATCCTGGGCAAAATGAGCATATGGGTGGGAAGGAAGGAAGGAAGGAAGGAAGGAAGGAAGGAAGGAAGGAAGGAAGGAAGGAAGGAAGGAAGGAAGGAAGGAAGGAAGGAAGGAAGGAAGAATAGCAATAGCAATAGCACTTAGACTTATATACCGCTTCATAGTGCTTTACAGCCCTCTCTAAGCGGTTCACAGAGTCAGCATATTGCCCCCAACAATCTGGGTCCTCATTTTACCCACCTCGGAAGGATGGAAGGCTGAGTCAACCTTGAGCCGGTGAGATTTGAACCGCCGAACTGCAGCTAGCAGTCAGCTGAAGTAGCCTGCAGTGCTGCACGCTAACCACTGCGCCACCTCGGCTCTGCAAAAGGGCCAAAAGACAGAATAAAAAGAAATCGAAGATGTGTTCAATTCCCTTTGCGGCAAATATAAATACAATTACAAAATGATCGCTTGCCCTGTAAATTACAAGCATAGCCTGCGATTCTCAGAACGGCCTCCCTCCCCTTCTCTTTCACAGCTAAGGCAAACTCCCTCTAGTTGGGGAGGTGGCGGGGACTCCCAAGTCCCATCCTCCCCATCCAGCTGTGGATACTGGGCATCGTAGTGCCCGCCCAGACGGCAGGGAGAAAAGCTGGCCCCGTCGCCTGATCTGTGACATCACACGCTACATCACAAGGGCCGCTTGGAATGATGGGAAAATCTTTAGCCTTGGCCCGCTGCCCTTGGGATGGTGGCTGGCCTGGGTGGGGAAACCAAGATGCCCTGAATTTCAGCTTTTTCGCAAGCCAAGATCATGGCAGAATGTGAGTGGGAAAGCCGAGCGGTCAGCTGTGCCAGGGAGGAACCAGGAATGGACCTTGCTTGGGAATTCTGGAGGCCTCACTGCTTATTGAACTAGCTCCTATGCACCTTCCGAAGTCTTCTAAGGGGCTGGAGAAGGAATGAAATACCCCAGTCTTATGTGTCCTTCAGCCGTCCAGCTTTTGCTTCAGTCATAGACCCGTGATGGCGAACCTATGGCACGCGTGCCACAGGTGGCACGCGGAGCCATATCTGAGGGCACGCGAGGCGTTGCCCTATGTCAGCTCCAATGCGCATGCGCGCGCTGGCCAGCTGATTTTCGGCCTCGGGGAAGGCCGTTTTCGCCCTCCCCAGGCTTCAGGAGGCTTCCCTGAAGCCTCCGGAGTGCGAAAAATGGCCCAACGGGCAAACCGGAAGTTCGGAAAAACGGACTTCCGGTTTGCCCGTTGGGCCGTTTTTCGCACTCCGGAGGCTTCAGGGAAGCCTGAGGGTGAAAAACGGCCCAACGGGGGGGGGGAGCATGCGCAGGAATGCGCACATGCGCATTGTGGCACGCGTGGGGGGTTGTGTGGTGGCACGCACGCATGCTGGCGCACGCACACACTCCCATTTTTGACACGCAAGAAGAAAAAGGTTCGCCATCACTGACATAGACCATCCCTGTTGCCTTTTGGCCAGGAATATCATTTGCAGTTGCCTTGAGCCATGGAAGAGAATATTTGCAGTTCAGGGCTGAACTGTGGGATACTTAGTTCTCTCTGAGCTTGGTGGTTTTCTTGCAGACGTTTCATGACCCTGCCAGGTAACATTATCAGTACTAGAAGGGGGTGTGGTTTGTGGAGGAGGAGGAGGAGGAGGATTGCGGGGTCCTTGGTGCTCCGTGAGCTTGGTGGTTTTCTTGCAGACGTTTCATGATCCAACTAGGTAACGTCATCAGTGCTACGGTAGAAGGGAGCATGGGATTTGCTCCCTGTTTATATACGGTAGCTTGGCCTGTCAGTATTGGTGGGAGAGCTCTTTTTGCTTCCTTAATTAGGCTATTGTTTATTGTTAGCTTGTTGGTCTGGTTGGTAGTTCCTTGATGGGGACGTTGTTTACTGCTTGATTGTCGGTCTAGTACTAATCTTGGTTTTGATCACTGCTTATCTTGGTATTGACAAGGAGGTGTTTTGGTCTTTTTATTTGTTCCATGTTTGGCCTTTTGGTCATCTCTTTTGAATGTTATGTAAATATTATTTATCTCTATCTGCCTGTTGATTGCCACCGAGATTAATACCAGACCAACAAACAGTAAACAATACCCCATTAAGGAGCTACCTACTAGGACACACAATCGAACAGTAAACAACAGCCTAATCAAGGAACTAATAAAGACACTCCCACCATCACTGACAAGACAAGCCACTGTATATAAAAAAGAGCAAAACTCAGACCCTTCTAGCACTGATAATATTACCTAGTTGGATAATGAAATGTCTGCAAGAAAACAGTGAAGCTCAGAGAGCACCAAGGACCCCACAGTCGTCGTCATCCTCCTCTTCCTCACTTCACTTCTCTTCAAACTTCATTTCTTTCTAGTATTGATAATGTTACCTAGTTGGGTTATGAAACGTCTGCAAGACAACAACCAACCTCAGAGAAGACCAAGGACCCCACAACTGTTGTCTTCTTCACAAATGTTTTTGGGATTTCCTAGTTTAGCCTATGGCAGTGATGGCGAACCTATGGCATGCGTGCCACAGGTGGCACGCGGAGCCATATCTGAAGGCACGTGAGGCTTTGCCCTATGTCAGCTCCAGCGTGCTTGTGCGTGCTGGCCAGCTGATTTTCGGCCTTCCAGAGGGTGGGGGGAGGTCGTTTTCGCCTTCCCCAGGCTTCAGGAAAGCCTCCGGAGCCTGTGGATGGCGAAAAATGGACCCAACAGGCCTACCGGAAGTTCGGAAACGAAATTATGGAATGGAAGAATTATGGAAAACAGAGATCAATTTTGTCCTAAACTCTGGAACGGAAGGGCGAACCAATTGAAGGAGAGCCGGGATCTATAAATTTTTGTAATCAATTAAACAGATTGAAATATTGTTTTTTATTTAGTTTGGAGCTCGCAAGAATATAAGATGATTGCTGGTTCCTCAGCTCCTATGTCACAAACTATGTACTTGCGGGAGGAGAAAACGGTATTGTCTATTTGTTTCCTTTGGGTTGAATAATTGGCGGGAAAGGGTATTTATTTATTTATTGCTTATTATTAAATTATATGCCTCCCATCTCACTATCCAAAGCATTAAAGAAACATTATTCAGTGTGATAATGAATTGGTTGCCAGGAATAATAATACAGGAAGTCCTCGATTTACGGCCGCAATTGAGCCCAAAATTTCTGTTGCTAAGCGAGACAGTTTTTAAGTGAGTTTTGCCCCATTTTGTGACCTTTCTTGCCACAGTTATTAAGTGAATCACTGCAGTCGTTAAGCTAGTAACAAGATTGTTAAGTGAATCTGGCTTCCCCATGGACTTTGCTTGTCAGAAGGTCACAAGAGGGGATCATGTGATCCCGGGACACTGCAATCGTTGTAAGTATGAACCACTTGCCAAGTGTCAGAATTTTGATCACATGACCCGTGGGGATCCTGCAAGAAAAACTATCCTAAGTTACTTTTCTCAGTGCTGCTGTAACTTAACTAGCAATAGCAATAGCAATAGCACTTAGACTTATATACCGCTTTACAGTGCTTTACAGCCCTCTCTAAGCGGTTTACAGAGTCAGCATATTGCCCCCAACAATCTGGGTCCTCATTTTTACCGACCTCGGAAGGATGGAAGGCTGAGTCAACCTTGAGCCTGGTGAGATTCGATCTGCCAAACTGCTGGCAGCCGGTGATCAGCAGAAGTAGCCTGCAGTACTGCACTCTAACCACTGCGCCACCGCGGCTCATACTTAAAATGGTCACTAAATGAATGGCTGTAAGTCGAGGATTACTTGTAAAATAGAATTAGCTCATCTGGTTGTGTTTTATGTCGGGTCCATCTGGAAAGGCTGACACTATCTTATTCCAATGAAAAAGCTATCTTATTTCTAGTAAACAGACCGATCCTAAAGATCTTCTAAAAGAGAAAAGGGCGAGGGGCTGCTGAATGAATCACCAAGGAGAGGGTATTCCTAAGGAAGGGGCGACCCCTGGAAAGGCATGTGTCAGCTGCCACCTTATGCTTGCTTGTGGTTTGCTGCTATGCGGTGACAGACTGCCATGCACTGTGTGGATGGAGGGGGAAGGAAGGGGGGAAATGCTTGGGGAAGCGAAAGTAAATGCTGTATCTTCTCAAGATGCTGCCTAAACATCACCCAGCTGGAAAAAGGACGGCGCCGCATACCAAACTCTTCTTGGATTGGCCGTTAGGAAAACATTTTGCCTGAACCTGATTGGTTACACCAGGAGGAGCAATGAGAGACAGTTAAGGGAGGGAAAAGTAGAACTCAGGGATTTGGGCGCACGGTTTTCAGTTCTGTTATATGCGATACTGCAATGCAGATAGTCCTCAACTTACGGCCACAATTGAGCCCAAAATTTATGTTGTTCGGTGATAAATTTGTTAAGGGAGTTTTGCCCCATTGTACGACATTCCTTGCCACATTTGGCAAGTGAGTCTCTGCAGTTCTTAAATTAGTAACACGGTTGTTAAGTGAATCTAGTTTCCCCATTGACTTTGCTTGTCAGAAGGTCACAAAATGGGATCACATGACTCTGGGACACTGCGACTGTCATAAAGGTGAACCGCTTGTCAAGCATTCAAATGTAAATCACGGGACCATGGGGATGCTGCAATGGTCATAAGTGTGAAAAATGGTCATGTCACTTTCTTCAGTGCTGTTGTAACTTTGAACGGTCAGTAAATGAACTGTTGTAAGTCGAGGACTACCTGTACACTTGACCTCTAATAAACTATACACTATAGGAGCCCTGGTGGTGCAGTGGTTAGAATGCAGTATTGCAGGCAAACTGTGCCCACTGCCAGGAGTTTGATCCTGACCGGCTCATGGTTGACTCGGCCTTCCATCCTTCCGAGATGAGTAAAATGAGGACCCAGATTGTTGGGGGCAAGAGGTGACTCTGTAAACCACTTAGAGAGGGCTGTAAAGCACTGTGAAACAGTATATAAGTCTAAGTGCTATTGCTAAGTGCGGAGGAAGGAAGGAAGGAAGGAAGGAAGGAAGGAAGGAAGGAAGGAAGGAAGGAAGGAAGGAAGGAAGGAAGGAAGGAAGGAAGGGCCATGATGGCACAGTGGTTGGAATGCATTATTGAAGGCTAACTCTGCCCACTGCCAGGAGTTCGATCCTGACCGGCTCAAGGTTGACTCAGCCTTCTGTCCATCCAAGGTTGCTAAAATGAGGACCCAGTTTGTTGGGGCAACAGGCTGACTCTGCAAATCGCTTAGAGAGGGCTGTAAAGCAGTGTGAAGTGGTATATAAATTTAGAACAGAACAGAACAACAGAACAGAACAGAACAGAACAGAACAGAACAGAACAGAATAGAATAGACTATTGGCCAAGTGTGATTGGACACACAAGGAATTTGTCTTTGATGTATATGCGTGCATATGCTCTCAGTGTACATAAGGAGAATAAAATACATTCATCAAGAATAAAAAGATACAACACTTAGTGATAGTCAAGGTTACTAATAAGCTATCAAGGTTACTAATAAGCGCTATTGCTATACTTAATCTTGATTAATACTTGATTAATGCTTAATCATTTCTAAGATGATTAAGCTGTGGCAGGTCCGACAGCATGCTTCCAAGGTCCCACCAGGTGGCAGGATTTTAGGGAAGTGATCTGAATCTGGTGGGATTTAGTAGGACGGGCAGATAATTCTTAAGGAGAGTAACCTGGTCCTTACCATGTAAAATGTAAAGGCAAAAGTTTCCCCTGTCCAGTCGTGCTCATCTCCAATTCATGTCTAGGACAACTCGCCACAGCCAACGCGCTGCGGGACAACTTGCCACACCTAACTCGCCATGGGATAACTCACTGAATATCGAAGAAATGTTGGAATAGAATCATTAAAGAAAGGATGCCAAAGCAGGGATAAAACGAAAGGCGAGCGACAAAATATCAAAATATCTTTTTCATTACTTTAAATAATTAAATGGCATTGTTGAATTGTTGCAACCCTTCAGCTCGCAATAAATAGAGTCACGAGCCGGTCGGAGAGTCTCGACGCCGACTTTGACGGAGTCTTGGATGACCGAAAGTATGACGTTGATCTCAAGATGGAGACCATCTCCACGTTTGCAGATCCTCCATCCCGTTCCAAGAGTCCCCGTGAGTATCGGCCGAGTCGAGGGGGGTGGCATGAGGTGTGGTGGGGGTGATGACGAAAGTGGGGAACGAGCAGCTATAGCAGTTGGGAAGTTGGGGTGGATTTCAGAACTGGGTCTTTCTCTGGGTTGGGAAGTTTCATTTGAGGTTCACCTTCGCAGCCCGAAAACCCAAGGACCTGTGCGGGGATAACCATCTGAACTTCAGAGCTCTGGAGGAACAGAAAGAATTGGTGGAAGAAGACTCATCACCAACACCTCAACCAGTCGTGGAAGAGATTATTGCGCCTCACAAGGTCTTCATTTTTATTTATGTTCTATAAACACTGCTATTCTCTGTTTCTATTCCATTCAACAACATCCTTTCAATTTACTTTTACATATCATTTTTGCATCCAGGCTACTTGGACTGATAGCAATAGCAATAACATTTAGACTTCTATACTGCTTCACAGTGCTTTACAGCCCTCTCTAAGCGGTTTACAGAGTCAGCATCTTGCCCCCACAACAATATGGGTCCTCATTTTACCCACCTCGGAAGGATGGAAGGCTGAGTCAACCTTGAGCCTGGTGAGATTCGAACTGCCAAATTGCAGGCAGCCGGCAGGCAGCAGAAGTAGCCTGCAGTACTGCACTCTAACCACTGAGCCACCAAGGCTCTAATACATGTAGACCTCAGGTTATGACCACAAATGAGACCGGCACAAATGAGCACTAAGTGAGGGGGACATTAAGTGGGCTGTGCTAAATTTTGTGACCTTTTTTTGCCATGGCCATTAAGGGAGCCCATTTATTTAGTTGTGCGAATGGCTGTCTAATCTCTTCTTGAAAACCTCCAGTGATGGAGCATCCACAACTTCTGGAGGCAAGTTGTTCCACTGGTTAATTGTCCTCACTGCTAGGAAGTTTCTCCGTAATTCCAGGTTGCTTCTCTCCTCCATTAGTTTCCATCCATTGTTTCTTGTCCTGCCTTCAGGTGCTTTGGAGAATAAGTTGACCCCGTCTTCTTTGGGACAGCCCTCAAATACTGGAATCCTGCTATCATGTCCCCCCTAGTCAGAGGTGGGTTCCTGCCGGTTCGGACCGGTTCTATAGAACCGGTAGCGAGAATTTCCCCCCGCTCGCCGAACCAGCAGCAATGGCCGGCTGGACACGCCCCCGAACCGGCTCTCTCAGCGACGCCATAGGCAACACCATCTTGTTTTTTGCTTCTGCGCATGCGCAGAAGCTGGGTTTTTAGCATGGCGCGTGAGGAAGCGAACCGGCAGCGAGTTAAGCCAGAACCCACCCCTGCCCCTAGTCCTTCTTTTCTTTAAACCAGACATACCCAGTTTCTGCAGCCGTTCTTCATACGTTACGAAGAAAGATAAGAGATTTCCCGTACAACTTTTACCCTTCATAAAATATGGTGCCACATGTTTTATTTATATTTATCTCATCTAACATTCCATCTAGCGCGAAATGGATGGCGTCCTCTCAACTGTTCTCATTTTTCTGCATCCACCATTGTAGGAAGAAAAAGAGATCCAGACAAAGAACCAAGCAGTTCAACATGAAGAGAAGACAAGCGAGATGCCATCTAAGAGGACGTTGGACACCTTATTCACACCGACTGGACCCATAATTATCTTGCTCGAATCAGGCTCAACCGAACAACTTAAAGAAGAAAGGAAAGCTCTTGAGGAACCCAAAGCTGCTGAGAGAGAACTCTCACCGCCCCGTCCTCCGCCAAAGTGTGAAGCTCTGGCCATCTTGCCCCCACCTTCCGAAGCTCCACGTAAGCGTTGACTGTCATTGAATAACAGAGTTGGAAGGGGCCTTGGAGGTCTTCTAGTCCAACCCCTTGCTCAGGCAGGAAACCCTATATACCATTTAGACAAATCCTTCTCCAATCTCTTCTTCAAATCTTCCAGTGTTGGAGCACCCACAACTTCTGGAGGCAAGCCGTTCCACTGATTAATTGTTCTCACCATCAGGATATTTATCCTTAGTCCTAGGTTGCTTCTCTCCTTGATTAGTTTCCATCCGTTGCTTACTTATTGAAGGAAGGACATGCGACTCCTCCATCAGGAGTGATGAGGACCCAATAATTGAGATGGGATTCTTTTTTTTTTTTCTCCCCAGGATCTATTCCTCTTCCAGAGAAGACTCCGCCAGCCTTCCCATCTCCTCCTCCGCAGGAACCAAAGACTCCTCAATCAACGTGCTTCGAGGAAGGCTCGGTCCTTCATATATTGCTCGAGAGGGTATGGTGTTCCTTCCCTTCGAGAAATTCAGACTCCTAAAATCATGAGCTGGGGTTGGGCCTTGGAGATCATCTGGTGGCCCTTTGTTATTTGAAATGTTCTCACAGAATCATGGGAAGGAAGAGTTGGGGATTTGGGATCTCTGAGCTCATCTAGTTCGGATCCCAGGAATCCATGATTCCAGAATCCCAAGCAGATGGCCTCCGGCGTCAGTTGAAACACCTCCAGACAAGTAGCGTTCTACCATCTTTGAAGGCAATCTAGTCCACTGGTGAATCCCATTATGGATACTGCCTTCACAGCCCTCTAAAATCTGGTCATTTCAATCCATTTTTTTTGTCTCATCTTCTGAACCCCACTAACCAGTCTTCTACATCAGGGGACCCCAACCTGGCTAATTGCCACCGAGCCATGTGAGTGGCCGGCCAATGCGTGTGCTTCCACACATGCACACAGCTGCACTTGCGCGAGCCTCGTGACAGGTGCCTGTGGCCCCACTTATGCGAGCCTCATTGTGGGCACCCGTGGCCCCACTTGCGTGAGCCTTGTCATGGGCACCCATGCCTCCACTCATGTGAGCGTCATGGGTGCCCGTGGCCCCACTCACGTGTCATCACAGGCGCCCGTGGCCCCACTCACCCGAGCATCGTCACGAGTGCCCGTGGCCCCACTCGCGTGAGCCTCATCACAAGCGCTCGCGGCCCCACTCACGCTCACATCGCTGCAAACATTTGCCCCTCTCACAAAATCATCCCCTCTTTCCCCCCCTCCCCCTGCTCCGGGCCGCCAACCAGGGGTGGGCTGCTGGGGGTTCGCAGGGGTTCGGGAGAACCTCTAACTAAGATTCCGTGCAGTTCGGAGAACCCCCAAAACCCAATCCTGGCTGGCCCCGCCCACCCCTCCCCTCCCAGGAGTCCCCACGCGGCCCGTTTTGGATGCAGGTAAGTGCAGGGTGCGCACAGAGGCTCGGGGAGGGCGAAAAACGGGCCTACTGGAAGTTTGGGAAGACCAGAAACAGGCCCGTTTCCAGCTTCCAGAGGGTCTCCGGAGCCTGGGGAGGCCGTTTTCGCCCTCCTGGAGGCTCAAGGAAAGACTCCGGAGCCTGGGGAGGCCGTTTTTGCCCTCCTGGAGGCTCAAGGATAGACTCCGGAGCCTGGGGAGGCCGTTTTCGCCCTCCTGGAGGCTCAAGGAAAGACTCCGGAGCCTGGGGAGGCCGTTTTCACCCTCCTGGAGGCTCAAGGAAAGACTCTGGAGTCTGGGGAGCGCAAAAATGCCCCCCACCGTGGTGCAGGAGGCTAGGCCATGCCCACCATGGCCACACCCACCCAGCAACTGGGCAGAGAACCCCTTGCTAAAAATTTTGAAGCCCACCCCTGCCGCCAACCCAGAAAGGTTGGGGAACTCTATTCTACATGACTGGATAGAAGTCATAGGGTTCTACTTCAACAGGGTCAAACATAGAAAGTTCTGGATTTGACCCCCCATCATCTTAAAAAAAGTAAATAGCAGGTGAAAGAAACGAAAATTCTCTTGAAAAGCAACATTCACACTCGGCAACAATCTGGTTCTTTCAGAAGCTGACTTCTTTGTCTTCTCCATCAGACCAAACCCGTCTTCGAGATGGTCCCAAAGGGTCTTCATACTATCATACAAGAAATCGCGGCGATGCATCATCCCCAGACGGAAGTCCCAACTGAAACCGAAATGAAGGTAGACCCGCTTATTCGCATTTCAGGCTCATTTCCCAAAACTGCACCCGAGTAAAGTCCTCATGATGGAGTATCCTATGTTTCCATCCTGACAACACACAGGTAGCCCTTGACTTACGACCATTCATTTAGCGATGGGTCAAAACTTGACTTACGACCGTTTTTCACACTTACGGCCGTTACAGCATCCCCATGGTCGCATGATTAAAATTTGTACACTTGGCAACTGGCTCATATTTATGACGGTTGCAGTGTCCCGGGGTCACGCCATCCCCTTTTGCGACCTTCTGATGAGCAAAGTCAATGGGGAAGCCGGATTCACTTAACAACCGTGTTATTAACTTAACAACTGCAGTGATTCACTTGACAACAGTGGCAAGAAAGGTCGTAAAATGGGACACTGTCTCAGCAAGAGAAATGTTGGGCTCACTTGCGGTCGTAAGTCGAGGACTAACTGTATTTTCTTCCGAGCTATCATCTGTCCGATACTGTACTTAATACCAAACGACAGAACTGTTGACCTATACAGGTGGAGTGACCAACATATACAGTTAGTCCACAACTTATGACTATTTATTTAGCAATTGTTTGAAGTTACGACAGCACTGGTGACTTACAACCGGTCTTCATATTTACGATCCTTGCAAGATCCTCATCATTACGAGATCAAATTTGGACGCTTGGCAACCGGTGTGTATTTAGGATGGGTGCAACCTCCTGGCAGGATCGCCATTTGTGATCTCAATACAGGTAGTCCTCAACTTACGACCACAATTGAGCCCAAAATTTCTGTTGTTAAGTGAGACATTTGTTAAGTGAGTTTTGCCCCATTTTTCGACCTTTCTTGCCTCAGTTGTTGAATGAATCAGTGCAGTTGATAAGTTAGTGAATTTGGGTTCCCCATTGACTTTATTTATCAGAGGGTCGCAAAAGGGGATCACGTGACTCTGGGACACTGCAACCGTCATAAATATGGGTCAGTTGCCAAGCGCCTGAATTTTGATCACGTGACCATGGGGAAGCTGCAAAGGTTATAACAGTGAAAAACGGTCATAAGTCACCTTTTCCAGTGCCGTTGTAACTTTGAACGGTCACTTTAAATGAACAGTTGCAAATCAAGGACTTCTGAATACTTGTGATCTGATACTTGTGAAAAGCAAAGTCAGTGGGGGAAGATGGATTCCCTTAATCATCATCATCATCATCATCATCATCATCATCATCATCATCATCATCATCTTTTGACGACCCCATAACCCCTTGCGGGGTGGAGTCTGGGCAACTGAATGAAAGCTAGCAGAATGTTTTAATGGCTGGATGCCCTTCCTGTTGCCAATGCGGAGTTTTGTTCAGCAGATATATTCTCATTGTGCCCAGAGAGAGAAATATCTGCCTCTACCTAGGATCGAACTCACAGCCTCCTGATTGTGAGGCGAGAGCTCCACCTCTAGGCCACCGTACCACTCCTCAAGATGGATTCGCTTAATGACCGTGGCAAAAAAGGGGGGGCAACTACATCTGGTCAACCTACTCAACCCCTTTTTTTTCATGTCTCTTCTCCCTGTTCCTGCTGTCTACCTTACTGGCCCAAGAAGGAAGAACCAGAGAGCATTTTGGTGACCCACAAGGGGAGACTTTTATCTCAACGAGGAAAGGACAAGGCTACCAGCGAAGAGACGTCTTCTCTCTCCATGCCAGCTGGGAAGGAAACTGCTTCAGCTATGGCCACCAGCCTCAGCTCATTCGTGGTATCGCCCGTCGGACAGGTCTTTGCGGACACCATTGAGCGGGCGCTCAGTAAATCCGAGGAATGGCTGAATTATTACCTTCCAGTACCAGACTCTAACAAGGGTGAGAAACGGGTCACGCTAGTTGAAGCTAAAGACTCCTCTCGTAGCACATCTCCTAACTTTTGTTTCTCCTCCAACATTCATAGCTTTTCAAAACCCTTTCTAAGCGTTATGGGTAATCTTGACTGGGGGTTCCTAGAGGGAGTAGGCCAGCTCCTTGACAGATGTTTCCAGTTGTTTTGGAGCTTCAGAAGTAGGTTTCAGCCAATTCTTTGGGGCAACTGAAGCTCTCCTACATAAGTCATTAGTGAAGAAACTCATCAGGGTGGGAGCCGATGGACACATGTCATGGTGGGGGACAATTTGTGGGTATTCTGCTTAGGTCCAGACCTGAAGCAACTCTTCATCAAAAAGTCTGAGGAAGATTCTCCTTGCCCTCTCTCTAAGTCTCTGAGATGTTTCCTTCAAAGGTTCACCATGTTCTGGGCTAGAGATATATTTCCAAATATTTCCAATTTGCTACAGAGGTAAGGAAAGAGCTGGCAACAGTTTGAGAATGGGTCAAATGTAGTCACAATTTTCCACAAAAAACTCTCTTGGGAACAAAAACATCTCAATCTCTACATCTATCTACACATCTATCTACATATGCACATATGTATTACTACATATGCACGTATGCACATTTTATTTTAAATATTTTAACAGTTTCTGATCTATCCTTTATCATCTATCTATCATCCATCATCCATCTATCCATCATCTATCATCCATCTATCTATCTGTTTGTTTGTCTGTATGTCTGTCTATTTATCATCCATCTATCTCTACACATACCTACCGACACACACAATTTCATTTTAAATATTTTAACAGTTTCTGATATCTATCCATGCATCCATGCATCCATGCATCTATCCATGTATCTATCCATCCGTCCGTCCGTCCGTCTGTCCGTCTGTCTGTCTTCATCATCTAGCTCTACACATATCTGCCAACACACACACAGTTAATTTTATTCTAAATATTTTAACAGTTTCTGATCTTTTGTCTGTCTGTCTGTCTGTCTGTCTGTCTGTCTGTCTGTCTGTCTATCTATCTATCTATCTATCTATCTATCTATCTATCTATCTATCTATCTATCTATCATCTATCTATCATATCTCTCTCTCTCTCTCTCTCTCTATCTATCTATCTATCTATCTAATATCATCTATCTATCTACACATAACTACCTACATATATGCATACAGTTAATTTTATTTTAAATATTTTAAAAAGTTTCATTTCCTTAAGGTGATTTGAAGTTATCCCTAGATTTAATTTAAAAAAAAATTAAAACAAAGCTGTATTTAGAATAGAAAATAGAATAGAATAGAATAGAATAGAATAGAATAGAATAGAATAGAATAGAATAGAATAGAATAGAATAGAATAGAATAGAATAGAATAACAGAGTTAGAAGGGACCTTGGAGGTCTTCTAGTCCAACCCCCTGCTTAGGCAGGAAACCCTACACCACTTCAGACAAATGGTTATCCAACATCTTCTTAAAAACTTCCAGTGTTGGAGCATTCACAACTTCAGGAGGCAAGCTGTTCCACGGATTAATTGTTCTAACTGTCAGGAAATGTATTCTTAGTTCTAGGTTGCGGGGGGGGGCAAATGCCCCGCACCCCCACGCATGCACGGCAGAGACGCGAA
>QLTV01003535.1:399661-417117 GCA_003457575.1 Thermophis baileyi
AAACTCGGCTTCGGCGCATGCCCAGAAGAAAAAAAAAACGGGAAAAAACCCCCCCCCCAAAAAAAAATTCCCAAAAAATTCAAAAAAAGATGGCGGCATCCATGGACCGGCACCGATCGAACTGGATCCGTGACGTCATTGTGACGTCACCAGCAGGTCGCTACTGGTTTGGGCGAACCGGTTCGAACTGGGAGGAACCCACCTCTGACATACATACATACATACATACATACATACAAAAATAAATATATATATTTTATAAATAAATATATTTTACATATTTATATACAGCAAACTAGATTTACTTCAGGGTGCTCCTGTTTGCCTGACGATCTAGTTTGCTGTATATATAGTTGTAAAATATAAATAAATAAATACCGGTAAATAAATACATACATACATACCGGTACATACATACATACATAAATATATATTTATATTTTATAAATAAATATATTTATATATAGTTGTAAAAGCCGGGCCAGGAGCTGGAGGGTTATTTTATTATATTCTTTTATTAATTTATTATATCATTTTCTCTTTTATTAGTTTTTATTGTTTTTATATGAGGTTTTATATTCTTGTAAGCCGCCTTGAGTCGCCATGTGCGAATATGCTGCAATATAAATTTCCAAATAAGTAAATAAATATGGGGAATTCTAGGAGTTGAAATCCACAAATGGTGGTTGGGGAATTCTGGGAGTTGAAGTCCACCCATCTTAAAGTTGCCAAGGTAGAAAACCTTACATTAGAACAGAGGTCTCCAACCTTGGCAACTTTACGACTTATGGACTTCAACTCCCAGAATTCCTAGGAGTTGAAGTCCACAAGTCGTAAAGTTGCCAAGGTTGGAGACCCCTGCGTTACAAGATTAGAAGATTTCTTGCCACACAAAGCTACTTTCTGATTTGAAAGATCTCACGCACCAAAGCTAGAGATCCATTCCTCTCTTTCTTCTGTTTACTCTTAGCAACTAGAGATGAAAGCTTTCCTTCTGACCCGTGACCTGGCCCGGGAGCTCTACCAGACCTATCACAACCTCTTGCCGCATATCTCCGAGCTGCCGGCGCACCTGCAGGCGAAGGTGACTCAGATCCATGAAAACCTGGAGGAGATGCAGGGCTACCTGTCCTCCAGCACCAACCTGAGGGATCTGCCCAACAGCATCGTTCTCCAAAGCCGGCAAAAACTAGCCACGGCCCGGGAGAATCTGGATGAGCTGTTGGAATTCATGGGAAGGAATGCGGGGTCTCCTTGGCTACCCCAGGCCAGTTCTTCTCCCTCAGGCAAGGAACTGTTGTATCATCCCGCCTTCAGGCAACGAGAAGGGACTACCTCTGAGCAGAAAGTCAAGGCAGAGAGCACAGGGTCTCGGCAGTTTCCCCACCCACCTCCTCCAGCCCCACCTCGACTGTAGCCTCCTTTGACCCACAGATGCCAAACGTTGAAAGGCTGATGAGCTAGCGGGCTTCGGTTCCACCACAGAAGCCGTGGGAGGGAGATGGAGGTCTCGTAGGGCTGGGGTGAGGTAGGTCAGCTTCCCTGGGCCAGCAGAAAAGGGCTTCAGGCATCGTTTCCAATTAAAGACCCTTGGAAACCAGCAAGCATCTGCACGTTCCTTCAGGATCTCCTCAAACAGTTGTTCCAGTTAAACATCTAGGCTTGACGAGTTCTTCAAGCTGGTCAGCTTGAAGATGGGTGGATGTCAACTCCCAGAATTCCCCATCTAGCCAGTCTGGCTGGCTGGGGGATTCTGGGAGTCGAAGTCCACCCATCTTCAAACTGACCAGCACTGCTCTAAATAGCTAGAGTTGGCCTCTTCTGGCTTTCAACTCAAGCTGAGTTGAAGATGTTCTACCAACTCATAGCTGGTGGTCATTATGAACAGCAAGGAAGGTCTTGTGGCTGTTGCTTGGATGAGATACTAAACACGCCCCCACCCCGCCCCCATTGAAGCCCCTGACAGTGGGGACACTGGCTGACCTGAAGCTCTGGTAGATGATGGCCACCACTTGTGATCGCTTACTTGACACTCACACGGGTGTACAAAGGGAGAATCCTTCCATGAAAGGGCCCCTTGAAGCCATCCAGTCTCGACCCCTGCTCAGCGCAGGAATTCGAATTCAAGATGGCTGTCCAGCCTTTGCTTGAAGACATCCAGCAAAGGAGAATCCCAACAGAACTT
The DNA here is from genome assembly GCA_003457575.1 of Thermophis baileyi. NCBI lineage: Eukaryota > Metazoa > Chordata > Lepidosauria > Squamata > Dipsadidae > Thermophis > Thermophis baileyi. Next base: position 401,847 of record QLTV01003535.1, read on the forward strand.
GAGGTCCTGAGTTCCTCTGTCTAACTGTTCATAACTGTAGCTATTCTGCTTTTAAAGCAGCGTTTTCCTGATTTATTTATCAAATTTATATACTGCGGTCTTGGGCACTGTATTCCATAGTCCTCCTAATTTGAGGAGAAGAGACCAATTCTTTCTCTGGATATACAGGTATTCCTTGGCTTAAGTTACAACTGTCTGTTTAATGACATTTCAAAGTTACGACAGCCGGGGAAAAAGTGATTTATGGCCTGTCCTCGCAATTACAACTCTTGTATCATTCTAATGGTCGCGCAATTGCAATTCAGCTGCTTGGCGACTAGCTCGCATTTACGACTAGCGGCCGCATGCTGCGGTCTCACAATTGCAATTTGTGACTTTGCCAGCTAATTTCCAGCAAAACTACGTCAATTGGGGATGCTGGATTCACTTAATGACCACGCGATTCACTTAACGACCACATGATTCACTTAACAATCATGTGATTCACTTAATGACATGATTCACTTAATGACCATGTGATTTTCTTTACGGCTGTGGTAGAAACAGTGGTAAAATCAGTCATGTGATGTCTCGACTTATGACTACACCGACTCACGATTGAAATTCTGGTCCCAATTGCCGTCGTAAGTTGAGAACTGCCTGTAATTCAGCCAAACCATGCACCAGGGATATAAAAAAAGCTAGCAAAGCTTTTAATCAGAGCTGCCTTCCCAGGGATGCCAGCCATTTGGGAAATTTTAGTTTTTCTGAATTTCTGTAGCTGTAGTTAACGATCCCCGAAATCAAATTTGGGACCTCGGATGACATGATGATCAAATGAACTCTGGGAGGGGTGTGTGTGCACTTTGAAGCTTGGTCTGTAAATTGACCAAGCAGTCTGGATTTTCCTGATCCACTAAAAACACAATTCCCCATCACTAGTGTGAAAACTAACCAAGCGGTTGTGCGAACGCAACTACTTGGTGTTTCACTGACAGACAACCTACGATGCGCAAATTCCACCCAGATGTTTCAAGCAATACAATCACAATATAAAGGATTTTGTTTTTCCTCCTGAAACCTTCAAACCTTCAGATTGTTAAAGAGCAAAAGGCGAAAACGGACGAGAGGAGTGTCAGAAAAACAGGATGCAGAGTTGGCCAATTGGGAAATAAACCGGGGGGGGGAATCATACACCCACCACACTGAAACGGAACAAACACAGGAGAAAAAACATCTCCTTAAAGGCCAGGAATTTAAAAATAAAAGTGAAAGTCCATCTGGAAAGACCTTTCTTTAAACAATGTTTCAAAATATTTTAAAACCCAAATGCACAGGTATAGAACAGGTGGTACCTGGCTCAATAGTAGTAACTGTGAGAGGGATCTTGGAGTCCTAGTATACAATCACTTAAATAGCAGTGTGTAGCAGCCGCCAAAAAAGCTAATATAATCCTTGGTTGTATAAACAGAGGCATAGAATCAAAATCACGTGAAGTATTAGTACCGCTTTATAAAGCCTTAGTAAGGCCACACTTGGAATACTGCATCCAGTTTTGGTCACCACAATACAAAAAATATGTTGAGACTGTAGAAAGAATGCAGAGAAGAGCAACAAAGATGATTAGGGGACTGGAGCATAAAACATTTGAAGAACGGTTTGCAGGAATTGGGTATGTCTAGTCTGATGAAAAGAAGGACCAGGGGTGACATGATAGCAGGGTTCCAATATCTCTGGGGCTGCCCCAAAGAAGAGGGGGTCAACCTCTTCTCCAAAGCACCTGAACGCAGGACAAGAAGCAATGGATGGAAACTAATCCAGGAGAGAAGCAACCTAGTACTAAGGAGAAACTTCCTAACATTAAGGACAATTAAGCAGTGGAATGGCTTGCCTCCAGAAGTTGTGGGTACTCCAACACTGGAGGTTTTCAAGAGGAGACTGGACAGCCGTTTGTCCGGTATGGTATAGGGTTTCCTGCTTGAGCAGGGGGTTGGGCTAGAAGACCTCCACGGTCCCTTCCCATTCTGTAAAATATTGAGAGACAGGCAGAAAAGTTTATGAGCGGTCCTTGGTGCTTTCTGAGCCTGGTGGTTTTCTTGCAGATGTTTCATTACCCAACTAGGTAACATCATCAGTGCTAGTAAGACATGGGATTTGCTCTCAATTTATATTCTAGTTAGCAGCTTGCCCTGTCAGTGTTGCTGGGGTTTGGGTCTTAGAGGTTCTTTGGTTGGGCTGTTTACAGTTGGGTTGTTTGGCAGTTCTTGGATTGGGATATGGTTTACTTGATTGTTGGTCTGATGTTAATCTTGGAGTTAATCTATGATGATCTGGGTGCTGATTGCCGGTGGGAAGTGTCTTTTTGTTCCCCTTTTGGCTTGCTGATTGTCTCTTTTGCATAGTCTGTAGACGTTGTTAATGTCTATGTGTCTGTTGATGGCTGATGTCAGAGTGCCAGGCTTCTAGAAATTCCCTGGCATTTTTGGACTTGGCCTGGTCTAGGATGGTCACATTTTCCCAATCGAAACTATGGTTAAGTCTGGCCATATGTTGTGAAGTTAGTTTTCATCCTGTCTTCTGACTGCCAGTTGGTGTTCACGGAGGCGTTCCGTGAGTCTTCTGCCTGTTTGTCCTATATAGTGGTTGTGGCAGATCTTACACTATATGTTGTAGACTCCTGTTTTTCCTTCTGGGGCTGTTGGCCTTCTGGATCACCCCCATTAACCCTGACAGGGTAAGCCAGAGGTCTTCAAACTTGGCAACTTTAAGACTTGTGGACTTCAACTCCCAGAATTCTCCAGCCAGCATAGCTGCCTGGAGAATTCTGGGAGTTAAAGTCCACAAGTCTTAAAGTTGCCAAGTTTGAGGACCCCTGGGGTAAGCAATAGCAATAGCACTTAGATTTATATACCACTTCACAGTGTTTTACAGCCCCTCTCTAAGCGGTTTACAGAGTCAGCATCTTACCCCCAACAATCTGGGTCCTCATTTTACCGACTTCAGAAGGACGGAAGGCTGACTCAACCTTGAGCCGGTCAAGATCGAACTCCTGCAGTGAGCAGTGACTTAGCCTGCAATACTGCATTCCAACCACTGTGCCATCACGGCTCACTAGAACAGGGGTGTCAAACTCACATCGTCACGGTGGTGTCACGTGACGTATCGGAACTTTCCCCCCCTTTGCTAAACCGGGCGTAGGCGTGGCCAGCATGCATCCGGCCTGCGGGCCAGGAGTTCGACAGCCTTGCACTAGAATATAAACTGAGAGCAAACCCCACACTCCCTCTGACACGGATGATGTTTGCAATAGTGGTGAATATCTGTAGCTCAGGTGTAGGATGAGGGTGGAGGTTCATTCTCTGAATTTGTGGGTTGGTTTTTCAATGTTTCCAGGCTAGGTAACATCTTCAGTGGAATTTAGGGGATTTCAGTGCTATTAAGGGCTTCATGTGGTCAGTAGGTCTTGTGATGTGGAGTTCACATCAGATGTGGGCAGAGGTGGCATTCAGCAGGTTCTGACCAGTTCTGGAGAACCGGTAGCGGAAATTTTGAGTAGTTCAGAGAACTGGTAAATACCACCTCTGACTGGCCCCGCCCCCATCTATTCTCTGCCTCCCGAGTCCCAGCTGATCGGGAGGAAATGGGGATTTTGCAGTATCCTTCCCCTGGAGTGGGGTGGGAATGGAGATTTTACAGTATCCTTCCCCTGCCATGCCCACCAAGCCATGCCCACCAAGCCACACCCACCAAGCCACACCACACCCACCAAGCCACGCCCACAGAACCGGTAGTAAAAAAATTTGAATCCCACCACTGGGTGTGGGTCATGTCAGGTGTCTTGTGATGGGTCTTATGAAGGGGAGGTCACATCGGGTGAGAGTCATTGGGAGGAGAAATGCTTGGGATGGGGTTGCGTGCAGTTGTGGGACTTGAATAACTTAACAGCCGGTTCTTTGGCTGGGTAGGCGTGGCCGGTTGGTCATGTGACTGGGTGGGTGATGTCACTCATCACACCCAGCTCCGCCTCCCGGCCACTCGCCTCAAAGGCAGAGGTAGGATTCAGCCAGTTGGGCTAATCCCACCACTGGCTGGCCCTGGCCCCAGCCGTTTTTCGGGCCGTTTTCAGACAGTTTTTTGGGGCAGTTTTTTGGCTGTTTTTCAGGCTGTTTTCAGGCCATTTTTCAGGCTGTTTTCAGGCCGTTTTGCGGGCTGCTTTGAGGTTGTTTTTCGGGCCATTTTCAGGCTGGAAAAGAGGCTGAAAAATGAGCATGGGCGGGGCCAGCCAGTGGTGGGATTTGCCAGTTCTCTGAACTGCACAGAATGTTAACTACCGGTTCACCCAAACCAGTGCAAACCCGCAGCAACCCACCTCTGTTTGCGTGGGTTGATTGAGAGTTGGTTCCGTCGCTGGTTGGCTATGTAGTTGATCCACCCACACAACCCCCCCACACACAAAACCAGCACTTCACCTCCCAACTGATGTGACTTCCCTGTCACAGGACCCATCACAAGACCCTCACCTGACGTGACCCTCACCTGACATGACCTCTCCATCACAAGACCTACTGACCACACGGAGTAAGCAGAACACCGACACTGACATCCCCTAAACTCCGCTGAAGATGTTACCTAGCCTGGTAACGAAATGTTCAGAAAACAACCCATAAGCTTGAAGAATGAACCTCCACCCTCACTGATGACGTTACCTAGTTTGAGTCATGAAACGTCTGCAAGAAAACAAGCAAGCTCAGAGAGCACCAAGGACACCACAGTTCAACCCTGAGCTGCAAATATTCTCCTTTATTAGAAAAGTTTATCTTGGGATCCTAGGAGGAGATCTCTTCAAGAAGCCCATGATTTGGGTAGGTCATCTCAGCCTCGGTTGGGAATGACGTCCTCTCCGGGTTCCCCCTTCCCCTTGGATGGGAAGTGGGACCTCCGTAGCAGTGAACCGACCTTTGGCCATCTGTGACATCACCATGCTTCACAAGGGCAGCATGGAATGCTGGGAGTTTCTTGGACTCCAGGGAAGCAAGAAAGATGCTGACATGAAGGAAGAGGTGATTTTCGTCCATCTGAGGTGGCCGATGTGGGGGAACCATGGGTGAGCGAAAGCAACGGCTCCCCATTTGTATCCTGAGATTTGGGCAAGGAAGAGAAATTCAGGGGAGGTCTGTAAAGTCATATTTATGGACACCAACGCTCAAACTCTCTCCTTTTATAAACGGACTGGGACAACTCGCCGTGGCTGACTTGCTACGGTCAATTCGCCACGGGACAACTCGCTGCAGGACAATTCAACATTTCAATTATTTAAAATTATTTTTAAAATTATTTTAATTTTTGTCATTCACCTTTCATTTCGTCCCTCCTTTTGCCTCCATTCTTTAACGATTCTATTCCACTATTTCTTCGATATTAGTGTAACTCTTGTCCCGCAGTGAGCTGGCTGTGGTGAGTTGGCGTAGACTCTTTATGAGCCAGACACATAGAAAGAGGTTCACGCCAGCGCAATCTGTATTAACTGCCGAAGTTAGATTTAGGGTGTTAATTGTATTTTTTTAAACCCCAGTAATTTTTCTTGGCTGCTTGTAGCTGGCTCTCTCCAAGGGGCTTGCAAAAATGCACACAATGCTATCCAGGGCAGCATCATAATCACAAGCCCCATAATCACCCGCCTACAACTGTCACCTCCCTCTCAAGGCTGCATCTCTCAGCCCACTGAAACTCTTTCAAAGAGACCGGTCCTGAAACCCCCCCCCCCAAAAAAAATCATGAGAGAAGGAGGGGGGAAAGTTAAAAATTGAAAGATGTTTGCGGGAACGGGCCCTTGAACTAACCAAGGGGAGAAAACACCCAAAACGCTGCTGCATAAGTGCTCTTTTTGTGTGGGCTAGACTAGTTGCCCTCAAGGGTTCCCATCCGCTCTAACAATTCTGCTGTTTCATTTCCTTCCTTTGGACTCCTCACCTTTGGATGATGCCCTGTGGATGACTGCAGACTCTGACCGAGAACAGGTATTTGTTGTAGAGATACATGGACCTGGGTTATTCTGAAAGACACAAGGTGTGTTTCCCTTGTTCACACACAAAGGGGCAACTCACAGGAGGGATATTGGCAACAATAAGATCCACAGTTGGATAACCAATAGAAGACAATATTTGTAGCTCAGGGTCGAACTGTGGAATCCTTGGTGCTCTCTGAGCTTGGTTGTTTTCTTGCGGACGTTTCATAACCCAACTAGGTAACGTCATCAGTACTAGAAGGGAGCGGGGTTTGCTTCCTGTTTATATTTACATACCATTCATTTACTGTACATACTATTCAAAAGAGAGGATCAAAAATTAAAAAGGAAGCGAAAAGATCAAAACACCTCCTCACCAGCAATCAACATCTAGATAAGCAGGGATTAATACCAGACAAATAAGCTGAAAACTATACCCTAATAAAGGAACTACTAAGAAGAAAACAACACTCCCATCAAAACTGACAATATAAGTCAGGGGTCCCCAACCTGTGTGCTGTGGCCCACTACCGGGCTGTGGCTTATTGGCCATTGGGCAGCATGAGTAGTTGGCCAGTGTTTGCATGGGTGCACCCCTTTACTCATGCTAGCATCGCCATGAGCATCATGCAGGCACTAGCGTTGCGTGCATGCTCGCGGCCCCATTTGTGTCGCACTTCCAGCCACGTTCGCGTGTGCACATGCATGCGTAAAAGCACCTGTCCCTGTCCCCCCTCCGGGTCGCCATCCCAGAAACATTGGGGAACTCTGATGTAAGTGACTTGTATATAAACAGAGAGCATACTCCACTCCTTTGTAGCACGGATGATGGTATCTAGTCGGGTAATGAAACGTTTGCAAGAAAGCCACCAAGTGTTCTACCCCAGCGACGAGCCACCAATAATACGCACACACAAACTGCAAAACACAGTTCTTTTATTAATAAATGTCTCCTTAGGAGCAACATAATAGTTTGAAAACAAAATAAAGGCAGAATAGTCTTGTTCACCTCCGCTGGTAAATGTCTAAACTTAACAGCTGGCCGGAGTCCAAGAGATAATATGAGCAGGTCTGACTGTATTTGGCAATACTCCCAGAGCTAGGAATGCAGGAAACAAGACCCGTACTGGAACAAGTAAACGAGCAGACTGGAGTCACAAAGAGCAAGAGTGATATCAAACTCTTGTTGTTTCCTGCAACAACGTTCTGCGTGGTCAGGGCTTAAATAATCTAAGGGTGCGGCCACTTAGCCTGCTGCTCTACTCTCGAGGAGACCTTTCTTCTTCTTCGGCCCTGATGGGCTCCTCAGGAGGTACAGAAGGCCCTGCTTGACTCTCAGCCTCCTCGCTCTCTGACTCGGGTGCCAGGTGCACGGGCCGATGGTACCTCGCCACAACCGCCTCATCGTCCTCGGGATCCATGATCACCTGCACGGGACGTTGGCGGGCCACAACACCAAGCTCAGAGAGCACCAAGGACCCCACAGTCCTCCTCCTCCTCCTCTCCGCACATCCAATTCCCTTCTAGCTGATGATGTTACCTAGTCCAGCAGTCCCCAAAGTTTGCTCGGCTGGGGTGGGGGAGACGGGAACCGGGCCGTGTGCACGTACAGCTCGATTTCCATGAGCAACGGGCCGGTGCACCCACATATGCACGCACAGCTCAACTTCCGTATGTTGAGCTGCATGCACATGTGCATGCATGTTGGTCTGTGCTCATTCAAGTCAAGCTCCATGCGTGCATGCGTGCTGACCCGCTGGTTGCACAGCCCAATTCTGAATAGGCCATGGCTTCATATTGGGCCGCAGCCGAAGGTTGGGAACCCCTGACCTAGTTGGATCATGAAACATCTGCAAGAAAACAACCAAATTCAGAGAGCATCAAGCACAATTGGAAAAGAATAACAGAATAACAGAGTTGAAAGGGATCTCGGAGGTCTTCTCTTCCAACCCTGGGGGAAAAAACTCAGTGATCAACTGTCTTGCTTAGCAACGGAAATTTTGGGCCCAATTGTGGTCATAAGCAGAGGTGGGATTCAGCCGGTTCGGACCGGTTCAGGCGAACCGGTAGTTGTGACCTGCGGGTGGCCGGCCACCCGCCCGGGCGCAATCCCATCCTATATCGCTGTGTTTTTTTATGCCGCACGCATGCGTGGACGGCACACGTGAGCGAATTGCCGTGTTATTTAACGCAGTGTGCATGTGCGCAGGGCACGCGCACACTCACATTTTCGATTCTGGGCAAACCGATTGTTAAATTATGTGAAGCCCACCTCTGGTCATAAGTCAAGGACTGCCTGTATGGTTTTTAATTTGGATCTGTCCTTTGAACTGTCACTAAACGATGGGTTGAAGACTTTTTATAACTGGAAGAGGTTTCGGCACATGCAAAAAAAAGGCTCTTTTTCAGCATTCCCCTTACATTATGGAGTGCCACAGAAGGCCTCTAAATTATACATAATTTCCTAAGAAAGTAAATGGTGTGTGCATTTGTGCACCTCCATAAAATAAAGACCATTGATTCCATGGCCCAGAATACCTTGTCACATCAAAATGCAGCAGTCTTCAACATGTCTAGCAATAATTGATCAGGAGTAATATGTTACAGGTAGTTCTCCACTTATAACCAAAATTTTGATCTCTAAGCAATGTGGTTGTTAAGCAAGTCATCAGCAAGTGACCAGACCTGATTTTACCACCATTTCTTACTCCAGTTGTTAAGTGAATCGATCAATCAATCAATTAGAATAGAGCTGGAAGGGAGCTTGGAGGTCTTCTAGTCCAACCCCTTGTTCAAGCAGGAGAACCTATTCTATTCCAGACAAATGGTTGTCCAGTCTTTTCTTTAAAACCTCCAGTGTTAAAGGACCCACAACTTCTGGAGGCAAGTAGTTCTACTGATTAATAGTCCTCACTGTTAGGAAATTTCTCCTTAATTTCATGTTGCTTCTCTCCTTGGTTAGTTTCCATCTGTTGCTTCTCGTCCTGCCTTCAGGTGCTTTGGAGAATAAATTGACCCCCTCTTCTTTGGGGCAGCCCCTCAGATACTAAATAAATAAAATCACCATGGTTGTTAAAGGAATCTGGCTTCCCCTGTTAGCTTTGCTGATGACTGCAGGGATAAGGCGATGGTTGTAGCTTCAAGGACAAGTCGTAAATCAATTTTCCCAGTGTCGTAACTTTGAACCATTGTTAAATGAACAGTCAGACGTTGAGGATGACCAGTATTGTCATTAAAGTATGAACTGGTTGTGAGTAATATCACATACCATTTTTTAAATTCTTCTTCCTACACTCTAGGGATGTATTTGTTAAAGAATGATGCATGGAACTAATTTTAAACCTAAGCAATGTACAGTGAAAGAAAAGCGGATGGCCTGTTTTGTCTGATAAGAAAAGGCATTTGACCTCATTGTGTTGGAAACCAGTTTATAGCTACAATAAAAAAAAAACCTAAGCTGCTCCTTTTAAATCTTGATTGTTACGTATGATTATTATGCATGATTGTATTATGTATGATGTGAAGTATTAGTACCACTTTATAAAACCTTAGTAAGGCCACATCTAGGATACCGCATCCAGTTTTGGTCCCCACGTTACCAAAAAAAAGTGCTGAGACTTTGGAAAAAGTGCAGAGAAGAGCAACTAAGATGATTAAAGGCCTGGAGACTAAAACATATGAAGAACGGTTGCAGGATTTGGGTACGGCTAGTCTAGAGAAAAGAAGGATTAGGGGGGACATGATGGCAGCATTCCAGTATTTGAGGGGCTGCCACAAAGAAGAGGGGGTCAACTTATTTTCCAAAGCATCAGAGGGCAGGACAAGAAGCAATGGATGGAAACTAATCAAGGAGAGAAGCAACCTGGAATTAAAGAGAAACTTCCTAACACCGAGGATAATTAACCAGAGGAACGGCTTGCCTTCAGAAGTTTTGGGTGTTCCATCACTGAAGGCTTTTACAAAGAGATTGGACAGCCACTTGTCTGAAATAGTATAGGGTCTCCTGCTTAAGCAGAGGGCTGGACTAGAAGACCTCCAAGGTCTTCTCTTCTCTTCTCTTCTCTTCTCTTCTCTTCTCTTCTCTTCTCTTCTCTTCCTCTCCTCTCCTCTCCTCTCCTCTTCCTGATTCTGTTCCGTTCCGTTCCGTTCCGTTCCGTTCCTTAGCACTATTGCTATTCATTGTGTGGGGATACAGATAGGGATGTCTACAGAAAGGGGTCAAAAAATTCAAGATGGCAGCCATTAATTGTGCGATCAAAGCTTCACCTGTACATTAATGAACAGGCAGAGCTTTAATCACACTGTTATCCTACCATCTTCACTTTTTGGCCTCCCCCTTACCGACAACCCATATACCGGTTGTTCTTGACTTATGACCACAATTGAGCCCAAAATTTCTACTGCTAAGCGAGACAGTTGTTAAGTGGCTTTTCTCCCATTTTGTCTCAAAATCTTTTTTTGTATCATGGCGACCAAAACTGCATGCAGTATTCCAAGTGTGGCCTTACCAAGGCATTATAAAGCGGTACTAACACCATGTGATTTTAGAATAGAATAGAATAACAGAGTTGGAAGGGACCTTGGAGGTCTTCTAGTCCAACCCCCTGCTTAGGCAGGAAACCCTACACCACTTCAGACAAATGGTTGTCCAATCTCTTCTTAAAAACTTCCAGTGTTGGAGCACCCACAACTTCTGGAGGCAAGCTGTTCCACTGGTTAATTGTTCTGTCATTTATTTATTTTATTTTTAATTTCAGGTTCCTTCTTTCCTTGATTAGTTTCGATTCATTGTTTCTTGTCTTGCCTTATAATAACAAATTTCTCACTTAGCAACATAACTTTTGGGCTCAATTGTGGTCGTAAGTTGAGGACTACCTGTAGTTTCTTTAAGTCACTAGAATCTGAAAGTTGGTGATGGGATATTTTCCAGGTTTCATTGAGAAGCAATTGGGGGGAAACAGGGTATTATTGATTGATTGATTGATTATTTATTTACTTATTTACTTATTTATTTATTTAGTCAAGCATGTATTAGATAACAGATATGAGTATAAACATGATTATGAATACAAGAAATGGATACGAATAAAAGGGAATATTAGGACAGGGACGGTAGGCACGCTGGTGCGCTTATGCACGCCCCTTAAAGACCTCTTAGGAATGGGGTGAGGTCGACAGCCCGGGGGGGGGGGAAATATCTCAAGGCTGTGATTCAACTGGAAAGTCAAAAAACAGACCAGAAACTGGTTTTTTTTTTAAAAAAATGCTACCTCCGATTGTGGTTTGTTCGCCTTTAGCATGTTCTTTGGTGCAAATCCTGGCCTGTTTAGGCTCAATCAGAAAAACCTCTCATTAAACAAACCCCGATCACCACGTGCAAACTTTGTCTGGGACTGTATATGTACTGACAGACTTGTTAATATCGGTAATGACTGGTTAGCACCTCTTAAGAAAGAGAGAAACCTGGTTAAAGATCTGGTTTGGAAGTCAAGTCTGCTTTCTAATTTGCCTTTCAATCTGTTGTCCAGTTTGGCGACAGGGACGCCCAGAGCATATCAGACGACAATCAATCTTTGCAGGAATTGAATTACATCATCGATCAGCTGGAACGAGAGGAAATGGAGAGTGAGTAAGAGGATTCTGGGAAAAACAAGGGAAACTTCTGGACCATAAGATTTCGGTAGTCCTCGGGTTACAACAGTTCATTTACTGACTGTTCGAAGTGACAACGGCCCTGAAAAAAGTGACTTAATGACCGTTTTTCACGCTTAAAGACCGTTACAGCATCCCCGTGGTCACGTGGTCAAAATTCAGATCCTTGGCAAGTGGTTCATATTTATGACGGTTGCAGCATCCCGGTTGCAGGGGGGGGTGTCACGTGATCCGCTTTTGCGACCTCCTGACCAGCAAAGTCAACGGGGAATCCAGATTCACTTAACAACCGTGTCACTAAGTTAACCAATGCAACGATTCACTGAACAACTGTGGCAAGAAAAGTCGTAAAATGGGACAAGCTCGCTTAACAAATGTTTTACTTAGCAACATCCATTTTGGGGCTCAGTTGTGGTCGTAACACCGAGGACTACCTGTACTGACTTCAGAGCGCCAGGATATTCATTGCATGGGGACGTCACAGGGTATATGACACCACTGGGGCTTTGAAGAAATGCCTTTGATTGACTCTAAGGGGCTTAAACAAGCCCTGAACTCTTATTGGAAAGAAAGCGACTCTGCTACTAGTGAAGGAGTTTGGGAGGAGGGGGTTCAACAGGGCCGGAGATGCCATTTCCATCCCACCCCCCTTACTTCTTACAGGTAGTCCTTGACTTACGAGCCGCGGTGGCGCAGTGGTTAGAATGCAGTACTGCAGGCTACTTCTGCTGCCTGCCGGCTGCCTGCAATTTGGCAGTTCAAATCTCACCAGGCTCAAGGTTGACTCAGCCTTCCGTCCTTCTGAGGTCGGTAAAACGAGGACCCAGGTGGTTGGGGGCAATTGCCTGACTCTGTAAACCGCTTAGAGAGGGCTGTGAAGCATTGTGAAGTGGTATATAAGTGTAAGTGCTATTGCTACTGTGAGGACTTTGCCAAGTAAGTCAATTCAATGACTCGGGCCTGCCATGGGTTGTTCAGCGAATCCCACGGTCATTAAGTGAATCCGGTTCTCTCCATTATCTACTCAGCCGAAGGTAACGAGGAAATGTCACTAATGGTGAAGACATGACCCCGGGATGCTGCAACCATCATTAAATACATGCCGGTTGCCAAGCGCCTGGATTTTGATCTCGTAACCGTGTTGACGCTGCAACAGTTGTAAGTGCAAGGACTGGTCCTAAGTCATATTTTTCCATTTCGGTCACTAAATGAGTTGAGGACTACCTGTAATATTGTCAACCTTGATGGGGTCTCCCGAGGAAGAGGCAGCCCAGCTCTGAATGGTAGAAGCTGGACATGGGGATATATCCCATGTCCGAGGCTGTTGGGAGCAGGATGATGGGCTTTGTGGTCTCAAGCCAGCTTTCTCCACAGCTCTCTCCCTGGACATCGTGAGCAGCCCAGACGAAGAGCTGAAGGTGGATTGGGAGGTTTCCCGAACCCCTTCGCCGGACATCACCATCGCTCCGGAAGTCTCCAGCCAGCCGTACCTGCTGGAGGCAGACCTCAACCTGTCGGTGGAGTCGGTCTCTTCTGCGCCCCCTCCCTCGCTTGATTCCTTCTTTCCTTGCAGTCTGATTGAGGACTCGGCGTTCTCCATCGAGAAGGTGGGTGGGCTCCATCCAGGGGTGGGCTTCAGATCCTTCAGCAACGGGTTCACTGCCCCATTGGTGGGTGGGTGTGGCCATGGTGGGCGTGGCCTAGTTGGCCGCCTGCACCACAGCAGGGGCGGGGGCGTTTTTCGCCCTCCCCAGGCTCTGGAGGCTTTCCTTGAGCCTCCGGGAGGGTGAAAACTGCTTCCCCCGGGGTCCAGAGGCCCTCCGGAGGCCGGAAACAGGCCCGTTTTCGGACTTCCGGAACCTCCGGTAGGCCCGTTTTTTGCCCTCCCAGACCCTCCGCATGATGAACGGGCCGGGTGGGAGGGGGGGGGGGGGGTGGGGTGGGGTGGGAGGGGCCAGCCAGGGGTGGCATTTGGGAGTTCGCCGAACCCCGGCGATCCTTGGCTAGAGGATCACCCGTCCCCTGCCGAACCCCCAGGAGCCCACCGCTGGCTCCATCTCTTTTCATCCGCAGGTCCAAAGATCAGTTTGCCGGGTTGACCGGTGGTGGGGAGATGCCTCTCTCCACTCTTTTGCAGGTCGTTGGATTGATATATTTATTTGTATCTTGCCTTTATTATTTTCACAAATGACTCAAGGTGGTGAATGTATCCAACATACTTTCCTCCTCTTTCTCCACGACAACAATTCCCGTGAGGTGGGTTGGGCTGAGATTGGCCTGAAGTCATTCAGTTGGCTTTCATGCCAAAGGTGGAACTAGAACTCCATGTCTCCTGGTGATTGGCCCAAAGTCTGCCAGCTGGCTTTCATGCCTAAGCTGGGACTAGAACTCACTGTCTCCTGGTGATTGGCCCAAAGTAACCCAGCCGGCTTTCATGCCTAAGGCGGGACTAGAACTCACTGTCTCCTGGTGATTGGCCCAAAGTCACCCAGCTGGCTTTCATGCCTAAGGCAGGGCTAGAACTCACAGTCTCCTGGTGATTGGCCCAAAGTCACCCAGTCAGCTTTCATGCCTAAGGCAGGACTAGAACTCACAGTCTCCTAGTGATTGGAGCAAAGTCACCCAGCCGGCTTTCCTGCCTAAGGCAGGACTAGAATTCACCGTCTCCTGGTGATTGGTGCAGAGTCAGCCAGCCAACTTTCATGCCTAAACTGGGACTAGAACTCACTGTCTCCTGGTGATTGGCTTAAAGTCATCCAACAACCAGCTTTAATGGCTAAGGCGGCAGCAACGGGTCGGCTGGGGTGGGGGGGACCAGGGTGAGGTGGCTGGGGCGAGGCGACTGCGACCAATTGTCCCATTCCATCAGGATATGAGTACCTTTTGCTAAGTCATAATTTTGACGTAACTTTGAACAATCGCTAAGGGATCAGTTATTTAAGCAGCCACCTTCCAGGGTTGATAAAGGAGGGATGCAAAACCCCTGAAAAATAATCCAAATGGAACAGTCCTTAATGGAGGGTAGCTAATCCAGGAATTCACATGCACCAATGTCACGCAAAACATTAATACCTCTTTATCATGCCTTAGTAAGACCACACTTCGAATACTGCATCTAGTTTTGTCCGCGACACTGTAAAAAAGAGGTTGAGACTCTGGAAAGAGTGCAGAGAAGAGCAACCAATTGGAGGCTGGAAGCTAAAACATACGAAGAACAGTTGCAGGAATTGGGTTTGGCCAGTCTAGAGAAAAGAAGGACCAGGGGGGACATGATAGCAGTATTCCTGTATTTGAGGGGCTGCCCCAAAGACGAGGGGGTCAACCTAGAGCAGTGATAGCAATAGCACTTAGACTTATATACCGCTTCATAGTGCTTTACAGCCCTCTCTAAGCGGTTTACAGAGTTAGCATAGTGATGCTATGTGATGGCGAACCTTTTTTCCCTCGGGTGCCGAAAGCGTGTGCGCGCATGTGCTAGCGCGCGCATGTGCCCACACCCATAATACAATGCCCCCCCCCAGTGCATGCGCGCATGACCCCCCCGCTCCTGGCATGCGCTCGATGGCATGCCCGTTTTTCACTCTCCCCAGGCTTCAGAGCCTTTGTAGGAGCCTGGGGAGGGCGAAAATGGCCTTC
>QLTV01003535.1:417236-427569 GCA_003457575.1 Thermophis baileyi
CCCACGCATGTGCGCGCAACTCCCCCCACATGCACTCACGATCCCCCGCGCCTCGTTTTGGGCCTAGCAGGCCTCCCTGAAGCCTCCGGAGGCCGGAAATGGCCCGTTTCCCGACTTCCGGTAGGCCTGTTTTTCGCCCTTCCCAGGCTCCAGAGGCTTTCTTGGAGCCTGGGGAGGGCGAAAACGGCTTTCTCTGCGCCCCCCGAGGCCCTCCGGAGGCCGGAAATGGCCCATTTCTTGACTTCCGGTGGGCCCGGTAGGCCCATTTTTCGCCCTCCCCAGGCTCCAGAGGCTTTCTTGGAGCCTGGGGAGGGTGAAAATGGCCTCCCCCACCCCCTGGAGGCCCTCCAAAGGCCGAAAACGCCCTCCCAGAGCCTCCACGCGAGCCCTGTACTTACCTGGCATCCAAAACGGGCCACATGGAGACTCCTTGGAGGGGAGGGGTGGCGTGGGCAGAGCCAGCTGAAAATCAGGTGGTGTTGTGGCTTGCCCCTGTCCCGTGCAGCTGCTCATGGATCCGGACGAACAGGAACAGTCCATAGGGTGGCAAGAGCGGTCTGTAGCGCCGGCACCGGAGTCCGAGACCGAAGAGGAAGCAGGGCCAGAGGACGATGTGCAATCAGGGCCTTCTGCACCTCCTCAGCAGGAGTTCAGTGACTCCAGTGAAGAGGAGGGGCCTCTGATTGATGCCAGAGCACGTAGGGCAGCTAGCCGGCAAGAGTGGCTGTGTAGAAGGAGGTCTCCTCGAAAGTAAGCTTGCCGGCAGAGGGGCCACGCTCTAAGACTATATAAGGGTGGATCACACCACACACTTTTGCTGAAGACAATTTTGTTTGTATTCATCTTGGCTGCCTTCTGAACCTCGTCCCTATCAGTTGGATTGACTCCAGTCCGGGCTCTTGGCCAACTTCAGCAAGTAATGAGTATTTGACGGACTAATTGACCTGCTTGTCTCTTTCACATTTGGTATCCCGGCCAAAGTGTTCTGTGCTTGAAAACAAACACTTTGGCAAAGAATTAGTCTTCACTTTAATACTAAGCAATTATTAGTATTAAAGCCTTTTTGTTTAAAGAACAGTGTGTGTGTGTCGCTTTCTGGGGGTTTGCCGTGCTGGGACAGAACAGGTGGCCGGCGCGCACATGCGTGCTGGAGCTGAGCTAGGGCAACAGCTTGCGTGCCCGCAGATATGGCTCCGCGTGCCACAGGTTCGCCATCACGGACGTAGAGCCATGGTGGCACAGTGGTTAGAATGCAGCATTGCAGGCTGACTCTGTCCACTGCCAGCAGTTCGATCCTGACTGGCTCAAGGTTGACTCAGCCTTCCATCCTTCCGAGGTCGGTAGAATGAGGACCCAGATTGTTGGGGGGCAAGATGCTGACTCTGTAAACCGCTTAGAGAGGGCTGGAAAGCACTGTGAAGCGGTATATAAGTCTAAGTGCTATTGCTAGTCTCCAAAGCACCAGAGGGCAGGACAAGAAGCAACGGAAGGAAACTAATCAAGCAGAGAAGCAACCTAGAACTAAGGAGAACTTTCTTGACAGTGAGAAAATTTATCAGTGGAACTGCTTGCCTCCAGAAATTGTGGGTGCTCCAGCACTGGAGGTTTTTAAGAAGAGATTGGACAACCATTTGTCTGAAATGGTTTAGGGTCTCCTGCTTGGGCAGGAGGTTGGACTAGAGGACCTCCAAGGTCCCTTCCAGCTCTGTTATTATTCTGTTAATCATAGTTTTTGTGTTCTTGCAAAAGGTCCTGGGACCAACCACCGCCAACATCTTGGCCGAAGCGGAGGCCGAAGCCTCCAAGTATGCGGATGGACTACAGAGCCTGGAAATTGAATGGACCGAAGACGCCAACGAGCCTCACCGCATTCTGACTTGTCAAATATGCCAACTTTTTGTGCGGACGGTCGATCGGCTGCTGGACAAATCGGAGCAACTCATGGATCATTACTTGCCCCTTACAGAGGAGGAAATAGGTAGGTGCGACACAACAGCATACAGGTAGTCCTCCACCTACAACCGTTCGTTTAGTGACCATTCAAAGTTACAACGGCACTGGAGAAAGTGACTTAGGACCGTTTTCCCCACTTACGACCGAGACAATTTGTTAAGTGAGTTTCAGCCCCCCCCTTTGTGGCCACCGTGGTTAAGTGAATCACTGCCGTTGTTAAATTAGCCGTACGGTTGTTAAGCGAACCTGGCTTCCCCGTTGACTTTGCTTGTCAGAAGGTCGCAAAAGGGGTGTCAACAGCCCAGCTAGCGGGTCCTCGAAGCTGCCATCGGCTGTGGTGCTGGGCAAGTTGGTGGCGCGATGGCCTTCTTGACCGTACCTGAAACAGGCACCTGCGCAGACGTCGCAGAGTCTCCCTCGGGGTCGAGGAGGAGGAAGCTGCCGGGATCCGAAGTCCCATTGAATGTCTCTCTTGGCTAAAAGTCTGTAGAGATTCTCAAGTCATCCAGGTCATGGTTGTCCCAAAGGTGCTTTTTTTCAGGAGGCAACTGGACTTCCTTGTTTTTCTTTGAAGGACATTTTGCTTCTCGTCCAAGAAGTTTCTTCAGCTCTGACAGGACAGTGGGGAATGGAAGGATTTAAAGAAAGCCTTAAAGTCTTCAAAAGAAAAAAACAAGAAAGTCCAGTTGCGTCCTGAAAAAAGCACCTTTGGGACAACCATGACCTGGATGACTGAGAATCTCTACAGACTTTTCGCTGTGCAATTTGGGATGAACACCCTTTGAATGGTGTGGGAATAAGGAATGGATTTCCAGAGGAAAAAACTGCAGACTACAGGAACCATTTGCACCACTCAGGTGACCTAATGACACAGAATAAACCTCCAAGTGGCCTCAACGACCCTCTAAAAGGATGCAAATGACCAGCTCTCTGCAAGGAATATAAATCCTTCCGTTCCCCACCATCCTGTCACAGCTGAAGAAGCTTCTTGGATGAGAAGCGAAACGTCTTCAAAAGAAAAAAACAAGGAAGTCCAGTTGCCTCCTGAAAAAGCACCTTTGGGACGATCTCTCTTGGCTCTTCCGGGGCGAGCCACCTAGATCTGCATGCTGTCCAACTCTACCGTAATTGCCAGCTGGAACCAGGGGTGAAATTCAGGAGGTTCTGACAGGTTCTGGAGAACCGGTAGTGGAAATTTTGGGTAGTTCGGAGAACCGGCAAATACCACCTCTGGCTGGCCCCAGGAGTGGGGAGGGAATGGGGATTTTGCAGTATCCTTCTCCTGCCACGCCCACCAAGCCACGCCCACCAAGCCACGCCCACCAAGCCACGCTCACACAACCGGTAGGGGGAAATTTTTAATTTCACCCCTGGCTGGAACCATTCCTGGAGCTGGTACAGGACCTCCCTAAAGTAGACAATTTTATGATACAGCTCCCTGTTCAGCCCATCTTGGAATTGGTAGACCAGCGATCTCTCCGGCCACCCTCTCAGCTTCCCCGCCAAAATCTTGGTACTCACGGACGTATTCAGCCATCAGTCGGGATCGTTTTCCTGATGGCCTAGATCTCCGCTTCGGCATGCTTGCACAAGATCCCCAAATCTGTTTCGGAGCTCTTCCATAATTGTGATAAATGGTTAGCTGGATCAGAAGCGTTTCCAAACTTGAAAAGGTGATCACATGACCCCGGGACACTGAGACCGTCATAAATACGAGTCAGTTGCCAAGAGTCTGAATGTAAATCACATGATCATAGGAATGCTGCAAGGGTCGTAAGTGTGAAAAACAGTCATGTCCCCTTTTTCAGTGCCATAACTGTGTCACTAAACAAATGGTTGTGAGCTGAAGACTAACGATAAAGGGAAGTTGTTGTCAACTCTGAAGCTGGCCTGACTGAGGCCATTTTGAGGTTTCAGTGTTGCCATATTGGAGCTGAGGGATAGGGAGGGGGGAATAGAGATAGCTGGGGTTTGGAGCCAAAACAAAATACTTTCTCCTGAGAACCAAGGACATTCCCACATGTGGTCGGAGAGAGGATGAGTGACATTACCAAGCAACCAGACGGCACCTTGATTGGACCATGTGACTTATTGTTTGGGAAAGGGACAAAAACTTTACTTTTAATTAGGTGAAAACCTCGGGAACCTTCAGAGTCAGTTTTCACCAGCCTGTGCCAATATGATATGTCCAATAAAGGAATTCTTTGAGGAATCTACCTGCCTCAGAGTCATGCTTGCTTTGGGTGTAATTGGAACCCTGACAGTTGTTTTCTTGTGCTTGCCTGGTCAGCAAACCTGAAGAAAGCTGTAGAGGAGTTGGACGATTCCACCAACGATCATGAGATGCAAGTGTGCTTCGCACGGATCAGCAACCTTTCGGGCAAACTCCGTCAACGTGCCTACATGATGGCCCTGAGCAAGCTAAGGCTAGCCCGGAAGAACACCGAAGAAAATCTGGCCCAGCTTCAACAAACCATTGATTTGGTAAGCTCTGACTCCCTTCTCCATTTGGCACTATCGCCTTCCGGGATGGGCTTGTTTTTAAAAATTTCGAAAATGTTTTGCAAATTGTAAAACTTTTACAAGGATGTTTTTGTTGTTTAAAAAAAAAGTTTTTCATGTTTAAACATTTTAAAATGTTTGTTTTTTAAATTTAAAAACTTACATTTTAAACTAAAATTATTTTTTAAATTTAAAGAACTTTCTTTTTATTTCAAAAAAATGAAATTTGTAAAACATTTTTTAAAATTTAGACTTTAAAAATTTAAACAATTGGAATTTTTAATTTTGAAAAAATTAAATGTTCAAATATTTTAAATTTTTAAGTTTTTAATGTTTAAAAATTATAACATTTTAAATTTAAAAATTTTAACATTTTAAATTTGAAAAAATATTTATTAAATTTTAAAAATGTTATTTTTTAATTAAAAATAATTTGTAAAAGTTTTTAAAAATTTAAAATTTTTAAAATTCAACAAATTATTGACTTGGTATGCTAAGAGTCCCTTTTCCATTTGCCATTATCGCCTTCCAGGATGGGTGCATTTTAAAAATTTTTGAAAATGTTTTACAAATTGTAAAACTTAAAAAAAATAGTTTAAAAAATAAGTTTTTAATGTTTAAAGATTTTAAAAGTTTTACATTTTAAACTTTAAAAATATTTTTTCAATTTAAAGAACTTTCTAATTAAAAAAAATTGCAAAGCATTTTTAAAAATGTAAACTTTTCAAAAATTTAAACAATTGACATTTTTAATTTTGAAAAATTTAAAAGTTCAAATATTTTAAATTTTAAATGTTTAAGTTTTTAATGTTTAAAAATTTTAACATTTTAAATTTAAAAATATTTTTAAATATTTTCAAATTTAAAAAATATTTTTAAATTTAAAAAAATATTTTAATATAAAAAATAATTTGTAAAATGTTTTTAAAATTTTAAACTTTTTAAAATTAAAAAAAATCACATTTTCCATTTAAAATTTTTTTCAAGTTCAAATATTTTAAATGTTTAATTTTTTAATTTTTTTTTAAATTAAAAAAATTAAAATGTATATTTAAAATTAAAGGTGACCGTCCTAAATTGGGTCTTGATTTATGATTAATGACATTTTTCCTAGGGATTTGCTAAGGGGTGATTTTGCTGGAAGTAAACCCTAGTTTTTAGCAAAAGCGTCATTAAACGTAGTCACCTCACCATGGGATGCTGGAAATGGCCATAATATGGCTCGGTTGCTGACTGCTCAGTCACATAATCATGGGGGGGGGGGCAAGCAGCAGAACTTCAGACCTTGGTAGTAAGTCCCCCCCCCAATAAGGTCCATTGTAACTTCAAACAGTCACTAAGCAAATGGTCATAAGTCGAGGACTAGCTGAGGTCATTTTTTCCCCTCTCTCCCACCTTGCTAAAGAAATGCTCAAAGCTATCGGATCCATCCTGCAGGATTCCACCTGGAAGACCAAACAGTATTTTGGAATTACAGTAAAAGATCCAGAAACTCTACCAACTTGTAGCCTCTGATTAATTTATTTATAGGCAGTCCTCGACTTAAAACAGTTCATTTAGCGACTGTTCAAAGTTACAATGGCACTGAAAAAAGTGACTTATGACCATTTTTCACACTTAACGACCTTTGTGGTCTCCCCACAGTCACGTGATCAAAATTCAGACGCTTGGCAACTGCCTCACATTTATGACAGTTGCAGTGTCCTTGGGGTCACTTTTGCGACCTTCTGACAAGCCAAAGCCAATGGGAAAGCCAGATTCACTTAACAACCGTGTTACTTAACTTAACAATTGCAGTGATCCACTTAACAACCGTGGCAAGAAAGTTCGTAAAAGGGAGCCAAATTCACCGAACCAATGTCTCACTTAATGACAGAAATTTTGGGCTCGATTGTAGTCGTAAGTCGAGGACTGGCCTGTATTCGGTTCCTATAGCCGCCCAACTCATTAGCCTTCTGGCGATCTCTAATCCAGATTCAGTAGCCCAAATAATTAGGCTAAGAAATCCTCCAGGGTTTGTGTCAAACATTTTTTTTGCAACCCTTGCACTGATGATGTTACCTAGTTTGGTATCGAAACGTCTGCAAGCAAACAGCCCAGGTCAGAGAGCACCAAGGACCCCGTCTGTACATGTTTTCCCCCCAACCAGTGACTTCATCTTTTCTTCTTCCTCTCCCCGTTTGTATGGTGGGCTCTTCCCCAGATTGGACAGGTCCAACGTGTGGACACTATGGGCTACCAGAAAAGTTTTGAGAAGCTGACCGAAATCAGCATCCAATGGAGTCAGAGGAATTCCATCCAGCAGCAGTCCATGAGCCTGCAAACAGAAACTTTCTCCCCCAGATCCAGTATTGATGAAATTGGTCCGCGACTTGCCCAGAGCAGCGATATTGAAGATTTGGGAGTCTCTATCTCTATAAGCAGCAAGGTCGAAGAAAAGCAAGAACCTCCTGTTGAGGGTGAGGCCCCGGAGATGGTCCCAACGTTTTCCACAGAGATTCACTACACGGAGGAGATTGAGGTAGTGCCGACCGAAGAAGTCACGCCACCTCCAGATGTCAGCTCTGAAAAGTTGCCAAGTCCTCCAGCAGAGGTTGAGCCAGAAGTCCCACCAGGTCCTCCAGAAGAGGTTGAGCCAGAGGTACCAAGTCCTCCAGAAGAGGTTGAGCCAGAAGTTCCACGAAGTCCTCCAGAAGAGCTTGAGCCAGAAGTTCCACCAAGTCCTCCAGAAGAGGTTGAGCCAGAGGTACCACCAAGTCCTCCAGAAGAGGTTGAGCCAGAGGTACCACCAAGTCCTCCAGAAGAGGTTGAGCCAGAAGTTCCACCAGGTCCTCTAGAAGAGGTTGAGCCAGAGGTACCACCAAGTCCTCCAGAAGAGGTTGAGCCAGAAGTTCCACCAGGTCCTCTAGAAGAGGTTGAGCCAGAGGTACCACCAAGTCCTCCAGAAGAGGTTGAGCCAGAAGTTCCACCAAGTCCTCCAGAAGTGGTTGAGCCAGAAGTTCCACCAAGTCCTCCAGAAGTGGTTGAGCCAGAAGTTCCACCAAGTCCTCCAGAAGTGGTTGAGCCAGAAGTTCCACCAAGTCCTCCAGCAGAGGTTGAGCCAGAGGTACTGAGAGAAGTAGAATTATTCCTGTAAAGAAAAGAGCCATAGAAACTCCATATTTAAACTCTGTATAACCTAACCATCTGTGAGACATTTAAGATAAGGAGTTGTGTAAGAAACTTTCTGGGGAAAACACAGTTATAAATTTATTAGAACATTCCAGATCAGGTCAGGCTAACATTGGCAGGAAAGCATGCTAGGATTGATAGTATTGTTATGAAGAAATGCAGGGGGGATTCCTTGGGGGATTTCTTGTTCGGGAAACTGCTGCGGAATAGCCAAAAACTTATCTAACATTAGTTAGCTAATGAGAATAAGGGGCATTGGGTTGTTTTTCTTCTTTGCTGAAAATGTATTTAAACCATGTATTCAAATCCATAACTTTGCTCTCTCCTGTTTCTAGAAATAGAACAGAGAGAACCCTTTTGCAAAAGACTAATTATAATAAAAAAAAGCTCTTTTTATTGTTCATGGTGTCCTGGTTTTTCACCTGAGAGGTTTTACATCTCACAGATACCAAGTCCTCCAGAAGTGGTTGAGCCAGAGGTGCCACCAAGCCCAGAAGTTCCAAGCCCTCCACCAGAAGTGGAGCCCGAGAAGCCACCAACCCCACCACCAGAAGTCACCACGCCTCCAAAGAGGGTAGAGTTGACCCCTGTGCCCAAGGAGAAGGTCCACAGAGACGTGGCTCACATAACTCTAACAATCCCTGGTTGTGATGAAGACGATACTCTGCTGCTAAGGATGGCTAGAAGTGAAGAAGATCTCACTTCTGCAGTAAGTTTTCCTTGCCCCCTGCTCCCCTCCCAAAAGTCACAACACTATCGGTGTCTCGGTGATCAATATGTTGAAGACACCCTACCACACAAACTGGACAGGCTGCCTCTGCATGAATCCCTGTTCTGGACTTCGAATCTTGGAACACAAAATGCAGAACAGCAACTCATACTGAAGTATCCCTTTCAGTAAACCCCCCCCCCCAGTACAGTGGAGAAGTGGCTACTCCTTTCTCAACCTTGGTCACCTTAAGCTCTGCGGACTTCAACTCCCAGAATTCCCCAGCCAGTCCTGGATTTTTATTTCCCTAATCTGGAACCCAATCAGAATAGAAGCCCCTACATCACGTGGATGATTTTGGAGTGGATGGCAATTGCAATCTAGAATATTTATGAAATTAGCGAAGGCAGATTCGTTTCGCTCTTCCCTTAGCAGCCGCTTACAACTAAAAAGCCAGATTCTTCTTTAACTAGATTTATTGAAAGGGAAACCCAAAGGGGAAAGTGTTGGCAATTGGATGCTTCAGCATGCCAATTCACTTCTAATTTTGTTAGGCTCAACATGCTTTCTTTTGCTAATCCTCTGTCGCTGCGGGGAGAGGGCTACCCAGTTTCCTGATGAGGAATGTGCAGACACATGGTGTTTGTAGTATGTTATCAATTGCTGTCCTCTTTCAAGAATCGGAATCAGACTAGAGCTGGAAGTGACCCTGAAGGTCTTCTAGTCCAACCCCCTGCTCAAGCAGGAGACCCTATGCCATTTCAGACAGGTGACCATCCAGTCTCTTCTTAAAAATCTCCAGTGATGGAGCACCCACAACTTCTGGAGGCAAGCTGTTCCTCTGGTTAATTGTCCTCACTGTTAGGAAGTTTCTCCTCAATTCCAGGTTGCTTCTCTCCTTTGATTAGTTTCCATCCGTTGTTTCTTGTCTTGCCTTCTGGTGCTTTGGATCACCTAACCTTGCTTAGGGTCAGTTTTATGACTGGAGCAATCTAAAACCTTGAGACTTAGCTCTCCAAGGTAAGCCACGCCAAGAGACAACGTAAGGACCATATGAAGAACGGTTACAGGAACTGGGCATGGCTAGTCTAGTGAAGAGAAGGACCAGGGGAGACATGATAGCAGTCTTCCAATATTTGAGGGGCTTCCACAGAGAAGAGGGAGTCAACCTGTTTTCCAAAGCACCTGAAGGCCAGGCGAGGAACAATGGATAGAAAATGATCAAGGAGAGATTCAACCTGGAAATTTCCTGACCGTGAGAACAATCAACCCATGGAACAGAGGTTGCCTTCAGAAGTTGTGGGAGCTTCATCCCTGGAGGCTTTCAAGAGACTGGACTGCCATCTGTCAGAAATCGTGTAGGGTCTCCTGCTAGGGCGGGGAGGTTGGACTAGATGACCTGCAAGGTCCCTTCCAACTCTGTTATTCTGTTCTGTTCAGTGGAACGGCTTGGCTTGCCTTCAGAAGTTGTGGATGGGTTCCTATGGGTATCCCAAGGCTGGCAAGGGAATTCTGGGAACTGGTTGGAGAAGCACTGACCCACTGAAACTCTGTTATCATAAGCTATAATAACAGATTTTCAGGAGCCTGTCAATTTCTTTCCATCATTTACTTAAACCAAAGAGAATCAACCTGGAGCAATCTTGAGTTTCTTCCTCACTTGCTTCTATTTTCCCAGCTAAACTGATTTTCCCCCCTAATGACTGACACATTTTCAAGGCTATACTCCTTACCCCTCTCAGCTGGGAAATAAAATATCCTCCTTGAATTTAGAGGCCTCCAAATCCCTAAAATTCCCAATCAGGATTCTGGGATGCTAACACATTCCGAGGGGGCCAAGTCTCAAAAGGAGATACAGGTAGTTCTCGACTTACGACCACCATTGGAACTGGGATTTCCATTGCTACCTAAGGCGCTTGTTAAGCGAGCTGCAACCTCCGTTTTACAACCTTATTTGCCACGGCTGCTAAGCAGGGGTGAAATTCAGCAGGTTCTGAC
>QLTV01003545.1:9941-29213 GCA_003457575.1 Thermophis baileyi
AGTGACATTGGGCCAGTCACAAGGAGATAGTGAGTTCTAGTCCTGCCTTAGGCACAAAAGCCAGCAGGGTCACTTTGGGCCAATCATCAGGAGATAGTGAGTTCTAGTCTTGTCTTAGGCAACAAAGCCAACTGGGTGACTTTGGGCCAGTCACAAGGAGAGAGTGAGTTCTAGTCCTGCCTTAGGCATGGAAGCCAGCAGGGTCACTTTGGGCCAATCATCAGGAGATAGGGAGTTCTAGTCTTGTCTTAGGCAACAAAGCTGGCTGGGTGACTTTGGGCCAGTCACAAGGAGAGAGTGAGTTCTAGTCCTGCCTTAGGCATAAAACCCATCTGAGTCACTTTGGGCCAATCACCAGGAGATAGTGAGTTCTAATCCTGCTTTAGGCATGAAAGCCGGCTGGGTGACTTTGGGCCAATCACCAGGAGTCAGTGAGTTCTAGTCTTGCCTTGGGCCAGTCACTCTCAGCCCAACTAATCTCACAGGAAAATAGGAGAAGCAGGAAGGTGTGTTGGCTATGTTTGCCGCCATGAGTTATTTGTAAAACTAATAAAGTTGGGATATAAAAAAATGGCCCCTAGGCTGTTAAAAGGCCAGCTTGGCTCTACATACGGTGTCACGAAGGCAAGATTAGTGAAAGTTCTCAAAAGACTTTGAATCCCCCCCCCACCATTCCGAAATTATATCAAAGTGTGCCAGTCTGTGCCAAGCCTTCCCTTATTGGCCAAGCCCTTTACTTCCAGCCCAACGGCTAAATTCTGAATCGCACCAGCCAATTAAGCATTGCTTTGTGGGCTGCTGGTGGTTGAAAGGGACACTATGAATGGCTCTGAACGCAGCAGGTTGCAAAGACATAATCAGGATGACAGGAACAATTAGCCATTCATAATTCTTTATAGCAGCTGATTAAAATCTCTTTATCCTGCTTACCAAGATCAGAAGGTCACATGGCTAGGAAGTAAAAAACGAATTACTGATCTGTTGATAGATAACTAGATAAAAAGAAGCTGGCCTTAGCTCTGACAAACCAAGCACTTTTTTTTTAATTTCTCAGTATAATTTCTGTAGACTAATCTACCCGTTCTTGGTTCTATAGAAAAACAAATGGGCTAAAATGTATATACATATTTTTCACACATCCACCCACGCTATTCAACACTTTTCGGTGCCTTCCTGCTTTTGAAAATTACGCTCTTTCTTGATATGTTGCCTTGGTGTTTTTTAGTTGGCATACATTTGGCTTTTTAAAACCTGTAAAATTCCCAAATGAAAGCAGGTCACTTTATTACTAACTTCGTTATGCTCATTTGGGGTCTGGCCTTTATGGTGTCTGTATGTTTTATGCCTGAAAGTATTTGAAACTTTGATAGCAAATGGAGATCTGCAGAGGGAGTGCCAAAAATAAAATAATAAAATAAAATAAAATAAAATAAAATAAAATAAAATAAAATAAAATAAAATAAAATAAAATAAAATAAAATAAAATAAAATAAAAAAATAAAATAAAATAAAATAATAAAATAAAATAAAATAAAATAAAATAAAATAAAATAAATAAATTAATTCTATTTTTATTGCATTGTAAGCCACTCAGAGTTATGCTGGATAGTAGGATAAAATAAAATAATAAAATAAAATAAAATAAAATAAAATAAAATAAATAAATAAAATAAAATAAAATAAAATACACAATACACAATACACAATACACAATACACAATACAATAATAAAACAATAATAAAACAATAATAAAGATAGCAGCTGTAATGCATGACAAAAGCATCAAGGCTTCTTCATGCAGCCATGGCCAACCTCTTGGCTCTTTCAACATTTGAGTAGACACCCAACTTCTTGGATATCACTTTTGTCTGAAACATCACCTCCAAGCCTCAGAAATCTCAAGTTTGAGATTGGCTATAAGAGCTTGGATTTCTGAAATTTGTGGACAGGTTAGGGAAACTGACGAGTTAAGCTCAGTGGTCCTCGGCCTTAAGATGTCCGGCTCAGTGTTTCTCAACCAACTTTAAGATGGGTGGACTTCAAGAACTAGACTGGAAGTTGAGTCATGGCAACTGGACTTCTTTTCTTTCTTGATTTGAAATGTTTCCCTGCTTATCCAAGGAACTTCTTCAGTCTGAGGAAGTTGGTTGGGGGGGGGGACCCTATATATGTCCTCCAGGGTGGTTTCATTTTTATCTAATGAGCCTATTCAGTTTGGTGGGAAATGAAACCACCCTGGAGGACATATATGGGGTCCCCCTAACCAATGTGCTCAGAATGAAGCTCCTTGGATCAATAGCAAAACATTTCAAACCAAAAAAAGAAAAGAAGTCCTGGTCCCATGACTCAACTTCAGACAACTCTACCTGGATGACTGAAAATCTTAATTGACATTCAGGTCCCAGAATTCCCCACCCACCATGCTGGAGATGCTAAGGTTGAACTGAACATCTTAAGAACATTTGAATGTTGAGCCAAAGACTGGGTGCTGCCATCTTGCATACAATGGCTCTGGTTTAAGTTGGCCTTGGTCAGCAAATATCTCCCTGCAGAATCTCTAGCATGTTTGCTGTTTTCATGATGTTCACTTTTAACCTCTCCCATCGAACCTTCTAAAGAAAATAGAATAGATCAGACCAGACCAGACCAGACCTCGGAGGTCTTCTAATCCAGCCCCCTGCTTAAGCAGGAGAATCTATACCATTTCAGACAAGTGACTGTCCAGTCTCTTCTTGAAAACCTCCAGTGATGGAGTGCCCATGATTTCTAAAAGCAAGCTGTTCCACTGGTTAATTGTCCTCCCCGTTAGGAAGTTTCTCCTTAATTTCAGGTTGCTTCTCTCCTTGATTTGTTTCCATCCATTGCTTCTTGTCCTGCCTTCAGGTGCTTTGGAGAATAAATTGACCCCCCTCTTCTTTGTGGCAGCCCCTCAAGTACTGGAATACTGCTATCATGTCACCCCAGTCCTTCTTTTCTCTAGACTACCCAAACCCAAATCCTGCAGCCGTCCTTCACATTAAGTGTCCTTTAGGGGCTGCAAATTGCCCAGATAAGCTTCATTTATTTTTAGCACTTGCATATGTACATGACATTTCACATTCCTTCGGTTCTAGGACTGTTTACTCTATTTCACATGTTCCTCTCATTTCCCAGCCCCCTCCCCTCAGTAGATTAAGCTTGTGAGTGGGGCAGGGGGTGGGGGAAAAAAACCTTTGGACCCCCTCTTCCCATTATTTTTGTCATTCCCCCCCCCCCCCCGGAGAAAATCTTTTGAACTTTTCTGCAAAGCCATGGAGCCGGATTGACTTCCTTGAGAAGTATTGTGGAATTGTTGATGTCTACTTAGACCTGATAGCAATAAAACACCCAATCCTCCTTTTCTTTTCAGACATGGAGGAGTTGGCTAGAGAGAGCATCAGCTTGCTAGCAAAGCCGTCTCTGGAGTCTGATATCCCCCAGCTTTCCTCATCTGGTGCCATCTTCATCTTGCTAAAATCTGCCCTTGGAGCAGGACTCCTGAATTTCCCCTGGGCCTTCAATAAAGCTGGTGGAATGGCCCCAGCGATCTCCGTGGAACTGGTAAGTGCCAACGGAAAGCTCTCCAGAACTCTTGTGGGTTGGATTACCTGAAATCTCTTGTAGATTGGACCACCTGAGATCTCTTGTGGATTGGACCACCTGAGATCACTTGTGGATTGGACCACCTGAGATCTCTTGTAGATTGGACCACCTGAGATCTCTTGTGGATTGGATCACCTGAGATCTCTTGTAGATTGGATAGCTGAGATCTCTTGTGGGTTGGACCACCTGAGATCTCTTGTAGGTTGGACCACCTGAGATCTCTTGTAGGTTGGACCACCTGAGATCTCTTGTAGATTGGATACCTGAGGTCTCTTGTGGATTGGATACCTGAGATCTCTTGTGGGTTGGATTACCTGAAATCTCTTGTAGATTGGACCACCTGAGATCTCTTGTGGATTGGACCACTTGAGATCGCTTGTGGATTGGACCACCTGAGATCTCTTGTAGATTGGATACCTGAGATCTCTTGTGGATTGGATACCTGAGATCTCTTGTGGATCAGATCCCTGAGATCTCTTGCAGATTTGACTACCCTGAGATTTCTTGTAGATTGGGTTACCTTGTCCTCATGGAATAAATAGTGATAAATTTCGGGTCATCCAGTCCTAACTGTTGATTTGGAAGCAAGTTCCACAGGTTGTTAATAACCTAAGGACGGAAGACTAGAGAGGTCCTTTGACAGAAATGTAGCTACATGTAGTCCTTGACTTACAAGCATTTGTTTAGTGACTGTTCAAAGTCATTGGCATTGGCATTGAAAAAAAAGTGACTTGCAATCAGTCCTCACCCTTATGACTGTTGCAGCAACCCCAAAGTCACGTGATCAAAATTTGGGTACTGTTTTGTAATACTCAGACAATGCCAAAGTTCTGAAGCTGGCTAAGTTCTGATGGACACTTTTGTCTCAGAGCTTGCTTGGTAAGAAGCAAGAACCAACCTTCTCAAACATCTAAAGAAGAAGCAATCTTCTCAAACATCTAAAGAAGAAGCAACCTTCTCAAAACATCTAAAGAAGAAGCAACCTTCTCAAAACATCTAAAGAAGAAGCAACCTTCTCAAACATCTAAAGAAGAACCAACCTTCTCAAACATCTAGAGAAGAACCAACCTTCTCAAACATCTAAAGAAAAAGATGAGCTTGTCAGCCCTGGCAGATGAAGCATACTTTCAAGCCAACTGTTATTATTCATCATAAGCTATTTATCTGAGCTGTTGTGAGGATGAAACTGGAGTCAAAGTTTACTCTTCCGTTCTTCCTTCTGGAGCTAAGGTTAACAATAGCCTATTAATTTCTTGCATATTAATTTGTCCCAGGGAGGAAGTTTCTCTTGCTTTTTCTTTCCTTACAAGTTCTAAGGAGGAATTCCTGACAGTGAGAACAGGAAATGGCTTGCTTCCAGAAGTAGTTGGTGCTCCATCACTGGAGGTCTTCAAGAAAAGTCTGGAGGTCTTCAAGAACAGCTATTTCTCAAGAATGGAATAAAATCTCCTTCCTTGGGCACGGGCTTGGACTAGAAGACCTTCAAGATCCCTTCCAGCCCTATGATTCTCTGTGACATTAATTTCACTTTTTGTCCAACTTGTAGGGACTAGAACTTAGGACTAATGGAAAAAAATGCACAATAAATCTTCAGCAGCAGTGCTCTCAATTTGATCCCTCTTAAGGATGAAGACTTGGTTTGCATCAAATGCCTAGAATGGACTAAGGGGGTTGTGATCTGGTGTTTTGTGGGGAACCCGGTCATGACTTAATCCCGTGATGGCGAACCTATGGCACACGTGCCAGAGGTGGCATGCAGAGCCCCCTCTGTGGGCACGTGCGCCGCCGCCAGCTGCTCTTCTGATTTCCGCCATGTGCATGCATGCGCTGGCCAGCTGGTCTTCATGCGCCAGAGCACCGGAAACCCAAAGACCAGCTGGCCGGTGCGCATGCGTGTGCCAGCCAGCTGGTCTTCGGGTTTCCGGTGCTCTGGCGCGTGCGCATGCGCATGCATACCAGTTTGGGCACTCGATGCCGAAAAGGTTCACCATCACTGACTTAATCTGTTGGGTGATTCAGGCCATCATGTTAATGTAGATGATTTGGGCATAACATGGAATGTACATGTGGACAATATGTTGGGCTAACCTGGTTTTAGCATGCTGTGTGAACTTAGTCTAATTATCAAGTGGATGGGCCAATGGTAAGAGGTCCCCCATGTGCCTTCCATAGAAATGCAAGTAGTGACTACCCAAGGTAATTCTTAGAGACACTCCTTAGACTTCAGCACCACAGACAGGGACACATTTCATTGACTTGTTTTCAGTTGGCTTCTACAGTACTTCTCTTCAGTATCGTCTTCTCTTGTCTCTCCTGGCAGGGATCTTTGATATTCCTCATTAGCGGCTTAGTAATCTTGGGTTATGCTGCTTCCATCAGCACTCAGACAACCTACCAAGGTGTGGTGAGAGAAATCTGTGGGTCAGCTGTGGGCAAGCTTTGCGAAGTGTGCTTCATCTTGAACCTCTTCATGATCTCCGTGGCCTTCCTCAGAGTTATGGGAGATCAACTAGAAAAATGTGAGACCTGGATTCCCTTGGAATTTGCTAACTCTGCTTTGGTACTCGGCAGTCTTTTTTGGCTGGGTGAGGTGGTGGGGATGGTAGAGGAGGTGACTTCATTTTTTCAGCAGAAAAAATACTCTGTCGTGAAGTTGGCCATTCTGGGCCAGAATGCTCAGCCTCTCCAGGATAGCCCTAGACTTTATGATTTAAATGAGGGTTGTCCAACCTTAGCAACTTTAAGAGTTATGGACTTCAACTCCCAGAATTCCCCAGCCAACCATGGTGGTTGGGGAAATCTGGGAGGTGAAGTCCACAAGTCTTAAATTTGCCAAGGTTGGAGACCCCTGATTTAAAGCATATATCCTAAGGTGCTTGGTTTATCCTGATGCAATTCCTCCGAGCTTCATAGAAGGATTAGATTCAGGACAGTAGAGTTCAATTTGATCAACCACACATAGACAGAGTTTGTTCTCCATTCTAAAATGGGTACATGGAGTAACTGGCATGCCCAGTGATGTTTCAAGTCTCCTCTGACTTGATTCATTTTGTTTTTTTATACACTTTTTTATCCGCTAAGAATCTGGAGAGCTGCAGGGCACCAACCCTGGACCTCAGCTTTATTTCCTGGACAATCTCTGTGTCCTATGTAAGCCCCAGAGGAATTCTTAGAAAATAAAATGACTTTACTTGGACGTGTGGCCACCTGTCTAGGAGGAATAAAAATGTTGAACTTAACTTATGGTCCTAGAGGTTCTCTTTTGGGAAGTCATTGAGGGCGGGGAGGACTTGCCATGCTAGTTTGTCTTCTGATAAAGAGAAACCATGGCCATCTCTTTCACGGTAGCCATTTTGTGAAAGGCCTGAATCAAAGTAAATGTCAACTTTGAACCGAACCTGGCAGAAGCCATTTTACTGTTCCTCAGTTGCCGCACAGAAGGGGAAGGGGGGGGGAGGAGGTTGGAATGCCTTACTAGATACAACAAAGAGCTTTCTCATGGGAACCAAAGTCATCTCCACTGGTTATGGATAAGGTCAGGGAAGGAGTGTCTGGAGAGCCCGCCAATTGACCTAATTGGCCAACGTGACCTGGGACACTTGGGGATGGGTTTATTTCCTATTTTAATGATACTGAAACCGTGGGAATGATTTAGAGTTGGTTTTCCTTTAACCAGTGCTGATATGATGTACTCAATAAAGAAGTTCTTTGAGGTGGATTCAAGTCTCAGAGGTCTGATTTGCTTGGGTTCATTAGTCGGAACCTTGACAGTAAGGTTCCATGGGAGCAATTGAAATACAGGTAATCCTTGACTTACAACAGTTTGTTTAGTGACCATTCGAAGTTACAACAGCACTGAAAAAAGTGACTTATGACCATTTTTCACACTTATGACCAATGCAGCATCCCCATGGTCATGTGATTAAAATTCAGACACTTGGCAACTGGTTCATATTTATGATGCTTGCAGTGTCCCGGAATCATGTTTTGCGACCTTCTGACAAGCAAAGTCAATAGGGAAATTGTGTTACTAATTTAAGAACTGCAGTGATTCACTTATCAAACGTGGTGAGAAAAGTTGTAAAATGGGGCAAAACTCACTTAACAAATTTCTCGATTAGCAACATAAATGTTGGGCTCAATTGTGGTCGTAAGTTGAGGACTACCTGTAATCAATGATGAATGACTTCAATTCTAATGGTCCAAATATTAACCATAAAAAGAGGGTACAGGTAGTCCCCGACATACGACTGTAATTGAGCCTGCAATTACAGTCGTAGGTCATGACCATTTTTAACTGGGTCATGAACTGACCACGTGAGATTTTACTACCCTTTTTGCAGTGGTCATTAAGCAAACCTATTGTTTGCTATGGGGCATTTTCCCCAGAAAACTGAAAATAAACACCAGTTTCTGGGGGGAAAAAACCCAACATAAATCAGGCTCACGTGACTGCAGGATGCTGCAAATAGCCAACAATGTTGGCCAGTTGCCGAACACCTGAAATGTGGTCAGATGACTCGGGGTGGGGGGAGCACAAGTCAGAATTTTGAATCAGGGTCCCAAATACCTTTTTCATGGCCTGTTGTAACTTGGAATGATTGCTAAGTGGTTGGTCATAAACAGAGGACTGCCTGTAGGTTAAAAAAACGAAGTAGAAGAAGACAAACTTCGGATACATTCCTGCCTCTTCTAACCCTGCCCTTTCGTAACTCTTTTCCAGTATGTGACTCTTTCTCCCTCAACGAGACCCTGAATGGAGACACTTTTCGCCAGCCCTGGTTTATCGACCAACGTTTCACCTTGTCCACCTTGTGCCTCCTGGTTATTTTCCCGCTCTCCATCCCAAGACAAATTGGCTTCCAAAAATATACAAGGTAAGACAGAGTTCAAAGGGCCCATTTTTGGAACTGGGGTATGCCAGGGATTAAGTCTAACTCCAACTTGGATCTAATTTATATCCTGGGTATGTTTTGGGAGGAAGTGAAACAGAATATGGGTTTTACCCTGGTTGGACAGAGTAAGGTGCAAAACAAGAACACCGAATATAGAATAATAGGGTTGGGAGGGACCTTGGAGACCTTCTAGTCCAACCCCCTGTTACAGATTAACAGAGATGGAAGGGACCCTGTAGGTCATCTAGTCCAACCCCCTGCTCAAGCAGGAGACCCTACACCATTTCTGACAAATGGCAGTCCAATCTCTTCTTGAAAGCTTCCAGTGATGAAGCTCCCACAACTTATTTATTTTATTTATTTATTTTATAAAATTTATATGCCGCCCAACTCCCGAAGGACTCCGAAGGCAACTTCTGTTCCATCGGTTGATTCTTCTCACTGTCAGAAAATTTATCCTTATTTCCAGGTTAAATCTCTCCTTGATCAATTTCTATCCATTATTACTTGTCTGTCCTTCAGGTGCCTTGGAAAATAGCTTGATCCCCTCCTCTCTGTGGCAGCCCCTCAAATATTGGAAGACTGCTATCATGTCTCCCCTGGTCCTTCTCTTCACTAGACTATCCATGCCCAGTTCCTGTAACCGTTCATCGTACGTTTTAGTCTCCAGTCCCCTGATCATCCTGGTTGCTCTCCTCTGCACTTTTTCTAGAGTCTCAATATCTTTTTTGTAGTGTGGTGACCAAAACTGGATGCAGTACTCTAGGTGTGGTCTTACTAAGGCTTTATAGAGTAGTATTAGTACCTCCCTTGATCTTGATTGTATCCTTCTGTTAATGCAATTTAGGATCGCATTGGCTTTTTTGGCTGCCACTGCACACTGTTGGCTCACATTTAGCTGGTTGTCCACTAAGACTCCAAGATCCCTCTCACAGTCACTGCTACTAAGCCTGGTTTCACCCAGTCTATATGTATACTTTTGGTTTTTTTTTACCTAAGTGTAGGACTTTACTTTTCTCTACATTGAATTTCATTTTGTTAGATAGGGCCCAGCGCTCAAGTCTGTCAAGATCCGTCTGGATCTTGAGCCTATCTTCTGGGGTGTTAGCTATTCCTGCCAGCTTAGTATCATCTGCAAATTTGGTAAGTTCCCCTTCTATTCCCTCATCTAAGTCGTTTATGAAGATATTGAAGAGTACTGGGCCTAAGACGGAGCCTGCTGAAAACCTTATACCTTTCCAGACAAATGGCTGCCAGTTTGAGAGGTTGAATCTCTCCTCGATCAGTTTCCATCCATTATTCCTTGTCTGGACTTCAGGTGCTTTGGGAAATAGCTTGACCCCCTCCTCTCTGTGGCAGCCCCTCAAAGGTCTTCTAGTCCAGTGGTCACCAACTAGTGGTCCGTGGACCACTGGTGGTCCACAAGAAAATTTTGGTGGTCCACAGAAAATTTATTTTCATATTTTATATTGCACTAAATACTATTTATCTTTTTAAAATATTCATATTAGTGGTCCGTGGGATTTAAAATTATGAATTTAGAGGTCCCTGAGGTCCAAAAGGTTGGTGACCCCTGTTCTAGTCCAACCTCCTGTTCAGGCGGGAGTCCCTTTACCGTTTCAGACAGATGGCTGTCCAATCTCTTCTTTAAAACCTCCAGTGATGGAGCATCTACAACTTTTGGAGGCAAGGTGTTCCACTGTTAACTGTTCTCACCGTTAGGAAATTTCTCCTCAATTCTAGGTTGGTCCTCTTGAGGACTTCCTGCAGAATCTTTTACCTCTGTCCAATTTTGCTCTTTCTGCATATCTTTTCCAGTATCCTTGGTACTTTAGCTGCCTGCTACCTGATGCTGGTCATTGTGCTGAAATATTATCTCCAAACCGATCATGCTGTTAAGCAGGAGCGTCTCCATTCTGCCAAGTAAGTATGGATATTTTATTTATTTATTTATTTATTTATTTATTTATTTATTTATTTATTTATTTATTTATTTATTTATTTATTTATTTATTTTATTTTATTTTATTTGTCAACAAGTGCAAAGAAACAGGACACATGAAAAAATGGCACAAATAAATGGATATAAAGAAGCAAAACATAGCCATAAACACATAAAATGAGTACATACAAATGGGTACAGTAGAACAGGGATGGTAGGCACGTTGGTGTGCTTATGCATGCCCCCTTAGGGACCTCTTAAGAAACGTGTAAGGTGCCACGGTAGACAGTTTAAGGTAAAAGGTATGGGGGTTAGTGAAACTAACAACAGGATCAGGTAAAATATTACAGACATTTACTACTCTATTGCAGAAGTCGTATTTATATATATAGACACCCGTAGCTGTACTTGAATTAGTCTCCTTGATGCAAGTCATAAATCATCGTGGGATTATGTGAGGAGACTCTTGAGAAGGTGCTCCTCAAAATCCTGTCTACTGCTTCTCATTTGCCCTAGGGGACAAACCAGTGGTGGGTTCCTACCGGTTCGGACCAGTTCACTAGAACCGTTAGGGGAAATTTGGCCTGGGTTGCCGAACCGCTAGCGACCTCTGGTTGGCCATGCCCCCGAACCGGTCCCCGCTCGCTCCCTTGCCCTGCCCACCTGGTTGCCACTCTCACCCCCGCCTGGTCGCCGCCTGCCCACTCGCCCCGCCTGCTCACCCACCCCGCCCACTCACTCCTCACCGCCTAAGCTGCCTTCCCAGTTCCCATGTGGTGCCTGCCCTGCGCCCAACTGAGCTGCCTCCTCCTGCCTACAGGTAAGTCACGGTCGTGATAGGCCCCCCTGCCCCATCCCCGGAGCTTGCTGCAGCGTCCCCACCGTCCCCACCAAGCTCGCGTGGCTGGCTAAGCCGCCTAGGCCTGCAGCCTAGCTTGCCGTGGGCCCCCCACTGTCCCCACTGGGCTCGCGACCTTACCTTCCTCCCACGGCTGGTGGCAGAGGGGAAGGCATACCAGCGCCCACGAGGAACTGACGCTTGGAGCAGTTTTGGAGCTTGTTA
The DNA here is from genome assembly GCA_003457575.1 of Thermophis baileyi. Classification (NCBI taxonomy): domain Eukaryota; kingdom Metazoa; phylum Chordata; class Lepidosauria; order Squamata; family Dipsadidae; genus Thermophis; species Thermophis baileyi. The sequence continues at coordinate 21,464 of QLTV01003545.1, forward strand.
AGGAGGAGGACCACTCCTCGGCCCCAGCCATGCGTTTTCAAGCCCGGGCTATTGCAATAGCTTTTCACTCCAAGCAGCCCGGGCTTGAAAACGCATGGCTGGGCTGAGGTGCAGTCCTTCTCCTTAACAAGCTCCAAAACTGCTCCAAGCATCGGTTCCTCGTGGGCGCTGAATGTACCGGCCTTCAACCTGGCTGTTTCTCTGTGCCTGGCTTTCTGGATGGGTCCCCAAAGCGCTGTGCTACAAAAGCAAGAGACCGGTGGAGAGAAGAAGCTGATCACATGGAGCGTTGTTCTCCGGCGACTTGTTTTCTCTGCCCCGCTCTCTTGCTAGGAGAGGGAACTAGGATCGTGACCACCTAGCCACGCCCACCCAGTCACAAGACCATGAAGCCACGCCTGCCCAGTCCATGAAGCCACGCCCACCATCACATGACCAGCAAGCCACACCCACAAAAATAAGCCACGCCCACAGAACCGGTAATAAAACTTTTTAGAACCCACCCCTGGGACAAACCAGCCCATAGGTGAGGGGTGTCAAACACAAGGCCCATGGGCTGGATGCAGCCCGCGATGTGGTCGGATCTGGCCTGCGGGGCCGTCCTGGAAAATGTAAGGGGCAGGCGCGCGTCACTTCTACCCAATGCGAAGAGGAAACATGCCAGCAGTTTGGGGAGTGTCGTCAAGCTGGCCACGCCCACCCAGTTGACCATGCCCAGTGAGTGTCGTCAAGCTGGCCACACCCACCCAGTCAGCCACGCCCACCCGGCCCCCCAAGGCCAACCACAGCCCTGATGAGACCCTCAATGAAATTGAGTTTGACACCCCTGCCATAGGTGCAAAGAGATGCCATGGTCTCCAACAGGGTGATATTGACCTAGGCAGGATTATTCTTATCAAACATAATGATTTCTTCCCTGTCAGCAAACTAGATAAAATATCCAGATGTGTTGATCACGGATACCGCATGTTTTCTTCTTCTTAATGTGGGGGGAAAAAAACATGAAGTAAATGTTGTGCCAAAGAAAACAGATGTCAGGCCGAAGCCATTTTCTTTGGATCTTTGGCCTGCCACACTTTGTATTAGTTTAAAATGTATTCTTTGCTGTGGGAATTTGGGAGGGGCAGTTGCATGAGGATGAGCCACAACAAATTCCTTCTAGATTGTCAAGGTCATCCTTTGTCCTGCACCTGCACGGAAGAAGGTGGAGTTCCAACCAAGCTACCAGAGGATGAAGCAATGAAGATTGGTTCATGTGATGAACTTGGGGGTGTGGGGACAAAGGCTTGAACTTTCAACTGGGTGGAGAAACCCCGAAGGCTTCAGATTCGGGATTTCTCCCAGCCGTGCTGACATGACTCTGTCAATAAATTGGAATTTAGAGGAATGCTTTGCCTCGGACTCTGATTTAATTCCAGATGCTATTCGGAACCCTGACAACAGATTTATTCCCTTATCACCCACCGCTACTTTTCTGTTCTTCTAAATAAAATCTGCCTGACCAATATTCTTAGATAAGAATAACAGAGTTGGAAGGGACTTTGTAGGCCATGCAGCCCCCCCCCCGCCCCCCCACGACACCATTTGAAGGATGTTCGTCCCAAATTGCATAGCTAAAAGACTGTGGAGATTCTCCATCGTCCAGGTCATGGTTGTCCCAAAGGTGCTTTTTCAAGAGGCAAAAGGACTTTCTGGGTTGTTTTTTTTTGAAGACGTTTGGCTTGTCATCCAAGCAGCTTCTTCAGCTCTGACAGGATAGTGGGGAATGGAAGGATTTATGCTCCTTGCATACAACTGGTCATTTGCATCCTTTTGGAGGGTCGTTGAAGCACTTGGAGGTTTATCTGTGTCTCTCAGGGTCACAACGACCCTCTAAAAGGATGCAAATCACCAGCTGCCTGCCAGGAATATACATCTTTCCATTCCCCACTATCCTGTCAGAGCTGAAGAAGCTTCTTGGATGAGAAGCGAAACGTCTTCAAAAGCAAAAACAAGAAAGTCCAGTTACCTCTGGAAAAAGCACCTTTGGGACAACCATGACCTGGATGGCTGAGAATCTCTACAGACTATGCTGCCCATCTTACCATTAAGCAACAGTAAGTGGATTACAAGATAAAAATGAGAATGTACGCTTTAAAAAGATAAATATTAACATTAAAATGAACAAAGATGGCTAAGGAAGAAGCCAACATACAATGGGGGAGGAGGTGCATTCTTTAAAAATCTTTCAGGGCATTTTCCTATCTAGATAGCAAATAGACTGTGATTTATTTGGCCGTTTCCATGTAGACCAATGGCGGGCACCTTCATAATGTACATCCTTGTTTTGTTTTTCAATCGCACAGCTCTTGGGCCTCCATGTTCAGCGTTGTCCCAACCATCTGTTTCGGATTTCAGGTAATAAAGTCAATATTTTCCCTTTTTTTTTTCTTAAGGAGCGAAGGAGATATGGGGGCTGACTTTGCCCATCCTCGTTGTAAAAGGACACTTAAATTTATAGATATCTCTGAGGATGCAATAACTTAGATGTAAGTGTCACCTTTTTACTGTCAGGAGAAAAAGAGCAACGTTGTCATTAATTCCCCATTCCTTGTTTACTTGAAAATCAGGAAATTGAGAAGTCTTGAGATATGAGCTGTGCATTTCTATACCGCTGGTCCTCGACTTACAACTACAATTGAGCCCAAAATGTATGTTGCTAAGTGACACATTTGTGTTCAGTGAGTTTTGCCCCATTTTACGATTTTTCTCGCCGCATTTGTTAAGTGAATCCCTGCAGTTCTTAAATTAGTAACACGGTTGTTAAGTGAATCTGGTTTCCCCATTGACTTGGCTTGTCAGAAAGTCACAAAAAGGGATCACGTGACCCCGGGACACTGCAACCATCATAAATGTGAGTCAGTTGTCAAGCATCCAGATGTAAATCACATGACCCTGGGGATGCTGCAAAGGTTATAAGTGTGAAAAATAGTCACCAGTCACTTTTTTCAGTGCCGTTGTAATTTCGAACGGTCACCTGTCGTAAGTCGAGGATTCCCAAGCAGTCCCAAAGGTAAGTTTGATGAAAGAGATCTTTCTCTTAGTCCAACAGGTGTGGTGGGGTTGTCCACAGGGTATGGCCAAATCAAGATGGCATGGCATCAGGGGTGGGTTCCTCCCGGTTCGGACTGGTTCTCCCGAACCGGTAGCGGCCCACTGGTGACCTCACGATGACATCACCGAGCCGGATCAGTGGGTGCCGGTCCGTGGGGGCCGCCATCTTTTTTTTATTTTTTTTTTATTTTTTTGAATTTTTTTGAATTTTTTTTTCCTTCTGAGCATGCGCAGAAGCCGACTTCCAGCACTGTGCATGCGGTCGCCATCTTTTTTCTGGCTTTTTCCCCCCGGATTTTTTGTTACTGGGCATGCGTGCCGCGCCCACGCAGCACCCCCACGCGGCACCCCCACGCAGCACCCCCATGCAGCACCCCCACACGGCGTGCCCACGTGGCACCCCCATGCGGCACCCCCACGCGGTGCGGGAGGGAGCGAACTGGCAGCGAGGTAAGTTGGAACCCACCCCTGCATGGCATGTGGTGATATACCCTCAAGAAGAGCTGACTCAGCAAAAGTCTGTTACACAGCTGCCCAGAATAATTGGCTTTTATTTGTAGATAGACGGAACTTCATTTCAGTTGTTGACCAATAAAAATACAGTCCATAAAATGAACCATGCAAAATTATCTCTTAACAACGAGAACTTTGTGGGCAAAAGTTACACTAGTATAGCAAAACTTTGCTAGTTTTAAAAAAATACATTTATTCCGATTATTTAGCAAATAGCAATAGCACTTAGACTTATATACCGCTTCACAGTGCTTTACAGCCCTCTCTAAGCGGTTTACAGAGTCAGCATATTGCCCCCAACAATCTGGGTCCTCATTTTACCCACCTCGGAAGGATGGAAGGCTGAGTCAACCTTGAGCCTGGTGAGATTTGATCTGCCAAATTGCAGGCAGCCGGCAGTCAGCAGAAGTAGCCTGCAGTACTGCATTTCTAACCACTGCGCCACCACGGCTCTTATAAAAAGGATAAATAAAAGGGATGTTATAAAAGGGATAAATATAAAAAAATATAAATATAAAAGGCATAAAGAAAAGGGATAAAGAAAAGGGATGTTCCCTTGATGGTAGGAATGGGTATCGGCAGCTTTATGGATGTGAAGCGAGGAAGAAGTCAATGCCATGAGTGCTAGGCTGGCAGGGTGCTTAGTGCTATGCTTTGGATTCAAGACCTCTTTGCCTTCCAGTGTCACGAAGCCTGTGTGGCCATCTACTGCAGCCTGAGTGATAAGAGACTATCCCACTGGGTGGTGGTGTCTGTGATGTCCATGCTCTTCTGCTTGTTGATATACTCCCTGACAGGTATCTTTCTCTTAACGTTCTCCATCAGAGAGGAGACTTTTCACATCTGGTACCCTCAGAAGGTACCAATAAAGGAGAATATTTGTAGCTCAAGGTTGAAATGAGGGGATGCTCTCTGAGGTTTTTTTTTGCAGACGTTTCATGATCCAGCTAGGTAACATCATCAGTGCTAGAAGGGAATGGAGTTTGTGGAGAGGAGGAGGAGGGGGGAGGAGGACTGTGGGGTCCTTGATGCTCTCTGAGCTTGGTTGTTTTCTTGCAGACATTTCATTACCCAACTAGGTAACATCATCAGTACTAGAAAGGAGTGGGGTTTGTGTCAGGGGTGGGTTCTGTTTTTCTTTGCTGCCAGTTCGCTCAGTGATGCACCGCGCGGGCGCTTTGCGTGTGCTTTGCGCATGTGCAGTGCTTAAAAAAAGCTGCGAATGCGCAGAAGCAAAAAACAAGATGACGCTGCCTATGTTGCCACTGAGAGAACCGGCTCAGGGGCGTGGCAGGTGTGGGTCGCTACCGGTTCTAGTGACCCACGCCGCCGTGTTACTAACGGTTCTATAGAACTGGTCCGAACTGGTAGGAACCCACCTCTGGTTTGTGTAGTGAAGGAGTAGGAGAAGGGGAGGAGGAAGAGGAAGACTGGGGGGTCCTTGGTGCTCTCTGAGCTTGGTAGTTTTCTTGCAGACGTTCCATTATCCAACTAGGTAACATGATCAGTGCTAGTGAAGCCAGCACTGACGATGTTACCTAGTTTGAGCAATGAAATGTCTGCAAGAAAACAACTAAGTTCAGAAGGTACCAGTCTGGATTTCAACTCCACTCCATTCTAGCCAACTACTGGCTAGGCAGCCTGAGCATCGTAGCGCTTGAAATCTCACAAATGGATATTGGGACCCTAACCCTAACCCTAGATGGGAAATAGTTCAGTTTGGTGCAGGGGTGAAATGTTCCCGGTTCGCTCATACCTGTTGGTCGCCGTAGAGCCGGTCGCCAAGGTAGCGCGAGGCGCCGCCCACCCGCCCGGACACCGCCCGGACGCCGCCATTTGGGTTCTTTTACCCTCTGCGCATGCGCAAAGCATTCTGTGCATTCGCAGAGGGTAAAAGAACTCAAATGGCGGCGTCCGGGCAGGTGGGCGGCGCCTCGCGCTACCTTGGTGACTGGCTCTACGGCGACTGACAGGTACGAGCAAACCGGGAGCATTTCACCCCTGGTTTGGTGGAATTCTTTACAACCACCTCAAGAAATTTCACTAAAAGCGACTTGGCGAGAATCTTTGGTGGGCAAAGAATTCTTTTGGGTTTAGAAGTTGTAAGAGTTTGTCATACGTTTTCTTTCACCCAAATAACTAAACTAGTGGAATTTCTAGTGGTCTCTGAGCTTGGTAGTTTGCTTGAAGTTATTTCATTGTCCAACTAGTTAGCATCTTCAGTGTGTGTGTGTGTGTGTGTGTGTGTGTGTGTGTGTGTGTGTGTGATTGATTTGCTGCCCATTTATTTATAGTAGCTTACCTTGCCAACTTGATTAACCACGTCCTTGATTAATCAGAGAACCATCAAGGAGGAAATCCCTACCAAAAGTGGAGAGTTATTATATTATATATTATATAATATTATATATAAACAGGCAGAAGACCAGAGCTTTATTTGCACTGGAAATCTTTCTGAAACGATGACCCATCAGATCACAGATTGTCTAGTTATAACCTCATGGTTTATTTCCTGCAAGGTTTGTACGGCTACTTAACATTTGGAGCTGACGTAGCGGCGGACATCCTAATGTCCTACCCTGGAAATGATGTGATGGTTATTGTAGCCCGGCTGTTATTTGGCATCTCCATTATCACCATCTACCCCATTGTCCTTTTCCTAGGAAGGTGAGAAGCAAAAATAACAGTTTCTAGGATTGTCAGAGGTGTTAAGTCTGTTTCAGAAAAACCCAACATTTTGATGTTTGCACAAAACTGGGTCACCACACACACTTTCCCCAATGTGTCTCTTTATTAATCGAGGAGAACCAGCAAAAGAATTGAGTTGCTGTCAAGATCTTGGGAGACAGTAGGAAGTTCTTGGACAACTGGGATGTAAAAGTTGTCTCATCCCACAGAAGGAGGGAGGGCATGGGAAGAGTTCCAGAAGGGACCCTCCCTAGTCTTTCAGAAAGTGTAAGGAGAGGGGGAGATAAATACTTTCAGTCTTGCAAGATTTGTTAATGTAACCTGACAAGGAAGCTGGAGATGATAGTCACAGTTGTGTTTCTTGTCTTCAAGGACCAACGGTTAACTCTTTTAAAGACTACTCCGTGGTTGATAATATTAACTTTTCTGGGTTTCAAGGAATCTGAGGAAGTCAAAGCTTATTTGGGAAAGTATTTAGAGCAGGGGTGTCCAACCTTGGTGACTCTGACTTGTGGACTTCAACTCCCAGAATTCCCCAGCCAGCAATGTTCCCTCTAAGCTGCGCGGCGGCGTGGCCGCGCACCTGACAGGAAATCGCCACGCAGCAGTTTCCAACTGCCGCGCAGCGATTTCCAATGTCAGAGGGAACATTGGAGTTGAGGTCCACAGGTCTTAAAGTGGCCAAGGTTGGACACCCCTGATCTAGAGGAATAAATGGATTAATGTTTAAGGCGTCACCAGATTCTTGAGCCATCAGATAAATGCACCAATATGTCTGTTAGGTCCGTCCTCCAAGATGCGTGCCTCGGCTCCAAGCAGGGCTGCATCCAGATGGAGACCAACGAGAAATGTATGCGGATTTTGCTGACCACCGCCTGGGTGGTGGTCACCCTCATCATTGCCCTGTGTGTACCTGACATCAGCGAGGTGGTCAGCGTCATTGGAGGCATTGGGGCCTTCTTCATCTTCATTTTTCCAGGTAGGTAAATGTGTCTTTTCTCTCCTAGAAATCAGAAAAGAGTTTGACTGCCAAGGGTGGAGGGGGGGAGGGGGGTAGCAGCAGCTGGTCAGGATGAGAAAACTTGCCTGATGGCTTATTTTGTAAAAAAAAAACCAAAAAAAAAAAAAACACCCCCCAGTCTGGTGATTTTGATAGAATCATAGAATCCTAGGGCTCAAAGGGACCCTAAAGGTCTTCTAGTCCAGGGGTCTGCTACCTTAAACACTCAAAGAGCCACTTGGGCCCGTTTACCACAGAAAGGAAAACAACGGGAGCCACAAAACCTGGGTGGGTGTGGCCAACTCGACATCACTCCCTCCCACCCAGTCACATGACACCCCCCTCAGCCACACCTACCCAGGTTTTGTGGTTCCCCGTATTTTGTTTTCTATGGGAAATAGGTATCTCCCTCTCTTTGTCTCTCTCTCTCTCCTTCTCTGATCTCTCTCTCTCTCT
>QLTV01003545.1:46989-80393 GCA_003457575.1 Thermophis baileyi
CAGAGAGAAAGGGAGGGGGAGGGAGATAGGAAGGGAGAGGGGAGAGGGAGGGAGAGAGGGAGAGGGAGAGGGGGGAGAGCGAAGGAACGGTGAAAGTGAAGGAGATGGGGAGGGGCAGTGGGACAGGGATGAAAGGGGGAGAGTGAGGGAAGGGACATGGGAAGGGAGAAGGGGATGTTTAGACTGGATCTGGCATTTTTAATCCAACCAATATCATTAACATATAGAAGAATCTTTCGGTTTTGTTAATCCTTGCTTCTCCTACTCCTTTCCTTTCCTTGTGTCTTTTTCCAAAAGAATGGATCCCTCCCTCCCTCTCCCCCCCTCTTTTAATTTTTTGGTATGCAATATTTCCCTTTTGATTATGTGGAATGTGCAAAGAAGTGCCAAAACCCAACAAGGAACCCATTTCTGTTTGCAAATTGGTTTGCAAAGTGCAAATGAGATTGCTTTGTATTAAAGGACAATCTGGACAACACCCCCCTCCCCACCATCCTTTCAAAAACTCTGGTGGTGCCTCCTTCCCTCCCCTGGATTATTTTTATTTTATCTTCCTTAGCAGCCATTTTTATTAGGGAACGGAAGGAGAAGAAGCAAGGCAAGAGAACAATGGGAATAGACTGGTAGAAGGAAAGGAGACCTCCTGTCTTCTTCGGTTATCATTATCTTTGCTTGGGCAATACTGGGCTTGGTCACTGATGGGCATGAAGTCCCAGTACCTTCTCTGTGCTTCTCTGAGTTGGTGAGGCCAAAACATAGAATAAACACAGAATAAGTGTGTTGGAAAGGACCTTGGAGGTCTTCTAGTCTAACCCCCTGCTCAAGCAAGAGACCCTATACCATTCGGGACAAATGGTATTTCAATCCCTTCTTGAAAACCTCCAGTGATGGAGCACCCACAACTTCTGGAGGCAAGCTATTCCACCGGTTAATTGTCCTCACTGTCAGGAAGTTTCTCCTTAGTTCCAGGTTGCTTCTCTCCTTGATTAGCTTCCATCCGTTGCTTCTTGTCCTGCCTGCCAGTGCTTTGGAGAAGAGGTTGACCCCCTTCCTCTCTGTGACAGCCCTTCAAATATTGGAAGACTGCTATCATGTCCAGGGGTGGGTTCTGCATTTTCTTACTGCCGGTTCACTCAGGGACGTGCTGCGTGGGCAGGTTGCAGGCGCGCGCATGCGCAGTACAAAAAAAAAAGCTGCTGCGCATGCACAGAAGCAAAAAACAAGATGGCAGCGCCTATGGTGCCGCCGAGAGAACCGGCTCGGGGGTGTGGCAGGCGTGGGTTGCTACCGGTTCCAGCAACCCACGCCACCATGTTACTAACGGTTCTATAGAACTGGTCCGAACCGGTAGGAACCCACCACTGATCATGTCCCTCCTGGTTCTTCTCTTCATTGGACTGGACACGCCTAGTTCTCTCAAATGTTCATCATATGGTTTAGCCTCCAGACCTCTGATCATCTTCTCTGCACTCTTTCTAGCAGGGGTGAAATGCTCCTGGTTCGCTTGTGCCTGTCGGTCGCCGTAGAGCCGGTCGCCAAGGTAGCGCGAGGCTCCGCCCACCCAACCCGGACGCCGGCGTTTGGGTTCTTTTATTTACCCTCTGTGCATGCACAGAACGCTTTGCGCATGCGCAGAGGGTAAAAGAACTCAAATGGCAGCGTCCAGGCAGGTGGGTGGAGCCTCGCGCTACCTTGGCGACCGGCTCTACGGCGACCGACAGGCACAAGCGAACCGGGAGCATTTCACCCCTGCTTTCTAGGGCTTCAGAACCATTTTTGTACGGTGGTGACTAACTAAGCTCAAACCCATTTGAGGCTAGTTTATCACATTGTACAACCCATCTACCCTCTCTCACAAAACAACTTGTGCTCAGGAGCTTGCTTCCCAAGGTGAGGAACCATATATCCATGCTTTGATACTGTGTTTTTTTTTTTTACAGTATCTGAGGGTTGTTGGGGTTTTTTTTTTTTTTTTTGGCAGCTTCTTTGCACGTGCCTGAGCTCAGATAGCTGTATCACCAGAAGCTGATGTGGGCATTTTGGATTCAAAGGTTGCAGCGAAATTTTCAATAAAAGTCACTGCCAGCCCTCTATAACAGGGGTCTCCAACCTTAGCAACTTTAAGCCTGGCGGACTTCAACTCCCAGAATTCCCCAGCCAGCAAGGCTGGCTGGAGAATTCTGGGAGTTGGAAGTCCTCCAGGCTTAAAGTTGCCATGGTTGGAGACCCCTGCTCTATAAAGCTACATCAGTCTCCCCTTTGAAAATAGATTAGATGTTTAATTGATCTTCCAGCTTTGGAAGTGTTGCCTTTTGGTCCTTTCTCTAATGAATTGATTAAAATAAATTTGGCCCAACTATTTAACGATTTAGAGCACAGCGATTTAGTGACACAATTCCTTGCAGGTATTTTAATTCTTGTGCAAGAAAGAAGGGGCTGCATGTTATCCCTGCCTATCAGTTCTAATAATCTTGTTGTCCTTGCTCACCTCGTATATTTGGTAATTAAATAAATCGCTATAATGGCTGTGATCACAAACATGCTAGCTTACAATGTGATTGCTCATTTCTGGATCCATGTACTGTGCTAACCTAGGTTTAACTTAGAAAGCCATGGCTCACACATTTTGCAAACAATGGCAATGCCTGAACTCCTTTCTAGCAAGACATAAAACACAGAATAATAGAGTTGGAAGGGACCTTGGAGGTCTTCTAGTCCAACCCACTGCTCGAGCAGGAGGCCCTATATCAGTGATGGCTAACCTTTTTCTCGTCGTGTGCCGAAAGGGCGCGCGTGCCGGCACCCATAATGCAATGCGCGCGCCCCTGCACATGCGCACATGACCCCCATGCTCCCCCTGCCCCCCGCGCATGCACACGTGACCCCCCACAGCTGCCCCCGCGCCTGACCCCCGCGCCCCCCCGGTGGGGCCAAAAACTGGTTGTGGGGGGGCGCCACACACCCCCACGCCTAATTTTGGGCCTAGCAGGCCTCCCTGCAACCTCCTGGGGCCAAAAAAGGCTCGTGGGGGGGCCCCACCCGCCCCCACGCCCAATTTTGGGCCTAGCAGGCCTCCCTGCAACCTCCTGGGACGAAAAACGGGTCGTGGGGGGGCACCACACCACCCCGTGCTCCCCTCACCCCCACGCATGCGCCCCGCCCCCCGCGCATCCTGAAAATCAGCTGGCTGGTGGGAGGCGCACACGCACACATGCGCGGTGGAGCTGAGCTGGGCGATGGCTCGCATGCCCGCAGGGAGGGCTCTGTGTGCCAGCTGTGGCACGCGTGCCATAGGTTCACCATCACGGCCCTATATCATTTCAGATAAATGATTGTCCAGTCTCTTTTTGAAAGCCTTCAATGATGGAACACCCACAACTTCTGAAGGCAAGTTATTCTATTTACATTATTCCATTTACATCTTGTCTAAAAGCTACGGGGACCAATCTTTTTTTTTTTTTGAATGGCCAATCAAGCAATTGCAAGATATTAAGCAAGACTGTAGGTTCTCCAAAACATGTCATGTTCCCAGTTCCTGTAGAGGTCCAAGTCCTACTTACTGGAAGCAGTCCTGTTCTCCAGCCACTGTCTTCAAGTACTGCTTCAGGGAGGCACAGAATTCTCCCAGGTGCTTCTGGGAAACAATCATTTCGCTCCGTACCAAGAGAAGATACTGAAACAACATATAGAGAAGAGATCACAGAAACCAAGAGGAAAACAATTAAATTCTGTGGAAACCAACTGTACCATTGCTTAGACCTTTTCCTCCTCTGTCCAGAAAGTTCCTATTTTTTTTCTAACGTTCTCCAAATTTTGGAGAACTTTATTTCAAGTATGATGGTGCTTCTTGAGTGACTTGGGTGATGAGGACACCAAGATGACACGAAAACCTAGGTTGTATTTGCACAGCAAGCTAACATTGCTATAACTTGGGTCAGTTGTGTAGCATGTTGTGTGAACTCAACTTGTTTGATTAGTTTATGGTTCAATATATTGTGTGAACCCAGAAATGGGTCAGTTTGTATCTACTGCTATGATCTGCTAGCCGTTCATACTATTGTAGGCTAGATATTGAAGCCCATGATGCTGTTGGCTATAGGCTTTTATGGCGTTTATATTTCATCCCTTTCAGAGGTGATATTCACTTACCTTCCCTACCGGTTCGCAAATGCGAGCGCACGCGCACGCTCGCTTCGCTCACACGCGCCCCTTCTGCACATGCGCACGACCTTCTGTGCATGTGCTTTGCTCGTGTGCAGGGCTTGCACGCATGCACACAGCTTCAAAACATGCAGAAATAGGATGGCATAGCACCGGGGCGGGGGGGCGGGTCCACCCGCAGGTCGCCGCTACCGGTTCGCCCAAACCGGTCCGAACCGGCTGAATACCACCTCTGATCCCTTTGCTGTCTGGGGCCTTATAATTCCAAGGCATTTTCTTAGACAACAATGTTTTCCTAAGGCCTTCGAAAATTATAGCAGTGAACAGCAGTCCTGAAAGCCTATGACTGTGAACAGGGAGAAAAAAAAAATCTTTTTGCTTCAAGAAGAAAATCCCTGACTGACTTCCAAATTAAGCTAAGTAAAGTTAAGTTAAAAGTTAAGTTGCTCCCACGGCTTGCCAGCATCTGCTTATCATTTATCTTGCTTCGCCTCCCAAAAGTGGGTGGATGGTGGAGGACAATATTCAAACCCAGGCTTCTAGTATCTATGGCTTTCCCCTTTGCCTACAAAAAGCCCACTTCCCTTCCACACTCCATAGCTTCTATTCTTTCACCCCCTCCACAAAATTCCTAATTAGCTTTCCCCAACTTTACAATCTCTGGATGTATTGGACCATTTCTGGTCTTCCTAGCCAGCAAGATATCATCAGGCAATTGTAGGTGGTCAAGAAGATATGATGTTCTTGCTCCGTTCCCTTCTTTTCTTCTCTGGTCTTTGTTGACTATATTTCTGTTCGCCCCAGGAGCACAAAAACACCTTGGGAATTTACCTTCTTCCCACCCACCATTTTGTCCTTGGGAAACCATTTTTGGGAAGTGGGTTAGATTAAGAGGAAGAGTGTTGGCTGGGGCTGAGGTAAAACTTCAGTCCAGATTGTATCCTGATGTATTCTTGGTGACTCCTTGATTATTCTATCATTCCATTCCAAATAGAACAATAGAATGAATGAGCTGGAAGCGACATTGGAGGTCTTCTAGTCCAATCCCCTGCTCAAGCAGGAAAACCTATAATATTTCAGACAAGTGACTGTCTAGTCTCTTCTTAAAAACCTCCAGTGATGGAGCGCCCACGATTTCTGGAGGCAAATCTATATATATATATAAAAGCGAAATACCACTCACGCATCATCACGAAATCTCCAGAACCGTAAAGCCTACAAACTTGAAACTTGGTACGTATGTTCCTCTTGGCTTCTAGGTGCTCGCTAAGAAAGGATTTTTTGAAATGACCATCAGATCATTAGTTATTTCTTATATTATTATTAACACACTCTGATGCTAAGGAGTTGGACGTTCTACTCCCCCTCCCCACCTGAAAAGAACTCTGTTCCAACTGCCAGTGGGCGTGGCCAGCGTGTGACTCATCCGGCCTGCGGGCTGGGAGTTTAGACATTCTACTCCATGCTAAGGACTTCAGTTTCGTAGCGAAGCACGGGTATCCAGCTATTGGTATATGATATGAATCTTGCCAGAATACCAAAGATCTTCAAATCTCAGCAAGCCATGAGAGATAAAATAGATCTGAGGACGGTTGAAAAGGAGGAGGATTAACAATTGATTTTTCAAACTAGTGTGGAGACTAATGCGATGTGAATCCACCCTGTGTGGTAAATTTATGGCGTGGGATCTAGCATACCTCCAAAATTGGGTTGATTATGTAAGTCACAGTCAAAGCAACCATGGATAAAAATGATGCACAGCTAGACAAAGAGTAATGAGGGACGGAAAAGACACAATAAGACCTTTTTCAAAAATCACCCTTTTCTTTTAGAGAGGTACTATGCTTCCATATATTTTGGAATAAAAAAGATCAGATGGATTTTTCTCCTTTTTTAAAATCCCAATATAGGTAGTCCTCGACTTACGACCACAATTGAGCCCAGCATTTCTGTGGCTAAGGGAAACATTTGTTAAGTGGACTTTGTCCCATTTTATGATCTTTCTTTCTTGCCACTGTTGTTAAGTGAATCACTGCAGTGGTTAAGTTAGTAACACAGTTGTTAAGTGGATCTGGTTTCCTCATTGACTTTGCTTGTCAGAATGCTGCAAAAGGGGATCACGTGACCCCAAACATTGCACCCGTCATAAATATGAGTCAGTTGCGAAGTGTCTGACTTTTGATCACGTAACCATGAGGATGCTGCAATGGTCGTAAGTGTGAAAAATGGTGATAAGTCACTGTTTTCAGTGCTGTTGTAAGTTCGAACGGTCACTAAATGAACTGTTGTAAGTTAAGGACTCTCTGTACAGTGGTGATTGAATTGAGGAGTAGTTGGAGAGAATAAAAGCAATCTGGCCAAGTCAGGGCATGTTATTTCAAGGCACAGTTTTCATATTTCAGTTGTGTTTTAATCATAAGCAACTACATTTGTTTAGAAAAGCAATTTTCCCACAGTTAACCTTGTTCATATCTCCAAGTTGGTCACCGATAGAAATAAACAGTTTTAAAAATGCATCACTTATTCATGTATTTATACGAACCATCAAATACCATATATATAGAGAGAGAGACAGAGAGAGGGGCCTCTATAGTCAAATTCTATATAATCAGAGTTATCTTTAAGCTGGCATCTTTCAGATGCAATGGACACCTACTCCCATACTCCCCAGCCAGTACTGACTATTGAAGCATCCCTGAAAGCAACATGTTGGAGAAAGGATGGAGCAGAGGAATAATCCAGAGAACTGAATGTTAAGGGATTGAGTGGTAAGAACTGCTTTGATCCCATGAAATAATGTTTCTTAGCACTTGCTTTAAAAAAAAAAAAAGGACATTCTAGACCCCACCACAACTATATCCCTACAATGCAGAAAGGTGCTTTGAGGAATGTCTATGGAGATGCTCAGTCATCCAGGTCATGGTTGTCCCAAAAGGTGCTTTTTCAAGAGGCACCTGGACTTTCTTGTTTTTTCTTTTGAAGATGTTTCACTTCTCATCCAAGAAGCTTCTTCAGCTCTGACTGGATGGTGGGGAATGGAAGGATTTATACTCCTTGCAGACAGCTGGTCATTTTCATCCTTTTAGCGAGTCGTTGAGGCCACCTGGAGGTTTATCTGTGTCATCAGTGTCACCTGAGTAGTGCTTTGAGGAATGTTGAATGCACCTCTTTGCAAATTCAATCATTCCCATAAAGACAGATGTAACAACACTACAGGATCAGGGTGACAGCTGCATCCTAGAGCTGCAGAGAGCTAGTTAGAGCAATAGTCTTCCCTATAATGATGTACGGGTGTAGGAGTTGGACACTAAGAATGGCTGATCAGCGAAGAATTGACACCTTTGAACTGTGGTGCTGGCGTAAATCATTGCGTATACCATGGATAGCCAGAGTAACTAACAGGTGTTAAATTGTATGAAACCAGACACACCACTAGAAGCTAAAATCGTAAGATTACTTTTAGTCATGTCATGCATACAAACTCATTGGAGAAGGCAGTGATACTAGGAATGGTTAGTGGGACAAGAAGAAGGGGCAAGCAAAGAACTTGTTGGCTTGGTAACATCAAATCTGATTTAAAAGTTAAACATCCAACAATTGAAAGAAGCTGTGATTGACAAGGTAGCATGGAGAGCTCTTGACTATAAGCACCAAGACTTGGACACAACTAAATGGTTAGAACAAAAACAATAAGAGATGCAGGGAAGCTGGAGATAGTTCTGGAGATGTGATGAGTCCTATTTGTTCTTCCCAACCACTTGATGCCCAAGATCAGAAGGCTCAAAGTTCCTCTACTTCCTCCATCATTCACCCATTATACTAATGTAAATTAAGTCTTTTGGCGAGAAAAGTGACAGAAGATTCTTCTAGAGATGATCATAGGAACCAAAACAAACACTGTGTTTAGATTTACAAAGGTCCCAGTAAGAAACCCACGAGAAGCTAGAATACTTCTCAACCAAATAAAAGAGGTGGAACGTCTACAAGTCTCTTGTTGATCTCTCTGTTCTAAATGACCCAAAGGTACTTTTTCAAAAGGCAACTGGACTTTGTTTTTCCTTGAAGACGTTTCGCTTCTCATCCAAGAAGCTTCTTCAGTTCTGACTGAATGGTAGAGGAATGGAAGGATTTATATTCCTTGCAATTACCAAAGATATGTAAATATAAAGAATATAAATCTTTCCATTCTTCACCATTCATTCAGAACTGAAGAAGCTTTTTGGATAAGAAGCGAAACATCTCCAAGGAAAACAAAGGTGTCAGACCAGCATCAACTTGAGACTTAAGTAAGAACGATCCCTGACTCCATTTGTTGAGAAAGGTATAGTTTACTAAAGGTCAAGTGAAATACAGTAAAACAAAGCCAGAACTGAAAATCGTGCGCCAAAATCCCCAAGGAGGTAATTCTCTGTTTCTTAGGTGCTTCCCATTGCTTGCCCCCAATGTCCAATCAAATTCAGAGGAGATGTTTTTGGAATGGTCACTCAAAGAGTGGACTGGTATGCAGTAGCATTCCATTCCTAGCAGAGGTGGTATTCAGCCGGTTCTATCCGGTTCGGGCGAACTGGTAGCGCTGACTGCGGGAGGCCCCGCCCACCCTCCCAAACATAATCACGTCCCATTTATCCACGTTTTTGAGGCTCTGCCCATGCGCGGAAGGCTTTGCACGGAAGAGTAGGGAAGGTAAGTGAATACCACCCCTGATTCCTAGCTGTCTGACCTTGAAACCACTTCTCTGGCCGATATAATGAACTGTTAACCCTCCGAATCCTCNATCTTCTCCCCCCCCCCCCAGAGTACATAGCAGACTGGCACTAAGCAAGGAGAAGGGGGCAGTTCTGACAGAAAGTCCAGTTGCCTTTTGAAAAAGCACCTTTAGGACAACCATGACCTGGATGACTGAGAATCTCCATAGACATTCTGTGTTCTAAATTTGCCCTTGTCAGCAAACTAGGAGCTCCATTCTTTCTACCAGGTTCCAATACAAAGAGCCACCATCTATGTGATGAATATACAGTACATGCGATGAGCTTGCTGATTGGACACCATCAGTAGGCTGACTGGACCAGTGGTGGGATTCAGCCGGTTCGGGCTGGTTCAGGCGAACCGGTAGTTAAATTGCTCGCTGGCCCCGCCCCTCCCAGGAGTCCCCACACACCCCATTTTGGCTCACAGGTAAGTGCAGGGAGGCCTACTAGGTCAAAATGGGGCGTGGGGGGGGTGGCACTTCCCCCCCCGTGGCCCGTTTTTGCTCCCAGGGGGGTGCAGGAGGCCGAGTGCTGCCTGTCACACCCCCTGGCCATGCCCACCATGGCCACGCCCACCCAACCTGTCATTAGGGCAGAGAATCAGTTGTTAAATTATTTGAATCCCACCACTGGAGTGGACACTGATTTGGTTAGATCCTTGAATTGTATTTTTTCTTTTTAAAGACCAGAATAGTTGCAGAATGAGGCCAGCCTTTGGATAGCTGTAGGTTTTGCTCTAATTTGAGTGAAAATGGAAAACTGAGTGAATGCAGAAACTCATTGGTTGGTTTTGGCTTTTAATAGCTCAGCTAGAATCTATTCCCAACTATTATTTTCCTTTTGTCAATAAAGTTAATGGCATATTGATTTCCAAGGAGGAAACTGGTTGTATGAGATCCTTATGAGATTCCACTAACTACTTCATTTTCTTCCTCTGGGTGTGCAGAAATTATACTTACTACTCTAGTTACATTTTGCTGGGCGGAACATGATATTAGTCCCAAAGGCCAGATTGTTTTTATTTTTATCTGCCTCTATTATTCTCTGCCAGGTATTTTTTTCTGTTTGGCTGAGTCCTCTTTTTTAACCAAAGCTTTAGAGTTCTTGGCTTTTTAAAGTCTTCATTTTTTTCCCCAAGGAAAAAAGCAAGGTTTTTTTTTTCAATCCATTGATTTTTTTTACTCTTCTCTTGGGATGGCTCTGTGTACCGTTCAAAGTTACAACGGCACTGAAAAAGTGAAGCATGATCGTTTTTCACACCTATGACCATTGTAGCATAACCATGGTCATGTGATTTACATTCGGATGCATGACATATTTATTTCATTTATTTAATTCATATTTATGACGGTTGCAGTATCCCGGGGGTCGCGTGATCCCCTTTTGTGACCTTCTGACAAGCAAAGTCATTAGGGAAACCAGATTCACTCAACAACCGTGTGACTAACTTAACCATTGAAGTGATTCACTTAATAACTATGGCAAGAAAAGTCGTAAAATGGGGCAAAAGTTACTTAACAAAGGTATCACTTAGCAACATAATTTTTGGGCTCAGTTTTGGTCGTAAGTCGAGGATTACCGGTACCGTGTATTCTTACTTAAACCATCAATTTGGCTTGTGAGCTTGGTTATTATTATTATGGGATAGATCTCAAGTTGAACTGGAGCTGATGTGTCAACTTGGGATCAACGTCTCCTTAGCTGATTTCCCTCTTTTAAATGTAGGATGGCATTGAGAAACCTCAATGCTTATTCTGAGCCCCAAACTCTTAACATTAGCATTCTTCACTACTAATAGTATCATTTGTACTAGAAATCTTAAGGGCACCAATTTACCTATTTTTAAAATGTACATCCAGAAATGATCAGTATAAGGGGAAGAACCAACTTCATTTTTCAAACACACATCATTATATTATTCTTGGTCCCTCTTGGTACATTGTCAAAATAAGTAAATGCATCTTTGGATCCATTTGAACCAACCACCATAATTAACTCCTTTACTTCCCCTCTTGTTAAAGCAGACTGGTTGATTCTAAGAAGGATCCCCTTTTCTCCTAGGTAATGTTTATTTTTATTCATTTTACAATTCTTACACCCAAGGAAATAAATCAAAAAGAAAGGACATAAATCAAAAAGAAAAAAGAAAAAAAAGAATAATAATAAATAGCTTATCAAAACAGTATACAACACAAAAAATAATCCCAGAAAGCAAAGGTCAATAAACAAAGCCCAGATAGATGTTCACAGTTGGAATGAAAATAACTTTAACCTCTTTATGAAATTCCCATTGATAAAGGGAAACATTATTTAACTGCAAGATAGTGTTATAATGCCCTACAACAGGGGTCCTCAAACTTGGCAACTTTAAGACTTGTGGACTTCAACTGGCTGGAGAATTCTGGGAGTTGAAGTCCACAAGTCTTAAAGTTGCCAAGTTTGAAGACCTCTGCCCTACAATAACCAGCCTTTAGATAGGCCTTCGTTAGCTTGTCAACACAGTTTTCTAGTTTACCTATTAAATCATTAGTTGAGTTAGTAGTTGCAAGTGTTTTAATTGAAAAGAAATATTTTTTTAATCACATATCAAATATGCAGGCTCACACCTGCTTAAATCTATTTTTCTTTAAAAGAGGTTTTCTTATCAGTTTCCTCGGAGAATAAACTGGAAGTTTTAATCTTCTCACATCATTCCTGCAATGAGATGGCAGCAAACCCAATATTTCAAAGCTATTCTTTTCAAATTTAACTGATAACTGTCACAAAGGATAAGGGGGGAGGCTGTGGTTGAATGTCGGAGTTATTTGTGTCTACTCAATATGCAGTCAAGACTTAATGAAGTGTGAATATATATATATATATATATCACATAATATTCTGACAATGTAATGACTGCTTTATGCATGGAACCTAGGATACATATTCTAACTTGTGTGTTTTTCCTGGCTCTTTTTTTTAAAAGCTAGATCTTTAGGAAAATCAAGGTTTCTATTCACTCTGGAGTACAACGTGTTCCTTAGTTCTTCTATTATTAGTTTTACTTGTGAGTCCCTGCTAATGGAAAATGCATACTCCTTAAATATGCAAGAAAAACCAATGCGGCAGAAATAATTTTAAAAAGTACTAGGCTGTGAAGTTCAGGAGAGATGGAGCATTGATCTTGTCCTCGGTCAAAAAAAAAAAACATTACTCAAAAACTCCTATGAATTTTTTTTAAAAAAAAACCCTAAAATGAAAAATATCAGCACTCAGAAGTATTTAACGTTTTAAGCATGGGAACCACAGAGCACTTGACTTTTAATTGAGTCATCAATTGGTTAATATTTATTTGCTGCATTGTTCTACCAACAACCCCAGGGGGATTCACAGTTTACAAAAACTGTACATTCCATGAAAAAACAAACAAACAAACCCACTTGTGACCAGGCATTTGTAGCAGCAATGCGGAGGCCTAGAGGGGGAGCTCTCACCTCACAATCAGGGGGCTGTGAGTTCGATTCTAGGTAGAGGAAGCACCAGAGGTGGTATTCTGCCGGTTTGGACTGGTTTGGGCGAACTGGTAGTGGCGACTGCCGGTGGGCCCCCCCCCCCACCAGGGAAATCAGGAGATCCAGGCAGGTCAAATGAGGATAAAGATTTATTGCAAGCTTAAGCTCTCTACAAGAATCTGAACCACTAACGGCCAAAGGAAATTGGCGGTAGATAAGGGTAGAAGCAGAGGTAGTCTTCAGCCGGTTCGGACCGGTTCGGGCGAACTGGTAGAAGCGACCTGCAGCACCTGTGGGTGGGCCCGCCCCGCCCGGACGTAATGCCGTCCTATTTAGCCACGTTGTCGAGGCAGGGCGCATGCGCGGAAGGAGCGCGCGTGAGTAAAGTGCATGCGTGGGTGGCTGTGTGCATGTGTGGAAGCGCGCACGCTTACATTTGCGAACCGGTAGGGAAGGTAAGTGAATACCACCCCTGAGCAGCACAATGAGAATATATCTGCTGTATAAAAATCCGCATTGGCAACAGGAAGGGCATCCGGCCAGTAAACACTCAGCTCCATCCAATTGCCCAGACTCCACCCCGCAAGGGATTATGGGGGTCATTAAAAGGAGATGATGATTTGTAGCAGCAATGCAGAAGACCATTATTATCGTGAGGAATTTAGTGACCTATTTTGATATCTCCTACATATTAAGTCTAGAGTAAAGTTAACAATAAATGGCTGTCTAGACTCTTCTTAAAAGCTTCCAGTGATGGAGCACCCACAACTTCTGAGGGCAACCCGGTTGATTGTTCTCACTGTCAGGAAATTTCTCCTTCATTCTAGATTGCTTCTCTCCTTAGTTAGCTTCCATCCATTGCTTGTTGTCCTGCCTTCTGGTGCTTTGGAAAATAAGTTGACCCCCCCCCCTCTTCTTTGTGGAAGCCCCTCGAGTATTGGAACACCGCTATGATGTCACCCCAACCCTTCTTTTCAGTAGACTAGACATACACAATTCCTGCACCCGTTCTTCATATGTTGTAGCCTCCAGTCCCCTAATCATCTTTGTTGCTCTTGTCTGCACTCTTTCCAGAGTCTTAACATCCTTTTTACATTGTGGTGACCAAAATTGGATTCGGTATTCCAAGTCTGGTCTTACCAAGGCCTTATAAAGCGGTAGTAACACTTCTCATGACCTTGATTCTATCTCTCTGTTAATGCAGCCTAGGATTGCATTGGCTTCTTTGGCAGCTGCAGCACAGTGCAACACGCCAAAGCTTAAATCCCTTTATTTATCAATGTGCTTATCTGGATCTAAAGGAACCAATTGCCTGGGCAACTGATCACTGCCCTGACACTTGGCACAACAGCATTTAGTGACCAACAACCCTGATTTTCATGCATGAAAAGCTCAGTGCTAATTGTCTTTTGAAAAGAAAGGGGCACCCACAGAAAAGGGCACCCCAGAATAGCATCATACTGGTTCTCAGTCCCAATATCCCCACTTGAGATGGGGGGAAAAAATGATACTCACCGCACATGCTGTGTTTTCACTGTCTGACAGCCGTTGATGCAGGTCAAACCAAAGAGTCTGTGGAGGAAAAAAAGAAATATTAGTAATATTTTCATGGAAATAAAACCTGGCAAGAGAGGGAAGAAAGAAAGAAAGCAGCTGGCTGGTAACGTCTGCCATGAAAACCTGAGATGTAAATTAGGGATGAAGGGCTTTTGAATCTCATCTATGTGATTGGCAGTAGACCAGAAAAGAATTTCTCTCTAATCTCCCAATTACTAAAACTGAGCAGTCCCCTTGGCTGAACTTCTGATGGAGAAGAAAGCTTCATAGAGATCCTTTTCCCTTGGGAAAATGCAACCATTTTCAACAAGGAGCTATGCACTTATGAAAGTCTGGTAACTTTGTACAATTTTAGGTGGAGATATTCACCTGGGGGGGGGGGGAAATCTAGGCATACCCTTGCTGTGATGGAAATCAGGAGGGAGAAAGGATCAGATTTTTATGGAAGCTCATAGCCCTAATGCATACCTAGAAAGAGAGAGAACAATGGAGATAATACAGCTCTGCCTTAATAGAGAAGAGTATTTGTAGCTCAGGGTTGAAATGAGGGGTCCCTGGTGCTCTCTGAACTTGCTGGTTTTCACACAGACATTTCGTTACCAAACTAGGTAACATCACCAGTGCTGATGTAATTGCACTGATGATGTTACCTGGGTGGGTAATGAAATGTCTGCAAGAAAACAACCAAGCTCAAGAGAGCATCAAGGACCCCACAAAACTCTGTCTTAAACAGCTCTTCAGGCAAGTTGCCCTGGATCTTGGAAGGATAGTTGTATATTTATTTGATTCCAAACAGTTGTGAAAAAGTAAGCGCTGCCTGTATCTCTTTAAAGTAGCCATGTCTTTTCCAGTTTGGTAAACTCTGAAGCACCTTTTTAGAATCAAATCTGACACTCTGCATTCCATAATATTTAATAAAACAATTAACAGAACATACAATATGTTGCAGTTTCTGCTTGTGGTGTGTTTGGTGCTCTCCGAGCTCGGGTGTTTTCACACAGACATTTCATCACCCAACTAGGTAACATCATCAGTACTAGAAGGGGGAGGGGTTTGGTGTCTGTTCATATAGAAGGAATCAAGGAACCGCTAAGAACACTCCCACTGACACTGATAGGGCAAGCCGTTGTATATAAACAAAGAGCAAACCTTACTCCCTTCTCGCACTGATGATGTTCCCTAGTTTGGTAATGAAATGTCTGCAAGAAAACTACCAAGCTCAGAGTACACCAAGAACAGCATTCAACTCTGGGTTACAAATACAGTATTTGTTCTGCCCCAGTGACAAGCCACCAATAATACGCACACACAAACTGCAAAACACTGTTCATTTACTAATAATAAAGGTCTCCTAATAACTTCTTAGGAGTCGTTGAAAACAAAATAAAAAGAGTCTTTTTCAAACCCCCGCTGTTAATCTACAGTCTTAACAGCTGGCCGGAGTCCAAGAGATACTATGAGCAGGTCTGACTGTATTTGGCAATACTCTCAGAATTAGGAATGCAGGAAATAAGACCCGTACTGGAACAAGTACACGAGCAGACTGGAGTCACAAAGATCAAGAGTGATATCAAACGTTGTTTCCTGCAACAAGGCTCCGCGTGGTCGTCAGGGCTTAAATAGTCTAAGGGTGTGGCCACTTAGCCTGCAGCTCTACTCTCGAGGAGACCTCCTCCTGAGTAGCCACTCTTGTGTTCTAGCAGCCCTGCGTGCCCGAGCATGGAGAAGAAGAGGCTCCTCCTCTTCTTCTTTGGCCCTGATGGGCTCCTCAGGAGGTACAGAAGGCCCTGCTTGACTCTCAGCCTTTGGCACCGAGTCCTCTCCAACCTCCTTGCTCTCTGACTCGGGTGCCAGGTGCACGGGCCGACGGTACCTCGCCACAACCGCCTCATCGTTCTCGGGATCCATGATCAACTGCACGGGATGCTGGCGGGCCACAACAGTGTTCTCTTCTAGTCTCTGCTTGGTTAGTCTCTCTAATACGTATGTAAAAGCACAAACCCATGCCTACAGTTTATGTGAGATTTTCCACCTGGAAACTTTTTCATTTGGGCTACCATGCCTCAAATGACCTCTTCCCCTTCCTGATAGGAACCTCAGAAAGGCGACTTTGTGAACGGACAATTAATTAGAAAATCCTAAATAGGTTCCTTTTTCTTTTCAAGACTTTAAAGACGGATACGCGTCTTAGTTATCTGTGATAATATGTGTCAGATGTATGATCTGTTGTTTTGATCCTTTATGGAAAGCTTATCGCCACGGTGTACGGTTGATTGATTATGTCCCATGGGCAGAGAGGTTGGACTAGAAGACATCTAAGGTCCCTTCCAACCCTATTATTCTGTGTTCTAAATCAGGGGTGTCAAACTCAAGGCCTGTGGGCCAGAACCGGTCCGCTGGGTGCCTAGACCCTGGAAACAGTGAAGGACTGGCCCACGGTGCCTCTGCCAGCGAAAATGGAGCTCGGGAGGGCTGCGAGGGTTGCAGGAGGCCATCGCAGCCGAAAACGGAGCTCGGGAGCCCGTTTTCACTGGCAGAGAGCTTGGGCCACCACAGGCACCCCCAACACGAGTGACGTTGAGCTGGCCACGCCCCCCCCAAGGTCAAACACAACCCTGATGCGGCCCTCAATGAAATCGAGTTTGACACCCCTATTCTAAATGGTTATTGACTTTTAGCAACTACATAGATCAATTTTCTCCATGATAATTTGTCCCTAACCTGGTCTTTTTAGGTCTTCCAAAGTGCCCTCATTGCCATGGTCCATCCACCTTGATGCTGATTGCCCTATTCTTCTCTCTCCTCCCACCAGCGTTATAGACTCTTGCGTTGACAGACTGATGGTGTATGTGCTTTCAAGTCATCATCAATTCTTAGCAACGACATGGGTAGATTTTTCTCCATGATGTTCTGTTACCAAGCTGGTCAGAATAATAGAATAACGCAGTTGGAAGGGACCTTGGAGGCCTTCTAGTCCAGGGGTCGGCAACCTTAAACACTCAAAGAGCCATTTGGACCTGTTTCCCACAGAAAAGAAAACACCGGGAGCCACAAAAACATTTTGACATCTAAAATGAAGATAGCAATAGCAATAGCAATAGCACTTAGACTTATATACCGCTTCATAGTGCTTTACAGCCCTCTCTAAGCGGTTCACAGAGTCAGCATATTGCCCCCAACAATCTGGGTCCTCATAACACTGAATATATCGTTTTTTACCTTTATGCTATGTATAAAAAAACTATAGCGTGTTGCATTTATGTAATCAATGAACTGCTACAGAGAAAACCAATTTTTATTTCTGCATGTAGCACAAATATTTTGAACCGAAAAAAAAGATGGGTCGAAACACTCAATAAATCGCGTGCCGGCGGGTGTCGCACATTGGCGGTTGTGACGCATGTTTTGAGCGACAGGGAGCCGCAGCAGAGGGATGAAAGAGCCACATGCAGCTCCAGAGCTGCAGGTTGCAGACCCCTGTTCTAGTCCAACCCTCTGCTCAACCAGGAGACCTTATACCATTCCAGACAAATGGCTGTCCAAACTATTCTTAAAAGCCTCCAGTAATGGAGCACCCACAACTTCTGGAGGCAAGCTGTTCCACTGATTAATTGTTCTCATTGTCAGGAAATTCTTCCTTAGTGCTAGGTTGCATCTCTCTTTGATAGGTTTCCATCCTTTGCTTCTTGTTCTGCCCTCAGGTGCTTTGGAGAATAGGTTCCTTCAGGTCACAAATGGGGAGGTGCCTTGATTTTTTTTTTTTTTTACTCTTCCCACAGATACCCTTCGTTAATGAAAATGCTTCAAGTGGTCACCTTTCATGGATCCTCAAGACTATAAAGTTCCTTCTAATCATCTAATTCTACTCATCTGATTTCTACTCTTTTCTACTTCTGCCAGGAATGTTTTTTTTCCTCCAACAGGGGGCAAAGCTTTGCAGAAACAGGATTTGCAGTTATTTCAAAAACAATTCTTAGAAATGTAAAATCGAAAGCCCACAAATGTTAACTGATTTTTGTACTTTTTTTTTTTTTTAAAAAAGCCATCCTCTGTTACCTTGACAACTACTTTCCAAAAATAAAGTCAGGATAATCATTGTTTTATGGTGGTTATCCTCTCCCTCAAGTTGTTATGACAACATAAAAGGAAGAAATGTAAGATTTCATCAAACGACTTTTCCCAAAGAGGGTACTCAGATTTAAAGGTTCTCAACATGCACACACTCAACACATGAAGAGACCTACATGTAGTCCTTGAGTTATGGCCTTGAGTTACGAGCCTGCTCATTCTGGTCGTAAGTTGTGATGTTTTAAAAGGGGCCGGTTACATGGCCAACCTGATTTTACAACTTTTTTTCTGGCAGTTAAGCGAATGTGGTGGTCACAAAGCAAACACTGCAGTCATCAGGCGAACAAATGGTTTGCTAGGGGTGCAGTTTTGCCAAAACTTGGAAGTGTCAATGTTTGGCAAAACCATCAGACAGTTGTAAATATGGCTATGTTGCCCTGTGTGTGTGTGCGTGTGTGTGTGTGTGTGTGAGAGAGAGAGAGAGAGAGAGAGAGAGAGAGAGAGAGAGAGAGAGGGAGGGAGAGAGAGAGAGAGAGGAGAGAAAGGGAGAAGAGAGAGAGAGGGAAGGGAGAGAGAGAGAGAAAACCCCCTGTGCTATTATTTTTAATTGTTCCATTATTTATCATGTGTTAATATTTTACACTGTCCCTACATCTAGAGTGATTTTACTGCCTTTCTTTTGCCCAGGGGAGAGAGAGAGAGAGAGAGAGAGACAGAGACAGAGACAGAGACAGAGACAGAGACAGAGACAGAGACAGAGAGAGAGTCTGCTGTAACTTTGAATCTGGATTGTAAGTACCCTTTTTCGATCATAATTTCAAACCAGTCGTAAGTCAAGGACTATCTATATACCATCACCTGAGATCCACACAGGGGACATTATTTATTTATTTATTATTTATATCCCACCTTTATTATTTTTACAAATAGGTCAAGGCAGCGAACATATCCAACACGTCCTACTTTTCCCACAAGAACAACCTTGTGAGGTGGGTTGGGCTGAGAGAGAATGACTGGCCCGAGGTCACCCAGCTGCCTTTCATGGCTAAAGCGGGACTTGAACTCACCGTCTCTTGCTTTCTAGCCTGGTGGGGTGGGTGGGTTTGAGAAATAATGAAAAAGATGCATCAGACGCTTTTTGTGCATGCATTGTGGAAGATACACGCATGTACAAAAGGGACAGAGCTTGTGTCGTAACACTGCTTATGCCATTTTGATGGAAGGGCTGGATTCTGTGACTGCTGCCGCCTGTGGATTTAAAACAGCATTGAAACCTCAGCTTGGACCTGGGAGAATCCCTATGGCGCTGTTTTTCAACCTTGGCAACTTTAAGATGTGTGATGTCAACTCCCAGAATTCCCCAGCCGGTAGTAGAACTCTGCTTCTTTTCTACATTAACACAACAAAGGCATACTACGCAGGTGTGTTTCTCTGCAAAGTGCTAAAAGCAGAGGGGATTTACAAAGTGCTGCTTTCAATAATTCTCAAAACTAGCCCCGAGCCATGAAAATTCTCATTATAATTACAGCTGCAAAAACTCCATGGGGTGAAGAGACATCTTCTTTGCACACGTAACGGATCAAAATTTAATAAAATCCATTTGGCAACGTTTAAAGGCAAAAGATTCCCTTATTGGGGAGAAAGGTGGAAATACCAGGGTAAAGGGACTCTTGGCAAGATAGCCCCAGGACACAGAACAACAGAATAACAGAGTTGGAAAGGACCTTGGAGGTCTTCTAGTCCAACCCCCTGCTCAAGCAGAAGACCTTATCCCATTCTGGACAAATGGCTGTCTAATGTCTTCTTAAAAACCTCCAGTGTTGGAGCAGCCACAACTTCCGGAGGCAATTTGTTCCACTGATTAATTGTTCTCACTGTCAGGAAGTTTCTCCTTAGTTCTAGGTTGCTTCTCTCCTTGATTAGTTTCCACCCATTGTTCCTTGTCCTGCCCTCTGGTGCTTTGGAGAATAGGTTGACCCCCTCTTCTTTGTGGCAGCCCCTTAGATATTGGAACACTCTAGCTACAGCAGGGATCTCCACAACCTTGGCAGCTTTAAGACTTGTGGACTTCAACTCCCAGAATCCCTTAGCCAGCAGAGTTCTCCTGCAATCATTATAAATATATGCCAGGTGCCAAGTGCCCGAATTTAGATCACGTGAGCATGGGGATACCGACTGTAACGGTCTTAAGAGCGAGAACCGGCCATCAGTCACTTTTTTTCAGTGCCATTGTAACTTCAAATGTCACTAAATGAATAGTTGTAAGTCAAGAAGTTCCAGTACATGTGAATGCCTCTCTATGACATGGAAACTCCCTAGTTTCTAAAAGAGGCAAACCACTTCTGAAAAAGCCCAATTTAAATCTGATAACTTTGAAAAATCACAGCTGTTTCTTAAGTACCATTTTTAAACAGAATTCTTCAGCCACATTTATTCTGGAACAGTCTCTTGTTTGGATCCATCATAACCTGGTTTTTTTAGCTTGGCAAGATGGCAGGCAGGGAGGGATGTGATAAGAGATGAAAATAATGTACATCCGTGGCGTGAATAATGTAGCGAAATATTACTTTGCTTCTTCCATTATTCGAACTTGGCTCATCCATCTGAAGTAAATGCTGGAAGATTCAAGAACAGCGAAAGGACTCCCCCCCCCTGTTCTTTCAACCCTGAGCTAAACAGTGGAATGCACTTTCATTAAACATGGTGGGCCGGAATAATTTTCTCCTACATTAACTCTAAACTTTTCAGAAGGGAAACGAATGGAAGCTTGACAGAAAGTTATGGCTGAGAGCTCAGCTAAATCATTTGGTAGGAGAATAATAGATAAGGCATGGGTTGGCCAAGCCCCCCAAGCGGCACATAAAATTCAGGTACCCCATCCTTCCATTTCACCCAATGGCCTAGGGAATGTCCACTCCAAGGAAGCCATATATTTGAATGCTCGAGGTTAAACTGTGGAGTTCTTGATGCTCTCTGAGCTCGGTTGTTTTCTCGACGACATTTCATTATCAAACTAGGTAACGTCATCAGTACCGATAGAAGGGAATATTTGTAGCTCAGGACTGAACTGTGGGGTCTTTGCTGCTCTCTGAGCTTGGTGGTTTTCTTGCAGACATTTCATTACCCAACTAGGTAACATTATCAATGCTGGAAGGGAATGGGGCTTGCTCTCATTTCACATACTAGTTGTCAACTTGCAAAGCTTTCAAATTGCCATAAGAAGGAGGGGGGGGGGAGAACTGAAGGAGTGGCTGATTGTACTAACTGAAACTACATTCCACAAATGTTTCTTTTACTGATTGTGTCCTAGGTTACTGGAGTCAGAAGGAGGGGTGTGGGGTTCACAGCCCGCCAACGTGGTTCATTGGAGAATGTGATTTATGGCATGTCCAGTGAGAAGGGAGGAAACAGGGTCATGAGGGCACGTAACCTGCGTGAGCTCAGTTCTGACTGCATCGGAGTATTGCCGAAATATCGTTCCTAATAAATCGCTATATTTCTTTTGGAGTTTGGCTCGTGACTCATGAATTAATTAGGGCATCTAGTGGCTTGCCCTATCAGTGTTGGTGGGAGTGTTATTGGTGGGTTCTTGATTAGGTTATTGTTTACTGTTTATTCGTCTGAATTGGTAGTTCCTTGATTGGGGTATTGTTTACTGCTTATTCATTGATCTGAATCTTGGTGATAATGTCTGCTTCTCTGGCTGTTGATTGCTGGCAAGGAAGCGTTGTGGTCTTTCAGCTTTTTGATTGTCTCTTTTGAACGATCTGTAGAGGTTCTTTGTGTCTATGTGCCTGTTGATGGCTGATTTGTCTGAATATTGGGCTTCCAAGAATTCTTTTGTGTTTTTAGACTCAAGCTCTCAGTCTTCTAGTTGAAATTGTGGTGACGTATGTGTTGTGCAATTGAGGAGTTTTCTTCATGTCTGCTGCTAGTTGACAGTGAGAACAATTAATTAGTGGGACGGCTTATCTCTGGAAGTTGTGGATGCTCCACAGGGGTGGGTTCTAACTTACCTTGCTGCCAGTTTGCTTCCTCCCATGGGCGCACACGTGTAAAGCGTGCGTGCGCATGTGCAGTGCCGAAAAATAAAAAATCCCCCCCCAAAGGCAAAAACAAGATGGCGACGCATGCGCAGTGCCGGAAACTCGGCTTCTGCGCATGAGCAGAAGGAAAAAAAAAATAAAAAAAATTCCCCCCAAAAATTAAAAAAAAATATCCCAAAAAAGATGGCAGCACCCACGGACTGGCACCGACTGAACCGGATCCGTGACATCACCATGATGTCACCAGTGAGTCGCCATTGGTTTGGGCGAACCGGTCCGAACCGGGAGGAACCCACCTCTGGTGCTCCATCATTGGAGGTTTTCAAGAAGAAAACTGAACAGCCATTTGTCTGGAATGTATAGGATCTCCTGTTCAAGCAGCGGGTTGGACTAGAAGACCTCCAAGGTACTTTCCAATCCTATCATTCTATGTTCTATGTTCTAGTTGTGTTCACGGAAGTACTCTGCTACTCTTCTGGCTGCTTGTCCTACATAGGTCATCTTCTTAGACTTTCCTAATCTCGGTTACCTTGTGAGATTTTGGTAACTTGTGAATTTGACCATTTCTTTTTCTAACCACTGCGAGGTGGCGCAGTGGTTAGAGTGCAGCACTGCAGGCTACTTCAGCTGACTGCTAGCTGCAGTTCGGCGGTTCAAATCTCACCGGCTCAAGGTTGACTCAGCCTTCCATCCTTCCAAGGTGGGTAAAATGAGGACCCAGATTGTTGGGGGCAATAGGCTGACTCTGTAAACCGCTTAGAGAGGGCTGTACAGCACTATGAAGCGGTATATATGCTCTTCCTTCCTTCCTTCCTTCCTTCCTTCCTTCCTTCCTTCCTTCCTTCCTTCCTTCCTGTTATAATGCAGTATTGCAGGCTGACTCTGCTGGCTGCCAGCAGTTCGATTCTGACCGGCTCAAGGTTGACTCAGCCTTCCATCCTTCCGAGGTGGGTAAAATGAGGACCCAGATTGTTGGGGGACAATATGCTAACTCTGTAAACCGCTTAGAGAGGGCTGTAAAGCACTGTGAAGCGGTATATAAGTCTAAGTGCTATTGCTATTGCTATTTATTTGGTAAGGCAAGCCGAGGTGAGGGTCTCTTGGGTTTGCCGCGAATGCTCTGGTGCCCACAGATACAGCATGGAGAACAGTCTGTCAAGACTTCTTGGTCTTGAAGAATCAATGTTGGGTTGATTCTTTTCGAATGGAGAATAACATGCCTTGCTGACTGGGGAATTCTGGGAGTTGAAGTTTGCCCATCTTAAAGTTGCCAAGATTGAAAAATATTGCTCTAGCATACATAAACTTGTTTTTTTTGGGGGGGGGGATAATGAGCATTATCTCCCTCAAAGCAAACCTTTCAAAGACACCTTCCTAAATTATCCATTGTCTTTGGCAAGAAAATGTTTTTGTTTTGTTTTTAAAAGAAGAAGGAATACTCACCTTGTTTTCCAGCCTTCCGATCAACTCTGCTAACCTGTTGATTTGTGCTTCCAAGCATTCCTCCTTGGTGTCTGAAGATGCTACAGAAAAAGAAACATAATTAAGAGGGATGAAATTCACCCTGCTTGTATGAGTGGGCTAAGCTAAAAATAAAAATGAAATAGAAAAGGTCAAAAGGAGGGGAGGGCAGAAAAGGAAGTGTTTGTGGTAATTAGAACATAGAGCATAGAATAACAAGGTGGGAAGAGACCTTGGAGGTCTTCTAGTCCAACCCCCTGCTCAAGCAGGGGACCCTGTATCATTTCGGACATAATGAATTAATATCCCTTTTTGGACTTTTCTGGAAACTGAGGACCTAAGTCTTCATCACATTGGCCCACTGAAATGATTACTCTATCTCCCACCCTCTAGAAATAAAGGAAATTCTGTAATACAACATTCTCCATAAACCATCTTCTGTTTAAGAGCTGTCTCAGAGAGCAGTGCAATCTGTTCCCATCAAAAAGCTTCACTGTTGAAAATACACAGTATTTGAATGTTGGGCCCATTCTCTTGCATGTCCAAATCTTCTCGATTGTCTCCAAGGTGGTCCTTCACTTTACAAGGGCAAGGTACCATTTTTTTGACCCAAAATGCTCCCTGTCACTTGACATGGATGATCTTCTCTCTAACTAATGTATTCAGTCTGCAACTCCTCCTTAAGGTAAATGGTGAAGGGAGGATCCCATATCTAGTTCCTTTGACCCAGGGGTGGGATTCAGCCGGTTTGGACTGGTTTGGGCGAACTGGATGCTAATTTTACATCTGGTTCGTCGAACCGGTAGTTGCAAGGACTGGCTGGCCCCGCCCACCCTGCCCCTCCCCTCCCAGGAGTCTCCACGTGGCCTGTTTTGGATGCCAGGTAAGTGCAGGGCTCGCGCGGAGGCTCTGGGAGGGTGAAAAATGGGCCTCCCGGAAGTTCTGGAAGTCCGATAACGGGCCTGTTTCCAGCCTCCGGAGGGCCTCTGGAGCCCGGGGGAGGCCGTTTTTGCCCTCCCAGAAGCTCAAGGAAAGCCTCTGGAGCCTGGGGAGGGCAAAAAACGGGCCTCCCAGAAGTTCCGGAAGTCCGGAAACGGGCCCATTTCCGGCCTCCGGAAGGCCTCCGGAGCCCAGGGGAGGCTGTTTTCGCCCTCCCGGAGGCTCGAGGAAAGCCTCCGGAGCCTGGGGAGGGTGAAAATGCCCCCCACCATAGTGCAGGAGGCCGGGTAGGCCACACCCACCATGGCCACCCCCACCCAGCAACCGGGCAGAGAACCGGTTGCTAAAATTTTTGAACCCCAGCCCTGCTTTGACCTCATTTCCATATGACATGACGTCTTCCCTATCTCTGAGTAACTGTTCTCCAAAACTCAAAAGCCTGCACCCTTTTCTCCTACCCTTTCAGATGGCCCAGCTAAAAGTTTTATCCGGAAGTAATGAAGATGCTTCCTTTTTTTTTCCCTTCTTCCAGATCATAGACAATCAGCTCTTTCAATCATTCCTTAGAGCAGGGTTATCCAACCTTGGCAACTTTAAGACTTGTGGGCTTCAGCTCCCAGAACCCCCCAGCCAGCCAACTCATGCTGGCAGGAGGAATTCTGGGAGTTGAAGTCCACAAGCATTAATTAAACCATTAAAGTTGCCAAGGTTGGACACCCCTCCTTTAGAAGGTTTGGGGGCACTTCATTATCTTTGTTGTCCTCTTTTGGTCAGGTTTCCAATTGATGGCTCCCAGAACTGGACTCCAGAACTGGACTCCAGAAGAGGCCCGGCCAAAACAGAACAGAGTATGATTGATACACTGTGTTGATGCAACATAGAACTGTAATAGTCTTTTCAGCTCTCACATCAAAATATTTCTAGTTTTACTTGGATTCCAGGTCTGACCAATTCCAAGGAGCATGGACAATATCAGGATGATGGGAAACTAGCAATCTGACCTCATTTGGAAGGCCACGCATTTTTCACTCCTAAGCAGCTAAATTTCCTTTTGAAAAGCAAGGAGTCAAAAACTAGAGTTAAAAAAAATGCATATTCATACCGTACAAACATACAAGCAAACAATTGTCCTACACTACAGTGATCAATTCATCCCTTCTATTATTTCGGCCTAGAAAGGGCTTGTTCTCTTTGTAAAATTCAAATTGGCACGATTGCAAATGGTTTCCATGACTCCTTTTCACTCATCAGAAGCTGTTGTCTTCTCACAGCGTGGTGCTAAGTATATTTCAACAGACAGTTTCCTGGAAACTAAGAGACCATCTCCAAACACAAGTTCTTTTTGATCAAAGCTTTCTTTGACCACCAACCTAGTCAGAGGTGGGTTCTTACCGGTTCTATCCAGTTCTTTAGAACCGTTAGTAACTCGGCGATGATGTCACGGAGCCGGTTCTGTCGGTGTCTCCGTGGGCGCCGCCATCTTGGATTTTGCTTCTGCGCATGCACAGAAGCTAATTTTTGCTTCTGCGCATGCACAGAAGCTATTTTTTGATTGCTGCGCGCAGGGCGCAACCCTGAGCAAACCGGCAGCAACAGGATCCACAACCCACCCCTGAACCTAGTCAAATCTGATCAACCCGGAAGACTTACCAGTCTGGAAACTTTTCCTGCGTTCTTTAGTCATGATTCTGTTATTGGGAGAATAAACTGACACGGGATTGTCATACCAACTGTCCATGGCATTGTGGCCAGATTTATTGTGGATGTGTCTATATGGGAGAAGGATAGACAGATGACCAGATGGAAAAAAAGGGAATGAATGTTTTATGTTTTCTTTTTTTAGTTATATGGTTTAAAAATCCTTCATTAAAACATACCCAACATTCATTGCTAGCTCAGAAGCTGCTCAGAACTATAACAAAATAGTTTCCCTTTAAAAAGTTTAAAGACATGAAAAAAGAATGAAAGGATAAAGTACAAATGAATAAACCATGGATTTAGAAATGTCATGGAGGCTATAGCTTTCTAATGTAGCTCAATTGGCTGTAAATAATTGAGTTTATTATAACGCTGTCAGACCAAGAATCTCTGTGACGCTTTCAGCTAAAAGTTGACCCTTCTCCAACTTGAGGTTCATATGGGATGGCTGAAACTAAAGCTCAGTTCAACAGACAGGAACAAATTCTTACATCACGTAACAAATTGGCTCATCCTTTTTATTTTAATTGTGTCCTTAGAAGCAGAAACTGCAATATAAAATATTTTCTCGTACTTTCCCCCACTGCAGTCCTGTGAGTTGAATAGAGCTGGGTTGGAGCTGGGTTGGAGCGGTTCCCCTGCCGCTTAGGGACAAAATTGACAAGGAGCTGGATAAGCTCATCAAACAAACCATATTAGAACCGGTTGACCATGCTAAATGGGAGACCCCGATTGTCACTCCCGTAAAGAGGGACGGTAGCATTAGAATCTGTGCGGATTACAAATGCACACTTAACAAGGATTCCACTGATAACATTTTGAGAAACTCCACAAGAAACTCGGGGGGCAAGCCCCAGTCTGTATGGCTAGGCTCTTGCAATTTTATTAAACCGATTAATAAAACTGGCTACAGAAACTTGCCAATTGAATGTTACATGCTACTAAAACTCTTCTGTCTGTGAAATGGTGCATCGTAGGGGAACAATTATGGAACCAAAATACTAATTTAAAGAACACGTCCAAAATCCAGGATCCATTATTCCTTTAGGATTGAAATTTCAAGGATCTTCTTTGACACATCCTAACCCCGTGATGGCGAACCTATGGCACGCGTGCCACAGGTGGCACCCAGAGCCCTCTCCGCAGGCACATGAGCCGTCGCCCAGCTCAGCTCCACTGCGCGCCTCCTGCCGGCCAACTGATTTTCGGGTATCTGCCGCACATACGCAGAGGGCGGGGCACATGTGGGAGATGCATGCGCATGTGGAGGGGCGGGGGAGTGCAGGGGGGCAGCGCCCCCCCCACGGCCTGTTTGTGGTCCCAGGAGGCTGCAGGGAGGCCTGCTAGGCCCAAAATGGAGTGTGTGTGTGGGGGGGGGTGCAGCGTCCCCCCCACGGCCCATTTTTTGGTCCCAGGAGGCTGCAGGGAGGCCTGCTAGGCCTAAAATGGGGCATGGGGGGGTGCGGTGTCCCCCCGCAGCCCGTTTTTGGCCCCAGGAGGCTGCAGGGAGGCCTGCTAGGCCCAAAACAGGCTGGGGGTGGGGTTTGGCGCAGTGGTTAAAGTGCAGGTGGCGCAGTGGTTAAAGTGCAGTACTGCAGGCTACTTCAGCTGACTGCTAGCTGCAGTTCGGCAGTTCAAATCTCACCGGCTCAAGGTTGACTCAGCCTTCCATCCTTCCGAGGTGGGTAAAATGAGGACCCAGATTATTGGGGGCAATATGCTGACTCTGTGAACCGCTTAGAGAGGGCTGTAAAGCATTGTAAAGCGGTATATAAGTCTAAGTGCTATTGCTATTGCTATTGTCATGCACGTATGCATGGGGTGGCGGGGGAAGCGCGGTGGGCGGGAGGTCACGTGCACATGTGCGTGGGGGGCGGGAAAGCATGGGAGGTCACGTGCACATGCGCGGGGGGTGGGGCATGCAGGGTGTGTGTCACACGTGCATTGCATTATGGGTTCTGGCACGCATGCGTGCACGCTGTCACACGTACGTGCGCTTTTGGCACGCGACGAGAAAAAGGTTAGCCATCATTGCCCTAACCGGATGGGTCTTAAAAACTGATGGGATATCAGTCCCTTCAGATAAAAGGTAGAAGAGCAACACTCCAGGGAGAAATCCTTCGGAGATCTCTCCCTTTGCATGTGTTCAGTTAGCCATATTCCCCGGAAGTCAAAATTTCAAGGATCTTCTGACCAGTTGTACAGGCAAAGCTGTGGCCACTGCAGACCTGCTGCCCTGCTTTGCGGCATTTCTGCCGTATGCCACAGTCATGAGACTGTGATTTCCAACACTCTCTGCCAGCTTCTCATATGCAAGTCAATGGGGAAGACGGTGGGAAATCAGAATTTGCTCCACTGCTTTTTTACCCTGTATAAAAACAACGAAAAAGCAATAACCCTCACCCTCCTGGCAACAACTATCAAATCCGTAAGTGGTAAGCTTAGGTAATATCCAAGGTAATTGCTTCCCTTTTTATAAGAGCGTCAAGAGGAGACACACAGGAAGCGAGCTGTTATTGACTTTCTCATTTGCAGGTTCCGCAAGTTGAAATAAATCCTTAATTGTTCCATCTGACAACTAATTGCTTTGGTGATGGTTGCCTCTTCTTTTTATTTGGCACCTGACTAAGTCAGAGGATTCAATGTGTGTTACACTCCTTCTACAAATGAAAATACTTGGCATTTAAAGGCAACATATGTTATAGCAGTGATGGCAAACCTTTTTTTCCTCGGGTGCTGAAAGCGCGCGCGGGCGCACTATCGCACGCGTGCGCGTGCGCGTGCCCACACCCATAATTCAATGCCCACGCGCCCCGCCCCTGTGCATGCGCACACCCCCCCCGCTCCCCCGTTTCCTGACTTCCGGTGGGCCCGGTAGGCCTGTTTTTTGCCCTCCCCAGGCTCCAGAGGCTTCCCTGGAGCCTGGGGAGGGCAAAACACCCTCCCCCGCCCCCACAGAGCCTCTGCACGAGCCGAAAATCAGCTGGGCGCTGTGCACATGTGCGCTGGAGCTGAGCTAGGGCAACAGCTCGTGTGCCAGCAGATATGGTTCCGCGTGCCATCTGTGGCACGCGTGCCATAGGTTCGCCATCACGGTGTTATAGCATTCAACACATATACTGGACCAGATATGTTACAGAAGATTTGCTAGCGTGAATTCCAAGCCCTCCTTGAGATATCTGGGTTTTTTAAAAATCTAGATTAACTGCACATTAAGAGAATATCTATAGATCAGGGTTGAACAATGGGGTCCCTGGTGCTCTCTGAGCTGGGTTGTTTGCTTACAGATATTTCATTACCTGACCAAGTAATATCATCAGTGTTAGTGAGTGTGTAGTTTGCTCTCTGTTCATATTCAGGTAGTCCTCGACTTACAACCACAATAGAGCCCAACATTTCTGTTGCTAAGTGAGACAGTTGTTAAGTGAGTTTTGTCCCATTTTGCGACCTTTCTTGCCACAGTTGTTCAGTGAATCATTGCAGTTGTAAAGTGAGTAACACGGTTGTTAAATAAATCTGGCTTCCCCATTGACTTTGCTTGTCAGAAGGTCGCAAAAAGGGATCATGTGACCCCGAGACACTGAAACTGTCATAAATATGAGCCAGTTGCCAAGCATCTGAATTTTGGTCACATGAACATAGGGATGCTGCAACGGTCATATGTATGAAAAATGGTCATAAGTCCCTTTTTTCAGTGCCGTTGTAACTTCGAATGGTCACTAAATGAACTGTTGTAAGTTGAGGACTGCCTGTACAGTAGCTTGCCCCACCAGCGTTGAATGGAAATGTGGTTTTCTCCTTGGTAGTTCTTAGATGAGTATTGCTTTCTGCTTAACATTTGCCTGGTGTTAATCCCTGCTTATCTGTATCTCAGCTATGCCTACTAGTGTCAGATACAAATCTCACTTACTAGCACTGATGCTGTTACCTAGTTTGGTAATGAAACATCTACAAGCAAACAGCCCAATTCGGAGAGCACCAAGAACTCCACATAAGGACGTGTAAAATTTTTACCTGCGCATTTTCTAACTCGGGGGCTAAAAGGGAGGTTTTTGTTTTTGTTTTTAAAAAACACCATGCTGGCTGGGGAATTCTGGGAATTGAAGTCCACAAGTCTTAACATCAGCAAGGCTGGAACACTCCTAATCTAATGGAAGCAACTTGACCATTATATGGTCTACTCACCGTGGGGACTTTTCCCCCTACACTAATAGCAGAGGAAACATGTTCCATACATTCACACACTGTGTCCCCTCTTCCCAGTGGGAAGGGGAGGTGCGACGTGCAAACGCTTCCCTCCATGCTGAGTTAGCGTCTCCCTTATTTGAAAACCAAAGCCGCAGTCTGATGCGTCCAGTTTCATTATCCAGACTTTGTAGAGAATGCTATCCTGCCCCGAAGCCTGAATGGATGCCTTGGCTAACTGTGATTTGCTCGACATTGAAACCGTTGCACAGAACTAATAGCTACCCTCCAAGGCAAGGAAGATTTGAAGCATCTTATCTTCCCGTGATGCGCCTTTTAAGTCGAATCTCATGAATATAGATTGGCTGAAGGCCGACGCCAGCATCAAAAGCGGCAGCGCGGCTCAAAATAGGAAGGCAGGAACGAGAGGCCTTAGAAATTTCAATTTTCTTACTGGCGAGCTTCTCTTGATGGGGGCAAAGAGAAGGTCAAGCCGGAAAGGGAAATAATTGAACATGAGTGGGGGCAGAAGATCTCCCCGTGACCATCTCCTTGTGCTTCTTAACGATAATATTTGGAGTTTAGTAACCATCGGACGCCTCAAAGATTGTAAACTTCAAAACAGAGCTGTAGCAAAACCTACGGCAGCCAGTGCTTTTGATTCAACGTGTTTCGGAGATGCCTTTCTTACATCAAAGCCAACAAGAGAGCTGCAATTCACTTCAGAATCATCTCGTCAGAATGTAAGGACAGCCTTATACAGTAGTTTGGTCAGGCAGTTGGTTTACAGAACAGAACAGAATAACAGAGTCAGAAGGGACCTTGTAGTCCAACCCTGGGGAGGGGGGCAGGTTTAGGCCTTTGGGATGGGGAAGCGAGATGGTGTGGAGCAGTCCCGTGAGAAATGGAGGAAGGGAGGTTTGCACTCATGAACTGTGGTGCTGCTGAGTGGAGTTGTTTATACTTCTTCAAGGCCAACCGTCCTGAGGCACACAACACCTGCAGAGGAGATTTTCCCATAACATCTTACTGGATGCTGATTGGACTCTCTGTGCTGGACCATGGGGTGATTTTCAATGTGTAACTTTCGGGTGGTTTATTCCAGATCTTGCCTTGCTTTCCCTGCTGTCAGTTCATTCTTAGTAACGGAATGACAGAATAATAGAGTCGGAAGGGACCTTGTAGGTCATCTAGTCCAACCCCCTACCCAAGCACCATTTCTGACAGATGGCAGTCCAGTCTCTTCTTGAATGCTTCCAGTGATGAAGCTCCATCCATGCCCCCAAAGAGACTGGAGACTGGTTTAATCCAGCATTCATTCCCTCTGACCTTGTACAGATGTGAAAGGGAGGTCCAGAAACTGCAGGCATGTGGGAAGGAAATGGAGGAGGAAGCCCACAGTTTGGTGAGCATAAGTCACCCAGCCCAGATGTGAGTGTTATGGGAAAGAAACATTCAAAGGGACCCTTTAATTAACTCACAATAACTCTGGCTGGGAATTTACTCCAAAGTTTCCAAGATCCGGTGAGCACTGGAAGTTTTTAAGAAGGGATTGGATAACCATTTGTCTGAAATGGTATAGGGTTTCCTGCCTGAGCAGGGTGTTGGA
Organism: Thermophis baileyi; assembly: GCA_003457575.1. Taxonomy (NCBI): domain Eukaryota; kingdom Metazoa; phylum Chordata; class Lepidosauria; order Squamata; family Dipsadidae; genus Thermophis; species Thermophis baileyi. Next base: position 78,950 of record QLTV01003545.1, read on the forward strand.
CTAGAAGACCTCCAAGGTCCCTTCTAACTCTGTTATTCTAATTCTAGTGCTAAGCATTAAATATGCTTTTCGCAAATCTGCGTCATTCTAGCTTCTTGGCTTGGACAGCCCATTTGTTTGTTCGTTTGTTTATTAAGTTTATTGATGTCCATCTTACTCCAAGATAACTCTGGTTGGTTTACAATATTAAAAAGATATTAACATTTTACAAAGCCTGTACACCACAGGAACTAAATAATACAAAAGTTAAACACATAAACTAACTAAAAGATGGGGAAGGAGGGAGGAAGGTGGGCTGTGTTATTAATCTGTCAACCACCCCTAATGTGAAAATCTCCCCACTGGAACCGCTGGCCAGCTGGTAGAGCCAGGTCTTTAAGCTCTTGCAGAACAGGGGTGTGAAACTCGATTTCTTTGAGGGCCGCATCAGGGTTGTGTTTGACCTTGGGGGGGCGGGATGGGCGTGGCCAGGGTGGGCGTGGCCAGCTTGATGTCACTTATGTCGGGGGCGCCTGTGGTGGCCCGAGCGCTCTGCCAGCGAAAACTGGGCTCCCGAGCTCCGGTTGTGGCCATTACGGCCTCCTGCAACCCTCAGCCAGCGAAAACGGAGCCTGGGAGGGCCATCCTCCCGAGCTCCATTTTTGCTGGCAGAGGCACCGTGGGCCGGTCCTTCGCTGTTTCCAGGGCCGCCCCGCAGGCCAGATCTAAGCACCCCGTGGGCCGTATCCTGCCAGCTGGATACCCTGGCCATTGGGGCCTGCAGCATGCCTCCTCTCCTGGCACGAGTGGGATGGGCCAATCCCAGTGGGGTGAGACGGTCCTTCAAGTAGCCTGGACCCATGCTATAACGGGTTTGGTGCTTGAAGTAATCAGCATATCAAGATTAGTAACTACACACGGTCCTCAGCTTACAACTATCCATTTAGCGGCCAAAGTTACAGCGACACTGAAAAAAGTGACTTATGACAGGTGCTCACATTTATGACTCTTGTAGGAACTCCACGGTCGAGGGATCAAAATTCAGTTACTTGGCAACCAGCATGTATTCATGACAGTTGCAGTATCCCAGGGTCACGTGATCCCCATTTGTGACCTTCCTGGCTTGGCTTCCGACAAGCAAAGTCAATGGGGGAAGCTGGCTTTGCTTAACGACCACATGATTCACTTAACAACTGCAGTGATTCATTTAACAACCATAGCAAAAAAAAAGGTAGTGGGGTTATTGTTTTTTTATTCTTGTATATTGGGTTTTTATTCTTTGTAAGCTGCCCAGAGTTACTGAGAGTGACTGGGCAGCCATATAAATCTAAACAAACAAACAAACAAACAAACAAACAAACAAACAAACCATAAAATAATAAAATAAAAACAATATAATAAAATAATAAAATAAAATAAATAATGAAATAAAAAAAAAAAAGTTAAAAAAATACAAATAAATTTC